>CM037855.1:123884317-124028153 GCA_021234595.1 Delia radicum
AAAACGGAAATTTTGAATATGTGTTTCTTCGCATAAGACCTAACTCACTGGTACTTTTTGTAATTTTGACAAGAACGTAGTAAAATACGGTCTACCCGTACTTTACTACGTTTCCGCTAAAGAAGAACTTGAAATTTAGTATATAGGTTTCAATACCCGCGCAGACATCAGCTTGGAAGGGATTTTTTTTTTTAATTCCTATGGGAAGGCCATACTGGGGAAAGTCTTCCCCTTGGCACCTGCCCAAATTACTAAAGCGATGCACTTGGAATTTTGGTTTGGATTCCTAATCCAGAATAGACATCTTTTTTCACGATGCTTTTTGGGAATTCCTGAAGTTACCTAAATTATGGGAAACGTCACTCCCTTGGCTGACTAGACAAATAAATACCACGATTAACTTTAAATTTAGTAAATTTTTGTCCGCGCAGACATCAGCTCAAAAGTGATTTTTGGAAACTCATTCGAGAAGGAGTGCAAAGGGTAAAAGTCTCCTCCTTGTTGGCCTGACTAAACCGTTAAAGCGATGTACTATGAATTAAGTACGTTGTTTCTTAATCGCGCTTAGATATGTGTTTAGCCTGTGACTTTTGAAATTCCTAAGGAAGGAAAATTATTTTGAAGTCAACTAAAATCAGGAATTTGAAAGTTGGTATATGGGTTCATAATCCCGTATAGCATACGCTTAGGCGGGATTTTTGAAAATACTACGGGTAGGGGGGAAACATGTTCAAAGTGTCGATCTTGGCGGCCTGCTTTTTTGCTAGAAAATTGAAATTTTTAATTTTTGAATTTTCGCCAGGAACGTGGTAAAACATCGGTTAAAATGCGAAACAGTCTCACTTTGGCAGCCTATCCAACCGTTAATGCTAGGAATTGAAATTTTGTATGTGGATTTCTGATCTTACATTGGAATCTGCTTAGATGACTTTTCAGAATTGCTACTCGTAGGGGATAACTCACCCTTGGATGCCTTGTCAAACCACTAAAGCGAAGAACTTGAATGTTCTATGTGATTTTTCCATTTTTTTTATTGTAAACTAAGCCGCTTATGAAAAAAATGAATTGTTGAATTTTTTGAGGGGACACTCCTAGGGTAGACTCGTGAAAAAATGCACTATTTTTTTTAGAAATTAAAAAACACATTAGGAGTTACTACCAGGCTTTGAAAGTTTTACCGATTTTTAAAAAGACATATTTTCATAAAAATAGTTTATTTAAAAATTTTCGAACAAATTAATACAAATTTTTTTTTAATTGCATTTAACCCCGATAGCTCAGGAAAACAGTATTTAGTTTTTATAGATTGTTAACCCTTAACCATGCTAGATAAAAAAATGTTTAATGTTTTTTTCAAAGCTGCAATTAAGAATAAAAAAAAATAAATTAAAGACTGAAAATAATAGAATAATTTTGGGAGCTTATTTTAAACACATCATGCTAATTAAAAAATAAAATAATACTGGAATAATTCCTCTATATACTTAGCGTAGGGAGCGATTTAAGTTTGTCAGATTTGGAGGAATGTCAGTGTTTTTGTTAAAAGAAGAAATTAAAAACATATATTTGGTGATGGTAACTAATTTTACACTGGAATTATTTTATTTGATCACAATAACTCAGTTCCAAAATCCTTAAATATTTGGCGCATCGCTAACCCCTGGTTTTCCCTAAGTCAAAAATGAACATTTGAAATTTTTTCTTAATTAAGAACTAAGTCTATTTTCAGTTGTTTAAATAAAATAAATTCAGTTTATAACCATCAAATTCAGTTATAATCATCAATTTTATATTGTGTGGCAATTTTAACCTCCGCTTAACATGGGTTAACGACGCCCAAATATTTAATATTTTTAAAATTATGTAAAATTAGTTTCTTTCATCAAAAGTATATTTTTCAAATTTATTTTTTATAAAAAATACTGACTTCTCCAAATCTGTCAATGTTAAATCGGTCCACATACTAAGTGCCAATATTAAATCGGTCCTTCAGTATTGATTTTTCTAATTCACGTGAAGAAAGAAGCGCCTAAATTATTTTAGTAATTGCACAGTCACAATATATATTCCGTAAAGACTATTGAATATACACATCAATTAATTGAAAATCAGTTAAAAAAAGAACTACTTACTTTTCGTTTAAAACAACTGTATTTTTTAGTTTATTTTCAACTGTTGAAAAACTAATTGACAAAATCGGTAAAAACAATATATTTTTCGTTTATTCAATACTCAATATATAGAACAACTTTTTGTTTAAAAGAAAAATTTCCGTTTTTTTTTATTTGTGTCTAATAAAAATATATTTCTTTGGTATTTAACTGTATATTCCATTAGAACAATTTACGGATTAACTTTTAAATAACTGTTGAAATTTTATGGAAAAGTTCTTGTGAGTGCATTTTCAATATTTTTAATTTTTTATTCATAATTGGAAATTGAAAAGTAATGCAAAATTTTTGAGTTTTTTTTTGGCCTGGAGTAGTTAACTCTTTCAATTCCGACTTTGTGTTTGTGGATCTGTTTTGACTCCAGATTCTTGTTAGGAGTCCTTAAATTGGAATAAAAAGGTTTACATCCCCATCCTATCCTCCAAAAAACTGGGCCGAAAATCGAATTTTTGAAACTTCTCTGGAAATTACAAACAAAAAAAATCTTTATATGATTTTGTTTTGGTCATTGGGTGGAGCTACATGACAAATTTCGAGAGTCGAGCATTGTTAGTTTACGAGATACACCAAACGCAACTTTTTAGGAAATAAAATATATTTACAAATCGGATTTTATTTTTTAACAAATATCATACTATATTGTGCTAATGACCAATATCCTAATTAACATATTTAAACAATAATGTAACGTTGGATTGCATTATCAAAATTTGTATATTTATTTAAAATGAGTACACTGTATTGTACAAGGTAGTTGAAAGGGTTAACAATCTTATAATAACTAACTAATTTTCTTGAGTTAATATAATACAAAATTATATTTTTTGGAATTTTAAAATAAACCATTTTTATTAAAATACTAATTTTTAAAATTCGAGAAAAGTTTGAAATTTTTAAAAAAATTAGAGAAATTTTTTTTTCATGAATCTTAATGTAACCCATGGTTGTCGCGTCAAAAAATTAGACGCTTTAAAACATAAGAAGCAGCATATTCTATACTTCACGTATTTTTTGATAATTCTTGGTACAAATGGGGCTTAATTGACATTTGGAAAGTAATTAATGTGGAAATCTGAAACTTGAAATTGAAAAAATTTAATTAAAAAAAACCTTGATACAATCTTTATCTTTATAACAATAGACGTAAATTTCTTCTTAATAGATTTCGGATACATAGCCAGGTCATTTCCTAAAATGTATAAAATGATTATCGAATGATTTTGTAGGAAAATTTTATTTTACCAAACGGTTTATAATGTTGAAAAATGATTATGCATATGACCAAAACCGTTAAAGATTATTCGTTAGGAGACAGTTTAAACACTTTTTCATACAAAAATGTATTTTTTTGTTTTTTTTTTCCTTTATTATTTTCAGGTTTTCAATTTATTCTAAATCTTTATAACACGAATTATGCTTTCGAAATATGGTATTTATAATAAGATAATAATGACATAAATCCCGTTGCTAATAACGAATTTATTTAGCAAAACTTTAAAAAGAAAAAAATTAAAATCCGCTCAGTCTTCCTTAATATTTTTAGTTAGGTTTGAAAGAAGATTGTCTCATTTGTCTTAAAACATAAATAAATTCAATATATTTTTTTTTATTTTTACTTACCAATGCTGTTAAAACCAAATGGATTACCCTTCTCTACATAAACCGCTGTTGAATTATCATCTGGATCATAAGGGCATTTGGCAATGCCTAAACCAATGCCGGGCACGTACTCAGATCTGGGTAAATGTGTTAAGTTTGCCTAACATTTTGTTAGGTCACGCAGTCAAACCCAATTACGGCAACAAAGAAGATAGAAAATAAAATGGAATAGAGAGAAGAAGACAAAAAAAAAAAAAAAATGACAATAATCCCATTAGTTGCTAAGAACAAGAAAAATTATATCTTAAGGATAACCTAACCATGGCATTTGTAACAAATACAACAAAAACGATGTAGTATTTACCTAAAGGTCTCTTTAACTAAAGGAATTTCGTGTCTATTTTCTACTACGTAAACTTAAAACAATGACATGTTTATTGAAGGTTACCTTTCTGTTCAGAATTTAAATTTTAAGGCAAATTTTTAGGTTCTTTTTTGTCATGATGAAGATTAAAATCTTTTTAAAGGCAAAAAAAAAAACAGAAAACACTCTAAATTATTTTTAAGCTTGTATACACATTTTTAATACTCTCTTTTGGTTTTGTCATGGTCATATTTTAACCTTAAATTTTGTTTTCTTCATTTTAAATTCACATTTAGTTATATACAAAAAAAATAACATAAAAGTGCCTTAAGCTTTTGATGAAAAAAAAACAAAATTTTTTCATATAATTTATTTGAAGAAACCTTAAACAGAGCTGCGAAACCTATTGGCGATTATTAATAACACAAAACTATAACTACATTTTTTAACAAAAATGTTTTCAGACTTTAAAGAATAAAAATAAAAAATATGGTGTATTTGCTAAAAAAAAAATTGTATTAAAATCGAATAAATTTTTTTTTGAAAAATAGAGAAATTTTTTGTACAAAAACACAAAATCTGTGAATTTTTTTATAGACAAATATAGTAGTTTTCTACAGATTTCCGAGATACCGAGATTTTTTTACAGAAAAATTGTTTCGAATTGTGACGAATTTTCAATGAAAAAAATTATCTTACCGAAAAATACATTAAATTGGAATAGTCTCAGATAACTCGCAGATTCTGGAATTTTTCTACACAAAAATGGTGCAGATTACAAGAAATTTTCAATTGAAAATTAGTGTTAGACTCCAAATTTTTTTTATAAAAACTGTATTTCTATTTAAAAATTATTTACAGAAAACGGGTATAGAATTCTAGCAACACTGTAAAACAAATTTAGCTTTATGCAGTAAACTACACAGATGAAAATGGGATCATATATTACCATACATGATAATACATGGGCTGGAATTCGATCATATAATCTTTTAATATTCACCCATAATGGAAATATTGGTTAAATTGGTTAAACAATAGTTTCGTCCCAAGAAAAACTTTGCGTTCTAACAATGTTAAGAGATTCTAAAAACTTTTCTTTAGTAAAATAGTCTCAGATTTAGATAATTTGTTTTCGGAAAAATTTTAACAGATTCTGTGTTTTTTTATAGAAGGGGGATTTCATCACAAATGACCGCAGTTTTAAAACTCATGTCTTGCGATTGGGATGGAACTTGCTCCAAGTTGGATCCTACTGGGACAAAATTTTAGCGGGCTCTGTCAAGAACTCTCCGAGTTGGAGGATGTTGAATTTTGACATGTTCGTCAAACAGATGGACATAAAAATAAACGAAAACTAAACAGCTTACAATGGGTAAAATTTTGGCTAACTGGCTTTTTCTTGTTAATAAGCATTCTGGTTAAGTGGTATGTCCTCCCTCTACCAGTCACAGGATTGGTAATTTTAGGACAATTGACACTGCTTAACCCAGTTCAGTATTAAATTATACCAGTCCTGTGATAAGTCCTTCTTTAACCAGTCACCTTTTGGGTGAATTGACTCCTCATTCCCCATCGGGTACCTATTACAGTTAGAAAATTTTGTACGAAATGTTTTCGATAGCTTTTTCTGCAATCTTAGAAAAATAAAAATAAAAAATTATTAAAAAAAAAAATTTTTAATTTTTTTTTGAAAAGTCAAAACTTTGTGACTTTTTTTTGTAAAGTCAAACTTTTTGTTGACTTTTTTTAGAAAGCTTAGATCGTTCTTTTAATAACTTTGTAGTCACTTAGTGCGATGCGAATTGTTTATCTTTCTTCTTTTCTTTTAAAGTAATGAACTTTTGTACCAAAAATTTTAAGTGCTCGATATTTTTTTTGTTTTTTATCCGACTTTCATAAAATTTCTCCAAATAAAATTAAAATTTCCAAATCTTTCGCTTTCATATCTTCGTTTAGGGCGGGGGCTTGAAATCCACTTATCCAATAAATTAGGTATATGTTGGAGTATCTACAACCGCTTCCGATACCTATTTTGTGGTGTGCAAATTTTGGAGCTGCGGGTTAAAATTGATATTTGCTTAAGAAATGTGTCAAAGCTAGAACCGGCTGATATCAAATCAAAGATTTTTTTAACGCATATATCTTTTAAACGAAAAGATTTTTAAGAAGACTATACATACTATATATTTTTAGAAAGAAAGTATTTTTGTGGAGGTAAAAGTGCTTTTTGGGAAAAAATCTCAAAAATTTTATATTTTTTTTTCCTTTGGTTAATACTTTAAAGTAATATAGTTTTTGAGTGGAACAAGATATTGGATTATTTTTATTTATTTAATCGAAAATTATTTGCTTAAATAACCAAAAAATTAAACAAAAATTGTTCTTGGTTTGGTCTTGTTATTCGCAAAAAAACTGCACCTGATTCGGACAAAATTTGGAATTTACATTTTCAAATGTGAATATGTTATGAACTTACAGAAATAACCCACAAGCATGAGAATGTTTTGTATAGGTTTTTACTAGCGGATTAAAAAATGTGTTAATTTTATGAAAATCAAATATAAAACAGAAAAAATGGCCAGCATTTAAAATTATTAACGTAAAAAGTACCCTACTTTGGAAAAGGGGCGATTTGACGAATATGTCAAAATTAAACACACTCCAACTCGGAGAATCCTTGACTGATCTCGCTGAAATTTTGGGGCATAACCACTGCGCAATAGGACTTAACTTGTTGCAAATTTCATCCCGATCACAAGACATCGGTTTCAAATGTTCGGTCAGTTAAAATCAAACCACCATACACTGAGTTGCCATAGCTATAATTATATATGATTTTTGGTATTAATAATATTGAATTAATAATATTCAATTGGTATTAATAATATTGAATTAAAAAAATTTGGAAACATAATCATTTTTAATAGATAAAAGTATTTTAAGATTTTCGTTTACAAAAAAAAAACAAATAGTTTTCCTATTGCTTTTGAGTTAGTTTGACATACTCATAAAAATAAGCCTGTACAAAGAGTAGAAAAAGCTAATAAAAATAAGTTAAAATGATGATGCAAAAATGTTTGCTCTTCTATTTTTTTTAACTTACGAAATTTAGTGAAATTAATGTGTAATTTTAGTTTTGTAACGCAGTGTAAAATATCTTGAATTCTGCGAATTTGTGTAGCACAAAATAACTTGATATTGAAAAAAGTTTTCTACTGAAAAATAATCTCATATGCTTAACAATTTTTCTACTGAATTATCTCAGAATTCAAGATGTTTTCTATATAAAATGTATGCACTTTCTAAGGTTTTATCTATGGACTAACTTATAATACCGAAAAATAAAACTTCATTATTTTTCTATGGATAAATAAATTTGATAAATTTTATTAACATTATGATTATGAAGTAGATGTTGCAATTCTAAGTCTCCGATTACGCCATTAAAGGCTTAGCGGAAAATAATTTCAGATTTTCAACAGCAGATTTTTAAGAGCTTTCTTATAATGCATAAGAATTTTTGTATATAAAATCGAGTTGTCTTGAATTCCGAGATAAAAAAAAAATCTTAAATCCAACTAGTTTTATATATGTAAAATGTTCTCAGATTACGAGAATTTGTATAAAGAAAAACTTCTTAAACAGAGAGTATTCTATTATTGCAAATTGTCTCAAATTCTGATTTTTTTTTCAAATAAAATACATAGCCCCAGACTCCAAGAATTTTCTGTGTAACTGGTCTCATACTCTCAGAAATTTTTGAGAGAGTAGTCTTAAGTTTTAAAAGTTTTCTATAAAAAAAGTTTTAAATATTTTAAATTGTTCTATAGAAAAAGAGTCTCAAATTCTGAGAATCTTTCCATTAACACATAGCCTTGGATTCTACGATTTTTTCTATAGAGAACGAGCTGTATTCGATTCTGGTTCTTTATTAATAGAAACATGTTTTAGGTTCTGAAAATGTTCAATACTCATTTTTTTATATTCGGAGCATTTTCAGATTCTGGAAATGTTTCTACAGATTTTAAGGATTTTTCTGCATAAACATAGTATTATACTCTGAAAGTTTTTTGCTGAAAAAAGTCTCAGATTCTGCGAATTTTTCGGAAAAAAGATTCTCAGTTTCAACGCAATATTCTTTAATAGGACGTTCTTTAAATTGTTTTAACAGTCTCAGATTCTGTAAATGTTTCTTTAGAAAAATAGACTTTGATCCTTAAAAAATACCTGTAAAAAATAAGTCTCAAATTTTTTAATAGAAAAAAATCCGTATGTTTAATTATACTTTCTTATTCAAACCAAATTTTCATGACCTGTGAACGAAAACAATATTTAATAAAAACAAAAACTTTTCTTTCAGAAAATTTGCATCAAATTCGGAAAACTATTCTAAAGAAAAATAGTCTTCGACTCAAAAAACGTATTTAAGAAAAATTTCTTTAATTGATATTAGGAAATTTTATGAAACGAATATTTCCAATTTTTTTAAAAATAGCGTACCTTCACTGTAAAGTTTACCTAAAAGATTGCTCTTTTCAGATTTAATCCCATTTTTATACCATCATTGTTTTGAAATAAAAAGTACTCACTTAAAGATTTAGTGAAATATTCTAGGATATTTTTTTTTATTTTATTCGGGAATTATATATTTTTTCTGGTTTTCTCTAAATACACTCACTTAACTTAAATACAGGGATTGTTGATGTTGGTCCAATATCTAATACTACACTATTTTTGCTCTATTATATACAATATATATATATATACTTACATTTATCACGTAGTCCTTGGGATTGTGGGCGTTTGTACCGCAAACATATAGACGTGTCCCAGAGTCCATAGGTTGTATAACACGTATGTGATTACGGCATTCCACCTTCTTCAAGGCAATTTAAAAAGCACGTACACAAAGTAGAATAAAAAACAAACAAAAAAATAGAGAGAGAATGAAGAAGTAGAAAAAAAAATTAAATAAAAAAAAAAAATAAAAAAATATAAATATAAAAAGAAAATAAAATAAGAAAGGCGACAAAAACCATAAACACAACTTTTTAAACAAAAAAATAATGAAATAAAAGAATATAAATAGGGAGAAAAAGAAAACGCACCCATGAGTTTCATATTATTAAAGCCAATTGTTTGTTTTGAAAACATTTTTAAATATTTTAAAAAAAAAAAAGTTTATATAGAATAATATAAATTTTTACTTAAATTATTTTTTTATTTTCTCCCTCTGTTAAACACATTTTTCGTCTTTAATCAATTCAAACTTACCTCATGTTTTCCTTTGGACACACAACTTAATATATCTGAACCTGATGGTTCCAATATAAGAACATCACGCTGCAAAATAAGAAAACAGTAAAAAGTTTAAATAAAAATAAATAAAAATAAATGTATAAAATATATAAAAGAGCTGGAAAAATAGAAAAAGTTAATTTGTCTGCATATATACCAAAGTAAGTTTAAAGAAAAATAAAAAACATCGAAAACGCACACACAAGTGCATTCAAAAAAAAAAAAAAACCTTAAATGGTTAACATGTCAAAGTGTTTCCGGTTCAACTATATTCACATACATTTACTATGTTTTCGTTTGACAAATGTACATATCGATGTATGTATGTTTGTTTATTCTTGTGAAAAATTTTAAAAGTTCTTTATTTTTGGTAGGAAAAATTTTGAAATTGATTGATTTTTAAATAAAATTCAATATAATAAATTATAGGTTCAGTAAAAACATTGTTTTATGCGAACACTCAGAGAACTTCTGCTGTAAATATTTGTAGTTGTTTGAGTTGTAATACAGTATCTTTATTTTTAAGTGATAAAACAGTCATTTGTAGAATAAATTAAAAAAAAAATTAAACATATGTAGTTTATTTAAAAAAGCAAACCTCGTCAAATAACTATCTGATGATTTTACATTAATTTTATACAGTAGTTTTTATTTTTATTTTATTTAAAAAAAAAATAAAATATATTCTTGTTTATTTTTTTACTACATATGTGGTTATTTTTATTTTTATTTTTACTACAATTGTTCATTTCATTTTTGTAATAGTAAAAAACAAGTGACAATGTTAGTTTGAATTTACTGAAATGTAAGTCATACTTTTTTCGAGTGAAATTTCATTTGTTTTGGACTGCAATTGCTGCCGTCTTTACCTATATACCTACATAGTATGGTTCTAATTTGAAAAAAAAAAAACTTTTAATCCAAACATTTTACAGATTTTCAAAAATCTGAAATTTTGAAAAATCAATCGTATAATATTTTACGGCTTTACTGTTGTTTTAACCTCTTCACAATGATTTTAATACAAACAAAACAACTTGTGATCAGGGTTGTCAGATTTAGTTTGCAGTTTTTCGCAAAGCAAATCTCCAAAAAATCGTGAATGATTTTTTTGCTGAATTTTTGCATTAAAACGTTGCAAAAAATCGTCAGAAAACACTGTTTTAAGTTGTGGGTCGAAGTAAAACACTGCAAAAAAATGTTTTTTGACGAGTTAAGAAAGAAATAAAAAAAAGTAATAATTTTGGGGATTATTTTTTAGCAATCTTTGTTTGTAAAGTTTAGATTGGTTTTTTGCAAAATTGCTAACCATGCTGGTTATCAAAAAATGTATAGGAATTTTGTGCCAACACTTCTAAAATTTAAATTTTGAGAGCTTCATCTGTAATTCTAGTTCACAATAGTCTATAAAAATAAAGAGCTGCAAGAAAACAACACAAATTAATGTATAATTCCATAACATATACAATTATATACCCGAAAAGTTTTGTATAGCAGAGTAACAATACATATTTACAATTTTTATTTTATTCCACGAAAATATTCTCAAAAATCACAAAAAACTGGTAAATTATCACCTTAATAAGACATTTTTAAAACAATATGTTAAAATTTCATATTACTCCCAGCCAGAAATTGCCAATGGTCTGAAAAATCAAGCACTGGCGGAGCACTGTCTGCCAATGGTCCAACAAATAAAGTGCTGGCAAAGCACTGATTTACAACGCTCTCCCAACGTTCGTAAAAAGTGCTTTGCCAGTACTTGATTTACAAAATTTACAACCGTAAAAATAAAACAGCACTGGCACAGCACTTGCTTAGAGAACTTTCCCAACATTGGCAAAAAGTGCATTGCCAGTACTTACAAAAATTTGTAACCGTTAACATAATAAAAGCAGTGGCACAGCCCTTGTTCACAACGCTTCCCCAACGCTGGCCAAAGTGCTTTGCCGGTGCTCGATTTACTAAATTTACAACCGTTTATAAAAACGAAATTTAATGCATGTACTTGTTATTAAATAAGTTTGCAGGTTTTAATAAAAATAACAATTAAATAGTATTTTTGAAATATATTTTACATACTTTACTTGCTATTATTTATGTAAAGGAGTTATGGCAAATGTTTCATTATATACAGTAGTAAGAGTACACTTAAATTCTACCATATTTATATTAATTTCAATATTAATTTCAATCATATTTTTAACTGTGAAAATTCCAATGTCTTTTGATGATACTGGATAATTAAACGAGTCGCTAACTTCATTGAAAATATTGCCTTTTAAATGAATATCATAAACGTTTTGTGCTAAAAATTTCGTTTACTATCATAATGTTGCCATTGTCGAGTAAACAAACATTGTCACGATGAATGGATGTAATCTGGAAATCAGAAATGTTAACATAAGAAAAAACTACTCTCGATTCCAAGGATTCTTGAATCTTTCCCCAAAGAATATTTCATAATTCTGTTTATGGGATATACCAATGGAATATTCTTATTCTTATTATTATTAGTATGAAAAATATGCAATTTTCTTTGAATTTGAGCGATTGGATTTGTAGGACAATTTATTATAGATTTTATAAAACCAAGGCTGTTTTCAAAATCAAAGGCGGAATATTGAGAAATTGGTGCCCCTATGTTTATAACGTTATCTGCAATATGAATTAAGTTGTGAATATTCATGGTCTGAGAATTAGGACCATAAAAATGCGGCATTAGTTCCACAAATTTTTTTAAAACGTTTTCAACGTAAGGCGCCTCACTGAAGATAAGATGCGACGTGATGCATATAAAATCAAGAAGTGCCTATATTGATCTTCTTCTAATACTTCTTTCAAAACAACCCCTCCAGCATATAACAAAAAAAATCTAAATTAAGTGGCCTTCCAATTTCCCAAATCCATTAAGTCAAATGTCTTCCTTTGAAACTCGACTGGTACGTCTTTCGATATATTAGAAAGATTTTTGTGAAGAATTAAAACTCGTTCAAAACTAATAAACATTTCAGAATTTTGTAAAATTAATTTCTGAACTAATTGTTTCGTAATACCAATGTAAAGTATATGCATTTCGTCACTTCTTTTATCATTAACAAAGCACTTTATTGGTTGTTCTCCCAATGATTTGCCAACTTTTTAAAATTATGGTTTTGGCACTGGCAATGAGCGCTTTGCCGACGTTTTAAAAAAGAAACGGCCAAGCCCTGCTTGGTGTTATCATTTTGGGGTTGGCAAAACACTTTTTCATCATTAAAAAGCCCATTATTCTTTGTTATACCAATGCTTTGCCAACGTTTTAAAATTATGGTTTTGGTACTGGCAAAGCGCTCATTGCCAGTGCTTTGCCAACGAAGGAACATATATATTTAATTTCATGTTGCTGGCCAAACAAGTTTTGGTAAGAAGTCAAGGTACGGATTTTCCCCTTTTGCCCTCCCCGTATGAATTTGCAAATATCACCACTGTAGAGATGTCTTCTCTTGATAAGGAACACATATGCCAAAAGTTGGACAGGCCTTCGGTAGAGAGCGTTTTCCATATTTTAACACATTGTTACCATCAGTAACTTAATACATAATCGGCGGAACCTGTATCTTGAATATAAAATTTTCGTCCAAAGGGGAGACTTCCGACAAAATTTCCAAATATCCCGTCTGTGCTGATGTCTACTCGTGGTAAGGACGATTAGTTTCGAACTAACAAAAATAAAAAAAAAAAACATTTTTAGACCAAGAATCAAACTAAAACCAGATCTTTAATCTGTATTAAATTATAATAAAAACAACTTTGTCAATAAAATGCATAGAAGTTCTTTTTTATGCCGCTTTAAAAAGATTGATTCCGAGAATTTTTGCTTTTTTGTTTTTGTTCAGAAAGTGTAGGAAGATATATTTCCAAAATTACAAACAACGATTATACTTAAAAATGTATTCAAGTTGAAACGGGGTTTAAACTCCCAATATAATTTTGGTCTAGATTTTATAAAAATTATGTCAGATTCATTGTATTTATTTTCCTATATGATACGAACAAAACTGGAACTACTTATTTATTTTTCCATAAAGTGGACTAAGTAGGCTTGGGTAAATATTGGCCAATTTATCGATAAGTTTTAGTGATTTTGTATATGATATACTTCTATAATTTTGGACACCTGTTAAAACTGATATTAAAGGCCTCATATTTCTCACGGTTTTATGACTTGAGAGGGACGATGGGCATGGCTGACTACACTTGAAAGCTATGACATGTAGAGTTTCACGTTGAAACGTTTTCATTAAATGAATTGATTTCCATTTAAATGTCGAAAATTAAAAAAAAAATTACATGAAGGGTAAAAGCATTTTTTAATTCATTTTATTTTTTTAATCATAGTTTTTAACTTTCGAATCCAAACCAATACCAAGTGAACTCACCAATACCAAGTGGACTAACTAATTTTTATATCGCTGCTTGGTGAAAAGTTGTATGGTGGTTTGCAAGTGAAACAAAAATGTTACGATTTTTAAACTTGTGCAGTTTTTTTTCATAGGACATTTGAGCCGTTTAATGGAATTGAGTATTTAAAAAATTATATAAATTTTATACAGATGAAGGTATACCAGACTGATGTTAAAGGAATTGGCGTAAACTTCTAAAAATTTATATTTTCTGCGGCTGACATTCTCAATTGTATCTGAAATTGGCTAGCGTATGGCGTGAAGTAGATGGCGTGAAGTATATGGCGTGAACTGAGTTTACTTTACAAACAGCATCTCCGAGTCCAAAAAAGCATTTCAAAATTTTTAAACTCAAAAATTTTATAAACTTTTTAAAGTTCTGCGAAATTTAATTGCTTTTTTGCATTTTTCTTTTTATAAAAAACATGATTTGAGAAAATAGTTAGTTATCTAGAGTGAATCTTCACCACGGACTAAGTTGCACAAACATTTAATTTCTTGCATTCGTACGGAGTACAGCTGCAGTTGTTTTCGCTTTCTGACAGCTAAAGCGCTGTGCAAATTCCGCCAAAGCGTACATCAAATAAAATATTGTAATTAGATTAAATTTTGCACTTCATTTGGCAAACAAAATTCTCAAAACCGTAAAAAGCATCATAATATATTATTTTAGTTTTTTTTTAATTTAGAACTTTTCAATATGATTTCCTGTAAATAAATAACTCTAAACTTAATCAAATATCATCAAATCGGGGGGGGGGGGGGGGGGGGGGATTAAATGCGTCCTTTTCAAAATAACCGCGGTTTCTTTTCAAGTTCTATTATATGCAAAAAAAAAAAAAAAGTTTGTAAATTTTTATATTTTTGCTGGTTTATTTTATATTTTGAAATGTTATAAATACAATGAAATATATAAATTGATGTAACTTTAATCAAATCGAAAATGAAACTGTGATTTTAAATTTGTTTCCAGAAAGGTTGATGTTATAATTTTTTTTTTTAACTTCTAATTTGTTTAAAACTGAAAACATACATACTTTTTATATCGTTAAAGATAAAGTGGATGTATTTAGCATGCTTGAGCATTTTTTTTTTAATATTTTGCCTCAAAGTGTCGAACATGTTTGAAATTTAATATGCAACGATATCTATATTATTTTTAATAATTTTTTCGGGATAAGCATCAGTTGAAATTTAATACTAAACATTTTTGAAATCTCAAAACTCTTTTGAATTGTGGACAATATTTTTATTTTAAACTGATTCTTATCCGGATTACACTCTTGCTTTAGAAAGTCGTCAGCAATAGACATTTTTATAATTATTTGCAATGTTGAACTACAAATTCAATGAGAATTTCTCGTTACTTACATAACAATAAAAACCTATCGAAAATTTCTTTATCATCGTCCTCTAATATTTCTCCTAAGCCAGAATTAAATGGCAAGCAAAAAAATTTACAAAATTTAAATTAAATTTTACAAATATGATCCCAATTATTACAATATTTTAAAATACGAGGGCGGATCAATGAGTCCGTGACTTTTCGAACTTCCCTCGTAGTTATGTGAAATACAACACTGCTCCCCTCAAGTACCACCTCTTAATAGACTACTGTCAAATTTTGAGTAAGTTCCGTCATTTACTTTGCGTTTAACAGCTGTTCAAAACATACAAATCGAGGATTTTTTTAAAAATGGAAAAAGTGAATTTCGAGTGCATATTAAAAATTATCAATCAAACCAAGGAAAAGCTTGATAAATACTATGGGGACTCTGCATCAACGATTTCAATGGTAAAAAAGTGGTTTAATGACTTTCGTTGTGGTCGCACTAGTACAAATGACGCTGAACGTTCTGGACGGTCAATTGAAGTCAATACACCCGAAAATGTACAAAAAAAATCCACGATATGGCGTTGGCCGATCGAAGAGTAAAAGTGCATGAGATTGTTGATGTCATAGGCATTTGATATGATTTTAAATGATCAGTTGGGTTTAACAAAGCTATCTGCAAGGTGGGTGTCGCTTTTGCTCTCAATTGACCATAAACGTAATCGTGGCCAATAAGGTGATGGCAACAGTTTTTTTGGGATGCACGTGGGATAATCCACATCGATTACCTTCAAAAAGGAAAAACAATAAACGGCGAATATTATGCCAACTTATTGCACCGATTTAACGAGGATTTAAAAAAAACGACCCCATATTGTTAAGAAATGCCTATTTTAAGGGATACAAAAATTGGAGAAACGTTGGACTAAGTGTATTGAGCTAAAAGGAGAAAATGTTGAAAAATATTTTTTTTTTTTGCAAAAAAAACTGTGTTTTATTGTTCCAATTTTCAGTATAATTTTATTAAAAATTAAAAATTCGATTAAGCGATTGAGCGATTAATTTCAATATTTTATTCGATTAATCGGTTAAGAAACAAACGCGAATATTTATGTTATCGTTTAAAATAAAATTTAAATAATTATTAGCTTATTAGTACCGATCTAGAACGGTTTAAGAATACAGAACATGAGTGCGTATGATCGATATTGATATTTTCAATTATGTTACGTTACTCATACGTGATGTGGTCCACTACTATTACACAGTGCAACACATAAATTGGTTCCTCTTTCGTACCCGGTTTTTTTTTGAAGTGTGTATCGAAACTAAAAAAAATCCGCAAAGGACTTGGCCAGATTACATCGAAATTTTTTTTTTTTGGACACCCTAAGTTTTTGCACCCAAACATGATTTTTTTAAAAAAGGAAAATTTTTGTGGAATCCATATATCATAAACCGTTCGGAATTTTGTTTTATGTCTTTGGCAAAGTTGTAGATCCAAACCAAAGCAAAAAAATTCTCATATGGACCGACCCAAAAAAATTGCATCCACTGCATCAAAATTGCAAAAAATTGGGAAAAAATGCTATTTTTTTATGATAATATGGAAATAGCCAAACTTTAAAATCCAATTTTAAAATCCTGTTTAGGAAGATGAGGTGTTTGTAAAACCCCAGTTCCACCTAAAAACCGCAACACGAAGATAAAACACACATGACAATCACACCCACTCAGAAACATTTTTTAAGAAGTTTTTAAAAAGGGTGTTGTAAAAACCCAGTTCTACCTGCAAAGTGCAACACGAAGATAAAATACACTTGACAATTACACCCATTCAGAAACATTTTTTAAGAAGTTTTAAAAAGGGTGTTGTAAAAACCCAGTTCTACCTGCAAAGTGCAACACGAAGATAAACACACTTGACAATCAGACTAGTACGCAGTATAAATAACAGTTCAAGTATCGTTTCATGTCATTCAACAAGTGTATTCGAAAGTGAAAAGTCTAATTATATCCGTGTTTTGTGCAAAATTTTACAATTCAACTATTGCGCAATATGGAAAATAGCCGGTGTCCAAACATTGATTATTTTTGTTTAGTTTGTGGTCATATGTTGATCCCAGCGGTGAAGATTACACTCCAAATACAGTGTGTGGCACTTGTTACTTCCGCCTTTTGGATTGGTATCATCGACGAGGTAGAAATTTAAGTTTCATGAAGCCAATGGTGTGGATAAAAGACCCAATTCACACGACAAATCCCGGTGTTACTCATGTATCAATTACTCCCCTAAGTTAAATAAACATATGTTAAAATGCAAAACATATGTGGCCGCTTATACAGGCATAGTCCCGGTGTCAATGCCTAATGGTGTCAAACCACCTAAGCCTCCGAGTCGGATGTTATGTTCACACGGTCATCCACTACGACTTTCACAAATCAATCAGATTTCCAAGATGCCGATTATGAGCCTGATATTGACGACGATAAACCAAAACCGCTCGTACAAAACGAAATGGACTATGTTGTGGCTAAGATGGGCTTATCACAGCGGAATGCAGAATTTCTAACCTCATTTTTCAAGCGCCGAAAGCTTACAGAGCATACCGTTAGTGCCTCATCATACCGGAGCCGTCAAACAGAGTTCCAAACATTTTACACCGTCGATGCAGCGAACACGTTTACCCACTGCATTGACATCGAAGGATTAGTGCATCGGTTGGGAATGGCGTATGCTGCTGATAACTGGCGATTGTTTATTGATGGCTCAGTATCAAGTTTAAAAGCTGTGCTGCTCCATAAAACTAACAACAAGCCTTCAATTCCATTAGCATATGGCACTAATATGAAGGAATGCTATGAAACTTTAGGTAATATATTGGAGAAAATCAAATATGAGGAGCACAAATGGAAAATTTGTTGCGATTTAAAAGTCGTGAACATAATGCAAGGTACTATTTTCTATTTGTATTAGTAGTATCCTTTCTCAAGTGCTCTTCTTTCAGGAATAATTTCAAAAGGTGGCTTCCCTAGCTTCTTTTGCTTTATTTGCGATTGGGACTCACGATACCCGGGCAATCAGTATAAGCGCACAAACTGGAGTGCAAGAGATGCCGAAAACGTAAAACAACTTAAACTGAAAAATGAGCCGTTCATAAGGGAGACTAGTGATATATTACTTCCGCCGCTCCACATAAAACTAGGAATCGCTTCAAAGTTCATCAAAACTGTTGTTGGAAGTAGTGATGAAGTTTTTGATTGCTTGAAAACTATATTTCCGAAACTCAGCGATGCAAAAATTAAAGCTGGTAATTATGTAATTTTAATTATTTTTATATCTGATTTCGCGGGTCCCGCTTTATCTATACCTATCTTAATCGTTTGTAATAAATTTGTTTACATTGAACAGGTGTCCTGAACGGCCCAGATATCAGGAAGTTAATGAAAAACGATACATTTACAGCTGTGCTTACAAATGTAAATTTTAATCTCCGAAACGCATGGGACGCTCTCAAAGCTGTAATTCAGAATGTTTTAGGAAAGGATCGAGCAGAGCAAGATAAGCAAAGAAATTAGTGGCAACAATGCTGCAATATTTTGAAAATATAAATGTATCGATGACGCTGAAATTGCATTTTTTGCATCATCATATTGATGTTTTTTTAAAACAATTGCCCACCGAATCAGATGAGCAAGGGGAGCGATTCCACCAGGTCACAATGCCAATGGAAAAAAGATTCAAAGGCAAGAAGCTGGACGCAATGCTTGCAGAGGTTTGTTGGTGGAGCCACAAGGTGTGCCTGTGTGAGGATGGTGATATGGAAGACCCAGGAGACACTGGATTTAGAGATGTGCCTTTGGATCCTCTTTCTTCTTGTAGTAGTGCAGAGTCAGATCATGACCTTGAACCACCACCAAAATATTTAAACCTTAACAGGCGTGAGTAGCAATGGTATGTTATTTATTTATTCTGTTAAAATTATATATTTTCTTATTTTAGTTCTGTTCGACAAACGTTTTTATTAACAAAAATTCGGTAAATGAGAGCGTGATAAGAAAGTAATTGTGTTTCTCATTTTACCAGAAGTTACTATACTTTTTTCGGGTAAAATCGTAGCAGAATAAAATCATCGGCAGTTAATAATACACATGTTTTGCATTTGTATAAATAAACAAAAAAACTTAAACAAAAAATAAAAAAAAAATTATGAAATTGTTAATTGCGTTATAAAATAATTACTTTTTATTAATAAAATAAATATATTCATTTTTTCAAAAACATATCAGCATTACAACAATAAAATGTTTAAATAGTAAATTTGAAAACAAGTAACAACAAAAACGGCATTAACCTATATAGTCTTTCTTTGTCGAAACGACAAACATTGGCTATGCAAAATAAGTGTGAGCAAAAAGATGTGCTTTCTAGGGTTAAGGAATGTTCGTATTAAGATGACATGTACTAGAGAGTTGTTTATATTGTTGTTAGATATAATTTAGCTGAAGAAAGATTTCTTAAATTCCCAGTATTAAGCCATTTCAGGACAAAATCATGAAAAAATCATAAAAAAATAGCATTTTTTTCCCAATTTTTTGCAATTTTGATGCAGTGGATGCAATTTTTTGGGTCGGTTCATATGAGAATTTTTTTGCTTTGGTTTGGATCTACAACTTTGCCAAAGACATAAAAACAAAATTCCGAACGGTTTATGATATATGGATTCCATAAAAATTTTCCTTTTTTAAAAAAATCATGTTTGGGTGCAAAAACTTAGGGTGTCCAAAAAAAAAATTTCGATGTAATCTGGCCAAGTCCTTTGCGGATTTTTTTTTAGTTTCGATATACACTTCAAAAAAAACCGGGTACTGAAGGAGGAACCAACGATGACCTTAAAATGTGTTGCACTGTGTTATTTAAGCTACTATAAATTGATATATTTTGTTAAGAAAACCTGCTTTTAGGCACATATTTTTGAATTGTGTAAAAACTTGAAATTACACCTTTCCCTAGTTATTACACTTTAATTTAAACATTGTGAAGCTTTTTTGTGTGTGTTTTTTTTTGTCAAAAAATGAATTCGTTGTTAACATAGTTTAGTTAATTGAATATTAATCATTATAAAAATAAACTAAATTGATTTTAGAGTTTAATATATGCTATATTATTTACTCCTAATAAAAACAAATCTTGTAATGTAAAAAAAGTTCTTCAAATATTTTCTTTAACAAAATTATCATACAATTTTATGTTTATTACTTTGAAAGAAAAAAAAATAGTATTAAATAATTTCAACAACAATAACGACAACGAAAAGAAAAAATCAATTTTCTTTTCATAAATATTTCAAACGGAAAAACGTGCAAAAATTCAAATGCCATTATTACTATTCATTCACATAACAAATCTTAATACTCAAAGTGTTTAGAAGAAGAAGAAAAATAAATTCTGTTACAGTACAATAGAATATTTAACAAACTTCTAGGCTTCACGCAAAGCACAAACATACACAATCACACACTTCCTCCCTGTCACTGTATAGA
This sequence comes from Delia radicum, assembly GCA_021234595.1. Taxonomy (NCBI): domain Eukaryota; kingdom Metazoa; phylum Arthropoda; class Insecta; order Diptera; family Anthomyiidae; genus Delia; species Delia radicum. The sequence continues at coordinate 123,905,075 of CM037855.1, forward strand.
AGCTAACAAAAACCATTACACACACCCATCCATCCATTGTGTTCATTAGAGTTGATCTCGAAAATTTTCATTTGGGATATCACCGCTTTGTTTTTTGCGGATTTTGTTAAAAAAAATTAAACGTAATTTTTTTTTTAAAGATTTCAACTTCTGTAATATGCGTTCTGTGGTGAAAAACGCCAATTTAGGGCCCTTTTGCTTCAGAGCAAAAATAACTGTATTTATATGAGTTTTGAACTCGGCATTCGCTGAATATTATTTACAAAAATATTTATTTTTCCAGTACATCAAGTGCACCTTTTAGGTAAAAGAGTGGCCAGAAAACTTTTTTTTTTAAGGTTTTATAAATAATATTTTAAATCACATTTACTAAATATGATACAAAAATGTTGAATAACCCTCTACCCGATAAAAAGTTATTAAAGTATAAATTTTTGTAAAAAATTATAAAACAAGCAATGTTAGCGTACACAATGAACAAATATTTTGAACTAAAATAAATGCACATAAACATTTTCAACAGAACTATCGCTGCCTGTTAAAAAGTTGTTTATCAATAAAATATTATCTTTTAGTAAAGACAACACTTGAAACTTTTAATTGGGTTACCGAAAATGTTTAAACCATTTTTCTTAGCTGAGAATGCTTTTTGATTATATGTTATAAAAATCAGCTTCATAAGTTTTTTTTTACTAATTTCGTTTGTCGAAATGATTCACTTAACATAGAAAAAAGTTTTTTTTTCCATTTTTTTTGGTGTAGTATCGAATGGTGACTTCAAATTTCATATAAATATGCTTTATTCTTGTTTGGTAAAAAGGACCTTACCGCCAAATGGAGTTTAAATTTCAAAAAAAATATTAACGCCATTTTTTTTTTATTGAAGAAAAAAAATTAAAAAGTGATGATATCCGAAAGAAAAGCAATTTTATTATTTTCTTACGAACTCTTGTGTTTATGTATTCGTATATTTAAATGGCACTCAATATAAAAATTGTTTGGCATGTTTTGCCAACTCTGCAACTACTACTTTCCAGAGTTGTTGGTAGTTGTTGCTTTTTTACTCGTTGATGTATTTGTTTGCAAGAATTTTTTTTTTGACGCGCGTACAACAAATCGAATTAAATAAACAAATGCGTAACGTGACTAAACTGTAAAAATGACATTTTAAATGTTCTACTGCTACAACTACTACAGCCACTATTGCTTCCAATTCTAATGCTTTTGCTTCTGCCACTTGAATAACTAAAGAAAATCGTATTTTTTCTTCTTGCCACATACTAAACTGACTGTTTATTTAACATGGCAGTGGGATAGAACATTTTGTTAAATTTTTTTTTCTTCTCGCAGAGGGTGTTAGAAAGTATTTATCACTTTTTTACGAACAAGTAATTTTGTTTTTTATATTTTAAAAATGACTTTTAATCTTTCGCTAAACTAACCTCCAAAAAGGTATTTTGTGTAAAATATATATTTCATGTTGGGTGTTTAAATATATTGGAAATGTTATAAAATTTTATTAACAACAATAAAAAAAAAATATAAAACATTATTTCTTTGAGGAAGGTAAATTGATACACTCAAGAAAAGAAGTTAGTAATAAATTTAGTGAAGTAGTTTTCAATCTTTCTTTACTATAATTATATTAATTTTTAATATAAAGTTATTTTTTAGTCAAGTTTTTTGCTCTTATTATTTTTATAAAATTGCTATTTTTTTTACAAATTTTGGTTGCTAATTTAACTAGTTTTATTTTGCTAACTTCTGAAACTCGATTTGCAAAAATTATCAGCACAATTTACTAATAATATAATTTTTAACTAGTTTTGTTTTGCTAACTTTTGAAATCCGATTTGCTAACTTTTGCTAAAATTATCAACACAGTTGTATAATAATATAATTTTTTTTAAGCGAAAACTTGTTTTTTTTCCAATTTATAACGAGCTTACAACCTCCGTATATTTACAAAAATAAAGCAAATCAAACATATTAGCTAGGTTGATACTAGTGTTTCGATCTGGCTAAACATCTCATCAGAACCCGAAGTTTTAGAAAAGTTAGAGCCTCCATAATATTCAGAACTTTAACAAAAAACCTATTAATAATCAATTTTGCTCCATTCTTGTCTTCCTAGTAATCAAGAACGTGGTTAGGTCTTTTCCTAACCAGCATTATGACGTTACTAAACTTTGAAGACCAAAAATGTTCTATTTAACACGCCTACATCAGATTGCTTTTCACAATTTGTTAAATAAGTTTTGGGATTTTAGCACATTTAATTACTATAAATGCAATTAATGTTTATCCCGATGAAAATAAATTTAAATAACAAATATGCAGGTGCTTGTGCAAATTTAAATGTAACTGACATTAATAGAAAACATATGATTTTCTATTGTTGATTTACTTGAATAAACGTCACTACATTGCTAGGTCTGTCAAAAAAACAGAGTAGTATTTGGAAGATGACAAAGCCAATTGTGACAATTTTTTGTTGTTGTTTTGGTTTTTCTTTGATATTTTAAATTTTGAATCTCGCTCCTAGACGAGGACAAGAAATTCTCATTGGGTTTGTGATTTAACATAACAAATATCTCTAGAAATTCTAATAACAAAGTCCCCTGAAGATTTCCTTAGGCAGGAATGAAATCCGGATAGGGACACGCCTACATCAGATTGCTTTTCACAATTTGTTAAATAAGTTTTGGGATTTTAGCACATTTAATTACTATAAAAAAAAAAAAAATTTTAGTTTGTACTCTGGCTCAAGTAATATTTTTTACAGTTATATTAGGTTTTTGTTTTCATATACATCGAGATTATTTTTATGTTATTTTCAATTTATAACGAGCTTTCAACCTCCGTATATTTTGTTTTGATTGGGAATAAAATTTGAACTTTATTTATGCAATTTAATATTACCTACACTCAGGGAAAACTATTTTGTCATATTGATAAAAATGTTTCATAAATCGTTTGTCATTAATTATTCATTATATTTATAAAATTTTCACAAATACGACTAAGATTATCATACAAATTGAAGACAAATGTTTCATAGATTTTCATCATTTGGTAAAAAAAAAGTATCATAAACTTTGTGAAAATAAGTTTATGTTAGGTAAATGTATTAATTTAGTGTTGATAGGATTTGAAAAAAACATATATTTCTATATAAGCATATAGCACACACAGAGAAAAATTTAGCTATTTTCCAACTGAAATTTTGTTACTAATACTCAAATTCGGTTATTACGAATTTCAGTCGTTTGGTACTGAACATAAGTTTTCACAACAAAGTTCGGCTAATTCAACTGATTTTAAGTTCCTACACCTAAAATATTCAGAAATACAATTTAAATATCGTCGTACTAACTGTTGTTGCTATTGAAATACACTTTTCAATTCGCTTGGCACCTTATTTCTCTGTGTGCATTTACAAAAAATGTTGATTACTTATATTACTTTTACAAAAATATATGTTTCTTAAATTAATTTAAACGAAAACAACACCAATGGAAAGGTCTCTAAATATCAATTGAAATTTCGAATATACATTTCAATTTTGAAACCATAGATTGAAATTTTGATTTTCCATTTGAAATTAAAAATATATCATTTGTTATTCGGTTTCTTTTTGGAAACTCAATTGAACATCAGAAAATTAATAATAATATAATATTCATAATATTTTTTAAATATTTTATAAAAATGCACACACAAAGAAAAAATTAGCCATTTGCCAACTGAAATTCGGTTACTACGACTCAAATTCGGTAATTTATTTATTTTTTTTTTTCATTTTGTTTATTTTTTATAGAATATATTTACACTATAATAAACACTAGTTACAATATTGTTTTATATACAATGACTCTGAAATGAGTGCTCAAGTACAAATAATATAATACTTAATAGTTAGATTTTACAAAATTATGAGAAGAAAAATTGTACATTAACAATGGTATAATATACATATGCTTTAAAGTTAGTATGCAATGAAAAAATTTTCAAAAACATTGCTTAAATATTTAAGAAGTTTTGCGAAAGGTTGTGTCAAGGGGTAAAAAATATTAAGATAAAATAATTATTTATTTGGCCATCCACCAAAATTTTTTGGAATTAGACTTTTGAGCTAATCTAACATCTTTGTTTGATATACTTGTGCTGTATCTCATATTCAGATTCTCTAAATCACAACTTATTGCTTTTATATTGGCATGTCTATAGTTGTGATATAAAATTGGGATACCATTTTCATTCTGAATAACGTTCTTATTATCAAGGTACACAAAAGCTTCTGGTGGGACGAAACCCCTTTCCAAGGAATCAATTATGTATTCTTGGTTTGTATAATAAGCGGCCATTATAATGTTATTTTCTGTGCATTGAGTGCACCTTAAGATATTAGTTCTAATTATGTTAATTATAAAATTATCTATCCGTATCATATTGGATATATTGTACAATTTTCTGTTTGATATGCATTTTTTGTAATTGCTTTGTGGGGAACTGTATAACGAAGTGCATGCTCTTAGGCATTTCCTTTCAAAAACTCTAATCTTTTCCATGTTTGAGGGGGAAATGTTGAACCAGACTGGGCAGCCATATGTAAGTATCGGTCTGATTAGCGATTATTTATTTAACCTTGGGTTTTATGTATTTAGAATGGAATAATGACCTGTACATAAAGTATGCCTTTCTGGCTTTTGTAAGAATTTCATTTACATGCTGATTAAAGTATAAGAACTTGTCAAGGTGTATACCTAAATATTTTACCACATCCTTTTTGGGAATGTTATAATTAAATAAATTCGATTTGATTCCAAACTGTTTCCAGTTTTTCCTCACGTTGTTATTACACTTATCTACTGGTGGTCTAAAAAGAATTATTTCACATTTTTGAACATTAATTTTCATGTTCCAATTTATTGTATATTGCTCAACAGTATTATACATTTCTTGAAGATTGAGATTAATTTGCTCTATTTTGTTATCCGAGTGATATATGATTATATCATCTGCGATTGAAATGATATTATCCATTTGGCTAATAAGATCTAAAATGTATAAATTAAATAAAATGGATGAATTAACTGTACCCTGTTGTAGGCCGTTGATTATACTAAATGTTTTGCTACTGTGTATATTCTGATGATATACCATGAAACTTTTATTAGTAATCATATTATATATTAATATAATTTGATTTAATGGAAATTTAAATTGAATCATCTTATAAATAAGGCCTCTAATCCATACACTATCAAACGCTTTTTCCATATCAATCAGGCATGCGCCGGTACAGTTTCTTTTATGACAGTTCCAATTAATATCAGAAATAAGCTTGTGTATAGCGTTAACTGTGGAATGTTTGAACTTGAAACCAAATTGTTTTTCGTTTTTTATACTTTGTTTATTGCAAAATTTATTCAAACTATTATTTATGCAGACCTCAAATATTTTGCTTATATTATTTAACAAACTTATAGGTCGTAGATTCCTGAGTTCAATCGGATCCTTGTCCTTTTTCGGTAACACTACAATCTTTGAAGTTTTCCAACTGTTTGGGAAATATGAATTATTTAACAAATTATTAAATAATTTACAGTAGTCCTAAATCATTATTTGAGGAATTTTCTTTAGAACTATATTTGGTATATTGTCAATTCCCGCTGATAATTTATTCCGTAAACTAGCGAATATATATGCGATACTGTCCCTGGTTATGAAAAGATCACGTGTTTGTGTTTCATCGAAATTATCCGATAACATTCATCATTGAAATTTATTATAGTGGATTTATTACTTTCAAATTCTGTTCAAATTCGGTAATTACGAATATCATTCGGTTGGCTATGTTGTTTTCACAATAAAGTTCGGTTAATTCAATAGAATTCTAGTTGCAACTCCTAAAATATTCAGAAATCTAATGCAAATATAGTTGTACTAACCAAATTAATAGGTTGTTATTATTAAAATATACTTTTCAATTCGATTGGCACTTTATTTCTCTGTGTGCATGTTTTTTTTTCTTTTACTTTCTACTTTAATAACTTGAAAATTACAATACAAAAGAAATTCAATTGTAGAAACAGTAATAAGGCTATTTACTAATATTTAGTAAATTTTTTGAATGATTTCAGCAGTTTTATTTCCATTTTTTTTTTTTTTTTGCAAAACTTTTACTAATATTGAGTAAGTTTTACTATTTTTACCAAATTAATTTACCGAATTTTTAGTACACAATTTGGTTGATTTTAGCATATCGATTTCCATTAGGAGTTTACTAAAATTTTTCTAAATTTTAGTAACTTTCACTAATTTTTCTACTACCTTTACTTTACTAAAAAATTAAAATTTTTTCTGTAACTTTTACAACCTTTCTTATGTGAGTGTACAGTTTAAATTGGTAAAAGAAAATAACAACATTTTTACACGTTTGCTGAAATAAATATTGAGGTTTAAAGAAACTTCGTTAATAAAGGACAATAAATGATTTCACGTTTATACACAGATAATATTGTTTAGCGTGTTTTTAATTTCTTGCCAATCGAATTGTTAAGTTGTTGGAAATTTTTTTTTTTTAAATTATGCAGCGATATTTTTTTTTTATTTTACCCAAATTATGCTTTCACTGATTAGTCAAAAGTGAAATGGCAGTTTTCAAAGTTGAAAAAAATTTTAGCTGAGGGCGAATTTGATAAAAATGCAAAACAGTTTTTATTTTATTAATTTTAAAGATTTTTTAAATTCATAATTTGTAGATTTCGATTGCTAAAATATAATAGTTGTTATTAAAGAAATAAAATAAATTTGGAAAATAATTATTCAAGTTTGCGCTGGGAACGACTGCTTTGCAGGACATTTTATAAAAATTGCTTATTTTGTCAAACATTTAACAAAAGCTGAATGTTTTTGTAAAAGTTTGCTTAGTTTTCTAAAAAATCTCTCTTAAGTTTGATTATACAATAATTATATTTACTTTTACTTTTTACTTTATGGCCGGGCTACAAAAAATAACTATGAAATTTAATTTTATTTGTGAATACAAGATTGTAAAGCCTTTAAAAAGATATAAAAAAATCTAAACTTGATAAAAATTATTATTTTATGTAATTTGAGCCAAAAAAGATCCACTAGGAAATTGACAGAATAAAACCTGTCATAATTTTCAGAAAAATATATATTAAATTTTATAACACTATTATTGTATTTACTTTTATTCAAAAATTCTTTAACCCTTAGTAGCCGGGGAACAAAAAAGACTCAATAAACTTAATTTTAATTATGACTACAAGAACAAAATTATCTCAATAAACAAATTTCTAGAACATATAAACTTCCTGGGAATTGGGTTTGCTACCTATGCACCTGAACAGGAGAAAAAATGAAATCAAAAATTAATAAAAAAAAATAAAAAAAAAAAAAAAACAACAAAAAAAATTTTTTTTCACTTTTGCGCGCTACCTAAACAGTGTTAAGAATCATCTCTAGGAAGTTTATATGTTATAGAAAATTGTTTATTGAGATCTTAGGTAAATTTTTGTAGTTGATTGTTTCCTTGAATTTTGAACGGTTTGCTACCTATGGACCTGAACACGGGAAAAAAGGTAAAAAAAAATCGATTTTTTTTAAGTTTTTGTGATTTTGATCTGGAAGGTGAAGTTTTTTTGATTTTATATGTTCGCAATTTTTGTTCGTTATGACAAGAGCTACAACTTTGCCATAGAGAGTAAATCGAAATTCTGAACGGTTTGCAAGATATGAGCCTGAGAAAATGATCACTTTTTTGCGAAAATGATACCGAGGCCCCAAATCTTTGGCGGCCCATAAACAAAAGAGATGACTTTCGGAAAAATTGGAAGACACGGGTCTTTTTTTTTTAGTCTTTTATCATGTGGTGGTGTCCGTATATGGTTATTTTGCCATGACTTAAAAAATTACACACAGTGTAAATAAAGATATACATAATTATATATGATTTTATATAAATATATATTTTGCAATATATCATTATAAATAACTGTATACAGTTATATAAAACTTTTTTACTTGGCTGTAAAGAATTGCTATATTTTAAGTGGCATCCTAACAATAATAAAAAAAGGAAAGCATTATTTCTTTGGGAATGGTAAATTGATACAGTTTAAATTGGTAAAAGAAAATAGCAAAATGCGAACACGTTTTCAAGAATAAATATTGAAGTTTAAAGAATGCTTGTATGTAAAGGAAACTAAAATGGATGTTAATTTTTTACACAGAAAAATGCTAGAGTGTGTTTTTCATTTCTTGTCAATCGAATTGTTTGGTTGTTAAAATAAGGCAAGTGGTAGGGTATTTTACTTTGTACGGAATTTTGAAATCATTAATTAGGAAAATACAATAAACTTTCTTTTACTTTATCTGTCATATTATTTATAGTGCAAAGAAATATATCAAAAATTGCTAGAGTGTGTTCTTAATTTTTTGTTAATCGAGTTGTTTTGCTTGTTGAAATCAATCACTGATTAGTAAAATAAACTAAATTTTCAGTTACTTTATCTGGCATATTATTTTTAGTGTGATAGAGTATACCACATTTGTGAGTTTTTCATTTGCACTTAAATTTAATAACATTACTGATATAAATGTTAGATATTTTCAAATATCGAAAACCTTAAAAAAGTGAAAATATGTATTTTTGGGTTCATTATGAATGTATCTTAATTAAAAAATAAAAAAAAAAAAAATTATAATTCAGAATAAGGAGCTGTCCATAAAAATTAACAAAATTAAAATTTTTAAAACATATCCACCCGTTTAGGAATTTGTGTCGTAATAAAGCTATGGTTAAGAAATTAATGTAATTTATTTTATCATAAAGCGCCCCCTAGTGCAAATATTTTCAGCCAAAGTAAAACCATTTTATCGTACATTAATCCTACACTCATAGGCAACGATTCATTATATTCATGAAAACCATCATAATTTTGATGAAAGCTTGATTGTTTGTTGTCCGGTGTAACTGTGTTATAAATAGCTATGAAACTGTTTAATAGAAATATTGCTTAAGTGATGTGTTTCGGAATTCCATTCAGACCTGGCTAGACTATACAGTTTGCTCGTTTTACCCCATCTCTTTCCGTTTTTGATATACAATTATGCTGATCACTTTTTTCTATGAAATGAGCATTAAAGTCGTTCATAAATATTTATAAGAACTTTTATCATATCTATGAAAACTTCATATATATGACAATGTTTCATAGATTTTCCATGAGCCACAAAATGGGAGTTCCCAGGTTGTCCCTAGCGGAGCCAACAACATATCTACCCACTATCTCCGCTCCCTAAGGGGCTCCTATACACAATTACATTTTGTGCAAAATTCTACCCCCGATGTAACAGTCTCAGTTGCTCCCCTAGTCAAATCTATGACTGAAACCAAATAACTTTTCAACACCAACAATTTCTCAGAGCATACCAACCCCGTATCACCAATGCCTAGGAGGCTACCAGCAAAAAAAAATTACATTTATATAAAATTTGTTCCTCCTGCTCTAACTGTCTCGAGGGTGCTCCTAATGGAGGTTAATATAAGACCGACTCCTAATATTTTTTCAATCCTTACATTTTATATGAAAATATCTCCACTCCCTTACAAAATAACAAATCCCACCGCTCTATCTCTCTCCATGATTTTTTGAACCACAACATTTTCCCAGAATATACCAACCCCGTTTCAGCAATCATACTAAATTTCATTTTTGTAAAATTTGCTCTCACTGCTATTTTATCTTTCAAAATACCATATATGGATCAACGGACTTTAGATCATGAACTTTCTAAAAAAACGTTAAGTTTTTCTTTTCAAAAAGTTAAAGATTACTACTAAATTAACTTCTATTAGCTCTATAAAGAACAGAGTTGAGTTTTTAACTTTGGTAAAAGGTAATCTTTGTAGGAAATTTAATTCCCTACACTGAGAGAATTTTCTGCTTGATATCAATGAAGTTTTGCATTGGATCTATGAATTGTCACTGGAAACTGTCCATTGAAACTTTTCATTAAATGAATGCAGTTTTTTATAAAAGTTAATGAAAAATTTCCTTCTATTTATTAAAAATTGCATATGACTAACGAAAAAGTTTCATTAAAAATAGTTTCATTAAAAATTGTTTCATTAAAACTATGAAGTTTAGGAAGTTTTTTATTTACATTGTGAGGAAAACTTCAATAGCTTAGTGAACAAATTTCATTAAAACTCGTCCAACGAATTCTATCTGTGTACAAAACCATACCAAGGTTTACTGTTTATTTGTTATATTTAATTGTTTATAAAAAACAATTTGATAATTTTTATTTATCGACATTTGTTCGATACAGCTCATTGCTTGGGGACATTTACGTACTTTAGGGACTGTCTTAAAACTAAAGTTTGTAACGTATGAAAATTAATGAAATTATGAAATTTTTGAAAGAAATAAAAAAATAAGTCTTTAAAATAATTTCATAGCTTTAACTGTACTGTACTGTAGTTGTACTGTACTGTAGTTGTACTGTACTGTAGTTGTACTGTACTGTAGTTGTACTGTACTGTAGTTGTACTGTACTGTAGTTGTACTGTACTGCAGTTGTACTGTACTGTATCTATCCACTCGAATGAATTTTTTTATGAAACTATAAAATTTTATGAAAAAAAGTTTATGAAAAATTGCTTAATATGGATATATTGGATATAATGAAACTCAACATTGAAACTACGAAAAAATTCTATGAAATCATTTCGTTAATTTCAGCGTAGTAAAACTAGCAGCAGAATATGGTAGAGGAATTTTTCCTGAAAATACCACTTATGCCCGTAATTTCAAGCAATAGATACCTACCGGTGCTTAGATATCTACCCGTATACACGAACAAATACGGGTAGGTATCTAAGCACCGGTAGGTAAATATTGCTTGAAATTACGGGCATTAATGTCACAAATTATATTTTTGTTATAATAATCTTTTATGTGATGAATATTACTTTCGATCGAAATTGAAAATTTATTCGATTATAATTTACATCAGAAAACACATAATCAAATAAAACCTTTATCAATATCGATTTAGTTACACTCTTAAAAATAAGTTAGTAGAAAAGTTAGTAAAACGTCTTGTAAATCAGGCATACTATTTTTTAGCAAATTTTTTGCTAAAATCGTGTTTCCAGCTAAAATTTTTGTTATACTTATTCAGCACTTAACTGTTTTATACTAATGGTTTACTAATATTATACTAATGTTTTACTAATTAATTTTGCTAAAAAAAATAGTGCTGCTAAGCACATTAATAGTGTGGACGACAACCAGATTGAAAGATATACTCAGCATGAAGCAGATGTCGCGGCATGTCAAGATGTAGTAAGAAGAGGAAGGTGATACTAAAAAGTACAACTCTAATAAGACATATAAAAAAATCAACCATGGAAGATTTTTGTTTCTGTTTTTCATACATAAAACAAAATTAAGGATAACAACAACTTAAATTTTGCGTTGTCACCGGCTTGTGAAAATAATTGTCTATTAATTAAATAAAAGACAAAATAAAATATTTAAATTTAATATGTATTTCTAAACTAAATGTTTATAGATTAATAATCTAGTGTGGTCAAATTGCAAACAAACATATACAGACATGCAGACAGAGTAAAGCGAAAGACAAAGACACACATCTTAGGTAGATTTTTATGGTTCCTTTTTGTATTGTAAAAAAGGTTTGTTTTTTTCGATTCGTTTATTTTGGTTTATTTTTTCGTTTCGTTTCTATAATTATCTTCGGCAGTTGCGTCCTCTAAAAAATAGCATCATTTAGACAACCGTTGATGTAAGTAGTTGAAAGAAAATTTTTGTTATGTTATATATATTTATTTCTATATATTTTCAGATATTAAATTAATTCATGTCGTCAAAGTGGGAAAATAAAAACTTTTATATTTCGTAATTATTGTAAGTTATTTTTAAAAGAATCACAAAAATATGTTTTATGATTTTCAGCAAATAAATTAACTAAATTACAATTTTTCAAAAAATTTGTTGCGTTTTTTTCAGTCTACTAAAATTCAGCAAACAAATTATCAATTTTTAGCAAGGCTTTTGTATTTCTAATCTACTAAGTGCTAGCAAAACTTTTGCTGAATCCATTAATTTTGGTGCTAAAAATCAACTCGCTGATTTTCAGCAAAAGATTTTGCTGACATTAGCAATTTTTTTGCAAGCACCCTCCCGACGAAAATTTTGCTGACTCAGCAAAATTTTTTCCTGACTTTTTTAATAACATTGTTATTTTCTTTTAAGTAAATAATACTTTGTTATTGAGTTCATGCTTTCTGGTTAAAATTTAAAGAATTGATTACAATATTATTTGCTTTTTTGACTCTCTCTCTCTCTCTCTTTTTGGCAATGAGATATGTAAGCAAGTGTGGGCATCACCTTCTTTTTGGAATGTGTAATTTTTTCCTGGGATGTGACGTCAAAACATTAGCATCTATATCTAGGAAGTCATCCACGAATATGAAATTCATATTAGATCTATCCCATTAAACAGATAAAGAGTGTGCTAAACATGGTAATTTGTATGAACACGAGTTTTTGGGATTGCTTAAAACAGTTCGTAATAACCGAGGGTTCGTATTAACCGAGTTCGTAATAAAATATGTATTTTATGTGAAACTTGTTGCCAAAACGTCGGGACTTTTAAATTAGTTTGCATTAACCGAGGGTTCGTCTAAACCGAGTTCGTCTTAAGCGAGTTTTACTGTATATGCAACTTTCTAAATCCGATTGGCGATAAATACGGTTATCACAACGAATCTGTTCTCAATGTTAAATAACTTTTTCCACTATGTGAACATATGATTAGCTGGATTAATTATTTGGCGAAAACCAAATATGTACAATATATATTAATACTGGTCTTGTCCTAAGATAGGTTTTTCAAAATCTTGTATACAAAAAAGAGCATGAAGATGCGTCAAACTTTGAAGTATTTTTAGGGAAAAACTGTAACATACATCAAAAAATAAAGTACGCTTTTGAAATCAGCATGCCCGAAATATATAGAACTGATTGTCAGAACCTTATTAATTTCGTAACTGTTAAGCCGTGTAATCTGAACAATCAATTGAAAGTTTCCGAAAATAGTTTTTCTTTATAAAAAATAAAAAAATCCGCTCTATTGCTTAAACAATGCAAATTATTCATAGCTCCCAATAATAAAATGAAACTTCTTACAAATACAGTTCTAAATCATATTTAACTGCGACTTTATATTTAAGATTTCTTTGCCATTTCTTAAATTTTTAATATATGAAGGCTTTCTTTAATTTTTTTTTTATTCTGAAGTACAGAGAAAAATGTATACTGCCATTATTTATTATTTCACGTGTAAAAACCTACTTTATATGCAGTCAAAAAAATATGCTACAAAATAGAAAAAAAAAATAAACCAAATACTCTATATGCAATATCATATTGTATTAGAATTTTCTTATAACAACTTTTTTCTCCTTTGTTAACAAAACACACTTGGCAGTGTGCTAGACTGCAACTAACATACATTCGAAAAACAACAGAGCTTAAAAAGAGTTATATCTGGTAAAATAAAATTATAATTTACAAATATAATTCGTAGAGCATAATAATAGCAATAAATCAAAAAGTCAATCCTCAGGATTTCATCTAGGAATTATTTTAATATTAAATTTTAAACGCGAAATTTTATGCGAAATTCAATTCTTTTTAAAATGATTCTATTGCTGATGTCCTATTATTTAAATCATAAATTCCTTTCTACCTCTGCTACTCGTATATTAACAAAAGTGATGCTCATGAGTGTTGTCAAGAAAGAGAGTGCAATGCAGTCATGTACGAATAAATGCAGGTAAAATAAGGTAGACAAATATACGAGTGTATAAACAAATGCATATTTAGATGTAAAAGATATAGACTGACAAATGGAACAGACAAACGACGGAAGGACGAACATACAGCTGCACAGACTGTCAGACAAATATGTACAACATTGATGCCACAAAGCTTTTATTTGCCATATATATTTTAACAACATGTTACAAACAAAAACTGTCTACTTCATTGTCTAGAGTTATGTATGAATATGTTAAAAAGTAACAAAAACAAAAAAAAAAAATTTAAAAGATATATATATATTTAGACACATGGGTTAAACTTACAAAAAAAATTTATGTGGTTAAAAGATGCATGATGATGCATTCACGGTTGAATAAAATTTGTATCTAAATTACACTATGCGTGAAAGGTATAACACATTTAACGCAAACGTGATAATGCCGCTTGAAATTATTTTTTTTGTTTAGCAGTATTTGCAGAGTATGATACTATGACTTTTTATAATTTTTTTGTTATTTTGCTTAAAACGCTCTTTTTTTAAATATTTACTATGTTTATACCTATTTCATAGTGGAGACAATATTTAAAAATAATACTTGACAGTAATACTTGTTTAGGTCGAAGTATTTGCGTAACATGTGTTAATACAAACTTACTTGACAGCCCCACAAACAATATTTCATATACACAGAAAAAATTATCAACCTAAAATATCTAATTAAAGATTTGATTTGAATTTCATTTGTTTCTAAACAAATATTTAATTGAATCAATAAATATTTTTATTGACTTTTAAATATATAAATACATATTTTATTTTGAACATCTTAATGGGCGCTTCGCGTTTCTGATTCTTGGGATTGTACTGAGCAAAAAAGTCCACAAGACCATACGTCTACGGTGAAAATCCAGCTTCCAGATTTTGACTAACCTTTTAAATATACCGAAACATTTCTTTATCGAATTAGCGATGTCCGTCTGAATGTGTTTTGTTCGCACAAGCCGCAATGCTTAAAAAAATTGATGAAATTTGGTATATTAACTTATATCGGCCACAGAACGAAAAAATCACACACAGAGATATAAAGCCCCAACCGAACTGAAAAGTGTATTTCAATGGTAACAACTTATAACTTCAGTTAGTACAACGATATTTAGTTTCGAATTTTGAATATTTTTTGTATTGCAAATAAAATTCAGTTGAATTAACCGAAGTATGTTGTGAAAACTGATGTTCAATTGTACCAACCGACTGATGTTCGTAATTACCGAATTTTAGTCGTAAAAACCGAATTTCAGATGTCAAATAGCTAAATTTTTCTCAATGTGTTTGTTTGACATTTTTTTTAAATTTATGGTCGTAATTTTTTTTTAGGTTTTCGGTTAAGGTGATCCTAAAAACACGCCGTATTTTAAAAATTAGTGAAAATATTTCCTTTTTAAGTGTTTTGTAATTTTGTTCGCATATGATATTGAAAAGTTGGCATTTTCTGAATAAGTAGTGAGATTCTCTTAAAAATATAACCACCAAGTTTTTGGCTGAAAAATGTACTGATTAATGTAAAACTTTAAATTCGTTACACCCTGCACGAATACATTAATTTTGTTTGTGTGTATACACTAGGCTGGCCTTTGATCATATGGGGAAAAAAAGAGTTAAAATTGGTGGTCGCATCCCCTAGAAATATGCGAATAGCAAAAAATGGTATTCAAGATCCAATAATACAAAAAAAACTAAAACTCGATATTTTTCAAGATTTCAGTTGCTTTGAGCATTAGTTTGGCATTTTCTGAATAAGTAGTGAGATTCTCTTTAAAATATAACCACCAAGTTTTTGGCTGAAAAATGTACTGATTAATGTATAACTTTAAATTCGTTACACCCTGCGCGAATACATTAATTTTGTTTGTGTGTATACACTAGGCTTTCCTTTGATCATATGGGGAAAAAAAGAGTTAAAATTGGTGGTCGCATCCCCTAGAAATATGCGAATAGCAAAAAATGGTATTCAAGATCCAATAATACAAAAAAAAAATAAAACTCGATATTTTTCAAGATTTCAGTTGCTTTGAGCCACCTCTGAATATCTTTAAATTGACCTAAAACTGTATATTTCTTAATTTTTTTGCTATTCGAATATTTCTAGAAGGTGTGACCTTAAATATTATCACTTTTTTTAAGCGACATCCTAATATAGACCTAACATTTGGCAAAATAAGTTTGATATAATTCTTATTAAAAATAAAATTTAGTTTTTTTCGACCTTTAATTGTGCAATGAATATTATTCCAGTTCGATGCCATACTCTACATTTCTTTATTGTGATTGTTGGGGTGGGTATCTTTAGGTGATCCAGTGGCTGCTACTGTGGGGTGTCGGGGTAGCCTCACTTTCCGAGGGTCCGTTGAAGAAAATTCACTTATAGTTTTGTTGTTTTTCTTTTCTTTTGCTTTATTTATTTGTATATTTTAAGAAAATAAGTTTACTAATTTTAATTTACAAAGTTTTTGAGTGTTGAGGGTTTCTGGTGATGTGGCCGGCACGATCAAAGAAGAAAAAAAAAATATAATAAAAAAAGGAAGAACCCAAACCAAACTAGTGCTGCAAGGATGGAGAGTACATATAGTACATGGGTACTCGTGATCACTGCAGTACCAGTACTGGTATGTGTTAACACAAATATGGATGCAGTACCCGGTCTACACAGCATGCCATTGCATGACATAACATACAATGGTAAACTTGCGTAAACAATGATATTGTCCTAACAAATAATCTATAGAGTTTATGTTTTCAACTTTATTAATTGACCACTTTCTGGAATGTGTTGATAGATCTATTTTGGGAATTTTCTAGGTTCCCATCATCAGAACACGTTTTGAAAGAAGTGACAATATCATGCAAAACATCAAACATTTATATAAACTAGTTTTCTCACTAAATGAGAACTAATATATGAGCTCGAAATTAAAGATTATCACCATTGATCAAAAATACATTGAAAACTTGTTTGTTATATGCAAGGTCTACTTTTGCAAAATAAATATTAAATACTGAATTTAAAATTATGTACCAATTAATAAGTACGTATTGACTTAAGTCCATTTTATCCCATTACTTTTTGCCTTTTAGCCAGTTTTTGTAGTTTTTTATATTTTCGTCTGTTTTATTATCATTGCTATCAAATTTATAATAACTTTGGATATTCCAAAATCTAAAAAACTTTTTATTCATAGTGTTAATACAAACAAACTACACTGTAATCATTGTATGCATTTAATGTTGTTGAAATTGAAACCAGGAAGTATAATACAGAATTTTTTATTTTCAAAACTTACCTCACATATTGATTGGCTAATATTATGTAAATTTAAACGAAATATGCGATCCCTGAAAATAAAAAGAAGTTGAGAAAAAAAACAATGTTAAAAAAGGAATCATTAAATTTTTTAATATACTGTTTGAATAATTTATAAGTTTTTATTTTCAAATACTATATACGATACACCAACCAACCATCATTACTCGTCCTCATTTTTTTTTTTTACATTTTTTGTGATTCGAGGTGTTTACTCCAAAAAAAAAAAAACCCCTTAAATATGATGTCGTGTGACACGCTATAATATATATATATATTTTTTCCGGTATGAAATTATCCTTCTAAAAAACAGACATTAATGTGGTTATAATACGTTAACAATAAAAACCATTAATAAAAGGCTTCTTGTTTTTCTTGTGCAAACATATGATTATTTCGAAAATCTAGAGTCTAGTCTCACTTTACAAACACAATTCAATCATTTTTCATTTCATGTTTTGAAACCATTTGAAATAATTTCACTCTATATCTTAACCACATGACAAGTGGTTTATTTTGTTTTGTTGGTTGATATGATACATTGTGGAATTTTTGAAAGACATTTATTTAAACAACATGGCTTAATTAATTTTTAATATTGAGTTTTAATAAAATAGTACGTTTTCAGTTATATCAATTATTAATTTAAAATAGTTTTAGTATCAATTAGAAATGTATGGATTTGTGATTTTCTATAAACATTTTACTTTTCTGTAGGGTATTTTAAATTTTATTTTAGTCTTAAAAAACTGTCAATTTTGTTTATGGTCTTTGAGGTTTTTCTTTCGTGTCTATATTTAAGGTTAACCATAATGTTTTCCATTTCTTAGAATTCATTGACATCTTAAAGCTTTAACCTTAACACCTGCTGCCATCTATATAAACATCAGTGACTGATTGATAAATGTCTTTTTGGAGACTGTCATTGTTAGATTATGTGGTTGAAACAAATCAAAATAAAAACACATTTTATCGTAAAAAGAAAATGAGACATACACGAGTTTGAGACTAAATAAGTTTCCAAATTGTGTATAACAAAATAATTATGGTAATTTTGGGTGAATTGGAGAGTGGGGTAAAGTGAAACATTAAAAGTTGTTCTTACATTTAGTCCCTTTTAGTATTTCTGAATAATATGTATGTCTTGTTGTTAGACAAGAAAGCGTATGCTTCTATTGTTTTTTAGAGAACGTGTTTTCACTTAACCCTGCAGTTAGGTTAGAAAAAACTTACGAATGTTAGGTTAATGGACCATTTGGTCCATACTTCAATATTCATACAAAATAACCATTTATTCTTATATTTGTATCTATTTTGGATCACTTCTCCTTAAATATTATTAATTTAAGCTTTACTCAATGCTAGAATTTTGGCTCACGCAAGAAATATTATAATCTCTCATGAATCACTCACTCGAATTTTTCTTTAATCACGCACTACTCACGTCAGTAAATTTAAAATAACTCACGCGTGATTCACGTGAATCACGCAAATCACGTGACCAGCGCAAATCTCTACTAATATAAAATTTGTTGAGGGATTCCCCTTTTTGCATTTTTCTTTACTCAGGGTAGCTAATGTAAAACACAATTGTGGGATTCCCCTTTTTTGCATTTTCTTTATTCAACATAAACAGCTAATGTAAAAAACAAGTGTGGGATTCCCCTTTTTTGACTTTTTTTTATTCAACATAGATTAAATATGTAAAAGACAATTGTGTGATCCCCCTTATTTGATTTTTGTTGTAAAGAAGCACAAATATTTCATTTTTTTTCATTTCATTCTTTATTTATAATCTAAGCCACAATGGGCCAAATGATTAAAGATAAATTTTACATGGAATTAATATAATTTATAAAAATAAAGTGGTACAATAAGCATTAATTAAGATCTAAAATATACATGTAGCAAACAAATTTCGAATATATTTTCTAATGTAGCCAGTAACCGCTAAGTTAGTCGCAAATTTTCAAGTACAATTTTCCGAAACACAAAATCGGAATTATTAAAAGTCCTTTCACTATAAGGTATCACACTGTTCCATAGTCTTATAACCCGAGCTTGAAATGACCTTTGCAATATTTGTACTGCTTGGTTCGTTTTGTGAGTTGTTTTCAATAGTTTAGACGTGTTTAACTTACGACATGGCAAACTTGAACGAAGATCAGGTACGAGAACTGCTCAATGCAGAAAGTGACTCCTGTTGTCATGTAACATGTTACTGCTAAGCATGTTCAGTTTGGTCTGTAATTTAACCATGAATCGACTAACAAAGGAACAACGTTTGCAGATTTTTGAATTTATTATCAAAATTCATGCTCGGTTAACCCATTTACTGCCGCCGTGCCAATTTGGGAACACTTAGATATGGAGGGTGTATAGAAAAAGTATTGATATTTATTAAAAAATATATGCATTAATAATTACTAGGAAGACCCATGGTTATAAAAAATGTTGAATGAATTAATTTTATTTATTTTTAGTGCCATAATAACCTAATTAATTTGGCCGATAATATAGATGTGGAGGTAGGTTTTGGTTAACAATAATTAAATTTTCCGTGTACAGTTTAAAGTCATAAATTCTTTATTTGATCAAATTCAATACATAAAGAATCACACAAAATGATTTTTAATTTGATATTTTATATATATCTGATTTTATAACGCATAAAATAGTGCTGTGCTAATTTGGGTACAATGGCTACAAGTATAATATTCTAATATACGCAAACGCACGAGTAACGAGTCGAAAACGTCTGTTTCGACGAAGAAGTTTTTAAAATTATCGCTAATCTTAGCCAGTTGTACGCGAGTCAAAATAATCGACACAACTTTACAGTCACCGTTGCAGAGCTAAAGATTTTCTTTGGTATACTTATTCTATCCGGATACCACAAACTTCCAAGGGAAAGCATGTATTGGAGTTTAGATGAAGATATAGGAGTAGAAGTTGTGTCAAATTCTATGTCCAGGAATAGGTTTAAAGAAATAAAGAGACACTGACAAAATGTTCAAGTTATCTTATCAAAAAGTTCAACCAATTTGGCGTTTTCCACGAAAATATTTCTATCGACGAGTCTATGGTTAAATATTATGGTCGTCATTCAGCAAAGCAGTTTATTAGAGGCAAACCAGTTCGCTTTGGCTATAAAATTTGGGTCGCAGCAAGTTCCTCTGGATACTGCTACTCTTTTGAAATTTACTGTGGCAGATCAACTAACTCCGTTTCTGAGCCATTGTTGTCAAAATGCTGCTTGATAAAGTATCGACGAACCCCGCCAATCACAAAGTCTATTTTGATAACTTTTTTACAAGTTGCGACTTGCTGAATGATTTACGTAATTTAGGTTACCGTGCTACAGGAACAATAAGAGATAACCGCACTAATAAATGTCACCTGACAAATGTAAAGGAGATGATGAAAAAACCAAGAGCAGAGTTCGATTATAGGTTTGATAAAAATAACGAGATATTATTGGTCCGCTGGAAGGACAACAGTATTTGCACAATGGCTACCAATCATGATTCTTATGAACCAGCAGGATTTGTTAAAAGATGGTGTTCCCAAAAAAGCAAAAAAACTGATATGCAGATCCCATACATGTTTCAAAATTACAACAAGGGCATGGGCGGAGTTGATGAAATGGATCAATCAATATCATTATACAGAATCGGCATTCATGGTAAAAAATTATGGTGGGGTTTATTTACATACATGATATATATGGCTGTGTCAAATGCTTGGCGCTTGCATGTATGTAGTAAGGAAAACAGCATGGACCATTTACTATTTCGACGAACTATAGCTAGATTTTATCTAAAGCAATCACCAAAAAACGCGCTACTGCTCGTCCTTCGTTATCAAATATTTAAGGCTTACAGCTAGACGGCGCCGATCAAAACGTGTACGTTGTGTCATCTGCCACAATAAAAGCCGTTGGAGTTGCAAAAAATGCAAGAAAACAATTTGCATTGACAAAGGATGCTTTTCAAAATTTCACTCATAAGTGGCCACTGTGCCAATTTGGGTACACACCTTTTATTTCCTGAAAAAAATTTTTTTTTTATTTTTTTTTTGTTTTCCTGTTTTTTATACTCCTAATTTTATATAAATAAAGAATTTAAAATTATGTAATGTTTTTTGACCTTTTCTTTATATCAAATAAAAATAATTGTTAAGCTCGAGGTCTGATTTTTTATTAATAAATTCTTTATTTATTGTCGATATTTCGCAATCACATTGGATAGCATCTTCTGGAAATAACGAGTAACAATAATCAAACACACGACATCAAACCGCATTAACATTTAATATTGTAGAGTTTATTAAATAAACAATAACACTTTCTGACTATAGCATTAGTACCATAAATGTTTTAATTTTAAATTTAAAAAAATTAAGACAAAAAGTTTATTTTTCGATCCTCTATCATAAATTATGATGTGAGGAAGATTATGCAAGTTCAAGATCATTTGTTTTTTATTAATTTATCATAAATTATGATGTGAGCAAGATTATACAAGTTCAAGATAATTTTTTTTTTTTTTTATTAATTTTAAATGTCTGCGTCCGCTAATTTAATGCAGACTTTATATACTAACAGCTGTCAATTTAAAAATTGTTTCTGTAGAAGTAAGACTTCTTCTTCCATCTCCTATAACATATTTTATAGAAAGATGCAACCAATCACTACGAATCTTAGACATGTTCAAATACAAATGTAAGTGATACCTAACTAGAACCAGTTTCAGCAACAAATAACACATAAAATCTACTATGGAATTGTTTTAGTTATAAATTTTTATCAACTGTTGAAAAACTAATTGACCAAATCGGTAAAAACAATAGATTATTTTCGTTTTTCTTAATACTCAACTTTTTGTTTTAAATAGAAAATTTTAACTGAATATTTTAACTACTACCAAACGTGTCTTTGTTTATTTTGTTTATTTAATAACAGATAGAAAGTTTAAAATATATTTCTTTATAACAACTATACCGATTAACTTTTTAAATAACTGTTGAAAAACGTTAACGCGTGGCAAATTTTGGCCAAAAATGGCCAATTTTTCCAAAATTCGAAATTTAATTAAATATTTAATTTCATTTATTCATTTAATATACTTAAGGTTTTGACTGCCAAATAAAGTGTGTTAATGATGTCCGAATTCCATTTTAAATTTTTAATCAATTATATTTCACAATTTCTTCAGTAAACATTGCATTCTTGCGCATGTCCGCTTCAAAAAAAAATATATAAAAGATAAATAACTGATTTTGGGTTGCCAGCCAAGAAGCATGTCCCTACTAACTACACTTACAGCACGTGTTGCTAAAATTGGCTAAACGGCCTGTTGGCCCAAAAATAGATAACAGATTTTTCTGCAATTTGTATAGACTTGTTTATTTGAATGTAGGTCGAACACAAATTTTTTTTCTAATCGAATTTTTCGTGAAGCCATCCATGGTACTTTTTTGGATACGAGTATTTTATAGCATTATTCCTATCAAACTTCATTATTTGACGAATGCATTATTTTTATATCAAATTTCGAAAAAACTAACATGATTACGAACAAAAAGTGACAAATTTTTCATTCCGCTATCTCATCAATTAAATATTTGATTACATTAGAATTCGTTCTCTATCATGTATCCATATTTTCATACACCCAGAAAAAATGTTGATTGGAATTCGCTCAAAATTATTAAAATTTATTTGATAAGACGTTATTATTTCATTAGGAATTACATAAAATCGATTAATAAAGCAAAAATACTGTACTGGCAATTACAAAGAGGAAACGCGAACTAAAATACAATCCTATTATACAATTAGTGGTATTTCCAATCAACTTTTCAAATAAAATTCGGTTAGTAATTGTACACGGTAGACCCAGCAATTAATTTAGTGACAATGCAAGAAAATGGTACCAGCTATAAAATTTATTAAAAAATTGTCGACAATCATAAGTGGAAACTACAAATACGGGCTTAACAATCAAATATTCCATTAAATTAGGGTTTTTGTAGAACCAAAGGCATTGCGGATTGCATTGATTATATACGCAACTAATGATTGATATTGACAAACGAATTTTAGACTATGTTTGTTTTTTTCCTAACAAAATATTTAAATTCAAATTTGGCACTCAACATTTATAAGTGTTTGTGGTGTAATGGGTAGAGCGGCAGCGAATTACTCCGAGTTCAAGTCCCGGAAAAGACAAACGCAACAAGTTTTTTTTTTTATTAAAAAAAAAAATACTAAAATGTTTAAAAAACGAATAATTTTAAGAAAATTAAAAGCAATTGTGTTGAAATAAGTAGAATAGTGGATTGTTAATTTGAAGGCCACGGTTAAATACTTGAAAAATTAAAAAAAAATATTTTTTTTAATTTAAATAAAATATTGTGGAACGTAATAATATTTAAGTGGAATATAATATTGAATGAGACAAGTGAATATTAGCATTCATGAATAAAAATTGAATATGAAGATAGTTTTCGCAACCGCCAGAAATCGAGTGGCAACAAATTCGGTGGCCACAACTGAAACTGTTTTCTGGGTGTACAAATCAAAGAGTTTATCTTTATTAATTGTGTAAGCAGATTCTTACTTGAATGGAACATAGATCAAATTTTGTAATTTAGTCCTTATTTTATGCAGCTCTAGTTCTCTTTTAAATGCTTGAGATCATTTATAATATTTAACCGTACATTAAATATCAATCAACTTAAAAAATATATACATTTCTCTAATTTATTCAAATTTTAATTCAAGTATACAACCATTTATTAATTTAGCTTAATTAAGTATTTAACTCTTATCTTTTACCTCATACTTATTATACTAAAGTGCGCCCCTTGTGAAAAACTAAATACAATTTTTCCTAAAAATTCAAAAACAACAAATACTACCAACAAATGACAAGTTTGTAAAATGTGAAGCAAAAAATATTTAAAAAGGTCAGACCTCAACTCAACAAATTTTAAACTTAAATTAAGACAAACATACAGAAACTGTCGCAACAAAATAAAACTTCAGCAGCTAACAAATCATAATTTTTCACAATGAGAAAAAGTATTAAAAAAAATGTATAAAATTATGAATGACTACTCGTTTAAAGTCAAGCTCTTTTAAATGTTTTTTTTTATGGCATAAAAAAATAAAACAGGGAAACCAAAGAGGCCAGAACAAATTAGGAGACCATGAAAAATGATGAGATTTTATAATAATTCAAATCTTTTTTAGTTTTCACTGTAGAGACAGTGTACAAAACAAGGGAAGATTTGAGTAATAACAATAATGGCAATGGTAATGATGATGATGGCGTCCATGATGATGTTGGTTATGGTTAATGGGTGACCATTAGAGTGGTCTAAAAAAATTAAGAAAGTTCGATTTTGCGATCTCCTAAAGGTTTCCCCTATTGCTTAATGTCTAACACTCCAAAGAAAGTTGCTCGCAGAAAAAGTTGACTTTTAAGAATATGTTAAAATTTAGGGTTGACTACTACAATGTAACATAAGAAAATTTTCCAATCTAGTCTAAGTTTATGTGCAGAAAAAGAACATGAAATCAAATTAAAAACTTTAAAAGCTTTCAAGTTATTCGCGATTTAAAAAAAATTAAAATGAAAAAAATTTTAAATTTTCTGAAGAGATTTAAGTAATCATCCAACTTGTTTACGTCTCATATGAACAAATTCCTAAAATCTGAGCTTAATTTGAAGATTAAGAATCTGCAATCGAAATTGAAAAAAAAGTAGTAGATTTTAAATCATTCACATTCTTTAAAGATTCTAAATATATCGAATTTACATCTTGTTATAGTTTTGCAATCTACTTACCAAGGACTTTCATCATATCTGTGTTAGTTTTTTATTTAAGAAAGGACAACAGATATCCTTGCAGTTAAAATAAAATTTTGGCTTTTTTGGTTTTTCGATAATACATCCCAGCAAAACTTTGGCAATGGGTTCAATAAAGAAATGCATTACCTTGTAATATGTACTCCTTACCTGTATCATTATTTTCCAACAAGAAGTAATGAGTTACTTATAGTTGGTTACATAATGCATTATATTGTAATGTATACTCCTTTCATTCAACATTATTTTAAAACCTAAAGTAATGAGTTACCGATAATTGAACACTCATGGCCTACCTTGTAATGATACCTGATTACATTTTGCATTACTTCAAAACATAAAATAATGACTTACCGATCATCGCTTACATAATGCATAAATTATAAACGTAAAGTAATTATTAATATATATTTTTGAAAATCTATTTATAGACACATTACTGTTTGATTTTTTGTAAGCATGATGGTAATGTGTATATTTGTGATATCATGAACGAAAACACGAAGCACAACAACTCATTTACATTTTAAGCAATAAAATATTATATGTATCGATAGCTCAGTTAATAGAGTTCTCGCCTAACTAATTGTTAAATACCAGAGAGCCCAGGTTCGAATCCCAGCATGACCACGTTATTTATTTAATAAAAAAAAAAGATATTTATTTAATTAAATAAAAAAAATTTATGCATTTTTTTATGAAAATCTATTTATAGACACATTACTTTTTCGGAACATGTAACCACATAAGTAACCAGTTACTTTACCCCCTACAAGGTAATGAGTCAACCCATTACTTTTAAGGTGAATTAAGGTGTAATATAATGCGTGAAGCCCTATGGCGATACATTATTTTACCCATTATTTGGAAATGTTTGGTTTTGCTGGGTTAGCTTATTAAAACTTATTTGTTAACAAAAAGCTTATCTCACATAAATTAAATTCTGCAGAAATATATAAATTAAAAAAAATGAAAATTTGAAAGCGGTAATTATATGAAAGCCACTTGATCAAATTTGAACAATTTTCGGTACGAAATTTTCCATTTTCGCGAATTCTGATACTCCAATTAAAATTTGTATTTCATATACGTTATGTACGGCCAAAAATATATTAGATTTGATGTGTCGCTATCACAATAATTATTTTACATTTTTTTCTCATTAATTTTTATTTTTTTCTTTAAACAAAATAATAGAACCAAAATTGTTGCTAAATAGTATGACCTGTTTTCTTTATTTTCAGTTTATTATATGTCTGAACAATTTCTTTTTTCATTTGAAATTTAAAAGATAATTTGTTTGAATTGAAAGATATTGTTTTCAGTTTTTATTTTATTTTTTCAAAAAGACAGATTTTGAAGGTCATTAAATGCAAATATTTTAGAAGCAAATATGAAATGTTCTATAGTCAGTTTAATAAACGGCAGTACATTTCTTATACATCCGGTTCAGATTTCACCATATATACAATCAAGAGAAATGCAAGTGGTAAGCACTTCTTTGTGCAATAAAGGACCATTTGAGTCTTAAACCGATATTGTATCTGGAAATGAATGGAGTACCTAATGCGTCAGTATCAGTGGAATACGTTTTTATACTGAATTTTTTTATTTCTGTGAAATCGAATGTATATTCGGGTTTATTTAATAAAAGTGTACTATAAAGGCATTACTTTTTAAAAAAATCGCCAACTCGTTCAAATTTTTGATGTTTAATTCAATATGCGAGTGAAGAAATTAATAATTCTCAGGTGAAAATGTTAATATATTGTCATATATGGCCACATATATGAGTTCATATATTAATCCATATTCGGATCCGAAATTTGAGGGTATATGGACATGTTTTGTCATATATGAGCATACATGAATGTTGATATATGGTCATATATTATTACTTTTCCTACATGCTCGTATAAAAAAGGCAATTTTTTAATTTTTATCAAAAATATTGTATTTTTATTAAAAAAAAAGTTTTTTTGGTGTAATGGTTAGCGCGTAGGACTGTTACACATGTGGTCCCGGGTTCGATTACCGGTGACGACAACAACTATTTAGAAAAATAACATATATGAGTTTTCTATCCCTCATATGTATCGCAGCGCCCGCCTTCGGTATTCCCATAGCACTTAACCCCACCGAAGTAAAATAATGAATCAGGGCTATGAACCAAACAGCTTCAATAAGTTCGCCAACTCTCCATCAGGTGGCGACCAACAAATGTTCTAAGACTTATCATTTCGCGCAATTGTAGTGTTGGTTGAAGTGTTTGAAGCCCTTCATCTTTCCCCATCTTTCATCTTTCACCTCTCTGCTATCCTCTATCCGCTTTCCAAAGAAAGTAATACATCAATTACTAGGAAGAATTTCCTAAGTGTTGCTTCTCTTTAAAAAAAAAAAAAAAAACTTCTAAGAACATGTTACTGATAAATTCATACATTTTAAATTTAAAATGCATTAATAAATACAAATAGTTCAAAGCGAAATTTTTAAAAAAAATACAATTTTGGAAAGATTTTAATGAAAATAAATAACAGTATGGATAATGTTAAACAAACTTGTTGTAGAAAAAAATGAAATTCGATGATTTAGAAAATGACGAAGACGACGATGACAATAGTAATCAAGCCAACCGATAAAAGAAGTCTTTAATAAGACTACTTAAGAATTTTATAAAAAAAAAAAAAATGAACTAAAGTGTGTTTGTGTTTGATACAAAGTTTTCACTAAAAATATTGGAAAGGTGGGAACTAAACAATATCGCAACCAAATAATGCAATAGAAAAGCTTGCTGATTCCGACGATGACAATACATGGTCGATGGTGAAGAAGAGATTGATAGTGATGGCAATGCGGATACTGTAGATAATGTTGATGAATGTATAGATGAATATGAATATTCAGATTCTGATGGTGATAAATATGATGGAGGGACAAAGTCTGCATCTGAGACGGCTTTAAGTACTACTAACGTACTCGGCAGGCGCAAAAACTTGATTTAAGTGCAAAAAACGGGATTTTTAAAATTTATTGTCTTAAAATACGCAATTTTTTAGTTTGAATCACTCAAATATTACTTTAAAAATTTATATTTTCTTTTAATTATAAAAAAAAACACTTTTGGCACTTTGGACTTCGATTCGAATTTCGAAATCCTATCACTGGCTCTGAAACTTTATTTTTGTAAAAAAGCTTCATAATATGTTGAACGTTTTTAAATCATTTTATTTTTTACAAAAATTCTATTGAGAAAAAAATATTTTGAAAAGCGGGATAGTCCCGCCAAAATCGGGATGGTTAGGTAGGTTAATTGAAAATTAAGCACATCAAATGCAACTAATATTTATTTAGATTCAATTGAGATATCTCATATGAACTAAAAAACACCTTTCATGCAAATTGTAAACTAAGTGTTGGTGAAGCAGTATTAAAAGTTTATTTATACTGAAACATAATTTACAAGATACTGCGTAAAGAGCTCGATTAAACATTATAGATTCAATATTATAATTAAAATAAAAACCATAAAAAAAGTTTATATTATCAACTCATTCTCAACTATCATCTTAATAAATTATGGAAATTTTAAAATCAATTTTCTTTTCCATATTTTTGTCTGGAATTCGTATAGCAGCGAGAAGGGGTTAAGATATCTAATAAAAAATGAATACATATTGCTCATATACGGAATAATATATGAAATCATATATGGAGATATATGACATATATGAGGCAATATATAAACCAATATATGTTATATATTATCATAGTTGGTATCATATATAGTCATATATGAACTTTTCCTTTGGATGCATTTATCCATATATGATCCCATACATTAGATAGATATATGTATGTTCATATATGCCCATGCTTGAAATTATATATGCTCAAACATGAAACCATATATGACAATATATTATCATATATGAGCTTTTTAATCTGGGTTATCAAAAAAACTTGTCCATACTATGTAAAAACAAATTCATACATTGTAGATAAAAGTTTTGGGAAAAAAATGTATGTTTAATTCATACAGTTTATGAACGAATTTCTTCTATTTATGACCCTTTTTTCAGTGTACAAGTACTACGTTGACACTTTAATTTCGATCTGCGACCACTTTTTGAGGTTTTTTTTGGCAGACCATATTTTTTACTATAATGGCATATTTAAAGGGCTGTGGAGCTTTTTTTTACCACCTTAGTGGCCAAAGTATGGAAAGCATGAAACCAGAGTATTATTATTTTATTTTTTTATTTTTCTAACATTTCAACCATTGTTAGTAGGAAATATTTAAGAATTTGTTAAGTGAACTAGAAAAATTTGTATTTAGAGTAAGAAAACATAATAAAAAGAAGCAGCAAAAAAAGTACTTAAAAGGTCATTAGAAATTAGGGTAAAGTAGTAGAAAAGTATAATATATTTCAATGAAATGTATTAAGTATTCAAATTTTTGTGGAGTTTTTAAAATGTCCTGGCTTCATTATGTGATATTTGTTTTTTTTTTTAAAGAAAACTTACCCAATTCTTAAGGAAATTAAAGTTTTAGTTTTGCAAAATTGTTTAAAATTTCTTTATTTTCTGTTGAAAATGAGGTTAAAGTTTGTTTTCTATTTCTGTTCAAGAATTTCAACAAATTTCACTTTGAATTGTTTAAATGTGTCGACGACTGCTTTTGTTTATTTCTGCGTGTGTGAGTGAGTGACTGTATGTGTTTCTTGAATGGCTGTGTATTAGTATCTATATTGCGGTTAAATTGTTCTCTAACAACAATCATTAATCTTCATTTTAGTTGTAGTTAGTTCATACTAAAGCTACTGATGCTTTTTAAGTACCAACAACTAACGGTGTAACAACAAATGGCAACTGACATATACAGCAACAACAAAAACTGTGTTCTAGCTAACGAACTTGTTTGCTAATACAGAGTTAGCAAAGCAGATGGGCAACAATTCAGGAAAAAACTGAAATACTCTTACACAGAATATAATCCCAGCTTAAATATTATTATTATTATTAAATGCTTTTACGCCAAATTGTCGGCGCATAGTGCCATTACAAAGTTTCTCCATTCTTGTCTGTTCTGTGCCATTGTCCTTAGTTGTGGCCATGAGAGCTGTTGGTCATATTGTCTTAGTTCTTCTAACAAGCTGCGTCGCCAACTTCCCCTTGGTCTTCCTCGCCTTCTTTGGCCTTGGGGGTTCCACTCGAGTACTTCTTGCCCTATGTCGTCAGTAGGTTTGCGCAATGTGTGGCATTAGCCATTTCCATCTTCGTTCTGTGATTTCGACTTCTATTCGTTTTTGTTTGCATCTGCGGTATAGCTCTTCGTTAGAGATCCAGTTGTTAGGCCACCATATTCGAAGAATATATCGGAGGCATCTGTTTACGAAGCATTGCAACTTGTTGTTCATTTCTGTTGAAGACAGCCAAGTTTCACAACCGTAAAGCAGTACAGATTTTACGTTTGTGCTAAATATTACACTGTTATTAAATTTCGCATATTTTGAAGAAAAGAATTCAAGCTTAACAATTCCCAGCTTTTAAGTCAGTTTACTGTGGTTCTCAATAGGATTTTTCACTTATACAAAGTTTACTACATAGGAGTCATTTCATGTCGAAAAGAACGATTTTTATTTGCTTTTAAATTTGGCAGACGTATAATTATTTTAAAAATATTTGACATATATTTTTGCAAAAATAAAAAATTAAAAAAAAAACGTTAAGAGTTATTTGTGTGTAAAAATTATAAAAAATTCCGACATGTCGATATTTAAATTGATGTATTTTTAAAACTAGTAAGCCGATTTAATGGATGATGGCTTATTTTAATGGTCTTGAAAATTGCAAAATGTATTTAAACATCTTCGCTGCCATATTTTGAATGTTATATATTTTAGTTTTTAACTCCGATTTGTATTTTATACGAAATTCCAACCCCCCTCAAATTAAAACCAATATAACACGTCCACAAAAACTTCTTCTTAATAAATACTGAAATGTTCAGAGTGGGACGGTGTTGGGTCCTTTTTCAAGAATAGTTTATACAAAATTCCACAAACATTTTTAATTTTTAGTTTGTTTCTTGAAAATATTGAAAAATATATAAATTTCTTTGATATTTTAAAGTTTTCAAAATAGTGAATTTTATCGTTGATCTATAAACTTATGTGTGACATTTTATTTGTTCGGTTTTAGATCATGACAAATTTTTCTCTAAATTAACAGAAAAATTATAATTTTTATATGATAATTTACTTTGACTATTAGAAAAAAAAAACAGAAAAAGTTAT
Organism: Delia radicum; assembly: GCA_021234595.1. Classification (NCBI taxonomy): domain Eukaryota; kingdom Metazoa; phylum Arthropoda; class Insecta; order Diptera; family Anthomyiidae; genus Delia; species Delia radicum. The sequence continues at coordinate 123,936,499 of CM037855.1, forward strand.
TAGACACTAGCATGAATGGAATGCATTTTCTGACCCACTACGGTCTTCATCAACATTCATCGTGCCATTTAGTGTTAATCATAAATATCATCTCACACGTTAAAGAAATTGGGTAACGTTAAATCCCACATTACTCTGTGTGTTGAGTTAGAATGAAATTTACCACGAACGATTTCTATTTATAGTGTGTTTGTTTTTTCTCTAGTCATTATCATAGTTGTCAGTTTAACTTTCAGTTAAAACTTTTAAATGGCAGTTCTTTTCTCTAATGTCATCATATACTATCCTTCTACATTAGCAAAGCAAATCAACAAACATTAAAGATTTTTTTATTAATACATATGTCGAGCATATACATTAAACGATTTTTACACTGTACCTGGTAAGTGTTTTAATAGTGAGTTTTTAAAATAGTTTACATGCAAATTAAAAAATTTTGTGTTATTTTTTGTAATAAATTCTAAAAAAAAAATATGACCATTTAAAAAATGTTTCAGAAGAAACACTTAGAAATCTTACACTCAAACGTGAGATTGGGAAGCTAAAAAAAAGTGTGTGTTCCTTTACATTTTCCCCCTCTTTCAAATCCGAATTTTATTAAGATCGGAGTTGCAGTGATAATCTGCCTCAATCACAGTCGGTTCACATCAGCAGTCAAATCTGGGACGCCATGGGTACATAGGTAACCAAAAAACTAAAATTAGTACTTGGAACTATCAGAGTGTAGTAACAAAGATTTTCAATGTGAATATTGAATGCTAAAATGTCAATAAAAATTATGATTTTTTTTTGGTTTAGAAACAAACCAAAAATACGAGCATCTAAACAAGGAAAAAGCTGAACAAAATTAAGAACTAGTAAGGAAAGTAATGCTTCAGATATGTACAATTATAAAATTAAATACAATTAAAATTTTCTCACAAAAATTATTTGTTGTCTTTTTTTAGTTGAAATAATCTAACATATTCGAAAAAATCATTATAGTTTTCTTAAAATGCTCATGGAAGAAGTCCTCTGGATCTCAGTAGGACTATCTATGATTATATATGATTTGTTGCATCACCATATGTCCTTAGAGCATGCAGTGTTCCAAGATTCGAAAATCTGGTTTCCTTTTAATATCTGATTTGGTAGTTTTTAACATTTTTTAATAATTATATTATAATTAGTTTTTGTATCACGACTCATTCCAATTTTTTACCTCTGCTCCCTTAAATTTTAACCAAACTTGGTATGGAAGGTAAGTGTCATACAGCTATGTCATCGTACAAGTTTTGGGTTGTTACCTATAACGGTTGTGGAAATGTCGCGCTTTATGAAAAAAAAATCGAAAATTTAACAAAAGTAGTGGTACTTAGTCGTCCATATATTTTATACCATATACTGTTATCGTGCTTTAAATAAAATAAGCGATAATTTTTTGAAGGTTAACCAATTGGACTTTGTCATACCAAGGTCTTTAAGCAAAATTCGTCTGAATGATGTCTCCAAAATGTTCAATTGTTGAGAACGACGGTGAATTGATGTCGATAGCGCTTCACGCACACTTTCTGCCACAGCAGTAATAGTCTTGTGTGAACGCACTGTTTTTGGCTTTCACGCTTTGGTTTATCGATGAGGATGCCAGTTTCTTTCACTTTTTCACAAGATAACGAACATACGGACAATATTCGTTCAGTGGAAGGATAAAACTAATTATCTGTCAAATCAGACATGAGCTAAGTGTTACCATTCACGAAATAAGCACTAGTTGAAAAAAAAAACGTTAGATGGCGGACCCTTTATTTGAAAACATTTGCCATAAAACTGTTAGTGTTCTGATAAATCTGTTTTTAAGGGGCACCCTATTGTATATAAGGGAAGTTTTTCTTACATTAAAGAAAGTAGAAAACTGCATAGACTGATATATTCTCGGGTGTACGCACTGTTTTTGGCATTTCACGCTTTGGTTTATCGATGAGGATGCAAGTTTATTTCACTTTTTTCACAAGATAACGAACATATGAACCATATTCGTTCAGCGGAAGGATAAAACTAATTATCTGTCAAATCAGACATGAGCTAAGTGTTACCATTCACGAAATAAGCACTAGTTGAAAAAAAAAAACGTTAGATGGCGGACCCTTTATGTTAATTATAATTTAGTCCACTATGCTGTTGCCAAATTAATATGTGGAGCTCTTACGCAATTCAAAGTTATGGAAAAAAATCTATTAAGAGATACTAAATATAGTAGAAAAAAAGATTTATATAAAAAAAAATGTTTTGAAAAAAAAAATTTAAAGTAACGGTTTTTAAAAGTAGTTGAACATAATTGCCCATATCTTTTTAACGGTTTAAACTACAAGAGTCATTGATTCCTCATTTTAAAGGTACTTAAATTGTGGTTTTACTTGTTCACAAAAATAATTTACTTCTTGATGGTAAAATGCATTTTTATTAAAATCCGTGGTTCAAATCGTTGTATTTTAAAAAAACTGGTTTTCTAAAATTTTAAAAAAATGTATGTTAATTATTAATAATTCTTCTATACCGCCACTAAATCCCTACGTGGTACTCTTGCATTTTTCTGAATTATCGACTTTTTAGTTAAATTTTTTCACATTTTTATTCATAAGTCAGGATGTCATAACATCTCCACGTAGGGATTTGGACACGCCATGGGGAACTAATTTTATTTACCATATATTTTTGACAAAATTTAAAAAAAAAAACCGTTTTTTGAAATATAGCTTTTTGAATCACGGTTTTTGAAAACAATGCATTTTGCCTTGGCGAAGTGAATAATATGTTTGCACTTGTAACAAAATTTAAGTAGCTTTAAAACGAGGTATCGATGGCTCTCATAGCTTAAGCCATTAAAAAGATATGGAATATTATGTACCAATACTTTTGGAAAATTTTCGAATATTTTTAATATTTTGAAAATCAATATTTCAATATCCGCTCGGATTAGCTGTCGTGCACTTGGACGAAGTTATACTTAAATGATATACATCTTTTATACCAATTTTGGTTTCAATCAGAAGGGGTGGTGGAATTCGAGTGGTTGATTTTATATGTTGTTCAGTCTCATGTAAAATTTTTGTATAAAGAATAACATTGTAAACAGTATTTTATTTGATACTAAAGTAATTATAAACAATATTCGGTTGGATGTACTGAATATGTTGTTCTAATATAGTAGACATAACTACAATTGTCGATATAGGTAATAGTACGTGTAACTACCAAATTCGGTTGTCACAACGAATCTGTTCTCTGTGTGCAGTTTTAGAAAATTTCTTTGCTGTATTTTCAAGAGTAAAGTGTATTCTAATTATTTATCTTTAAGTAATCAGTAATCAGGACATCAAAGATTATATCAATCACATATTGGAATTTAAACCAAGGAAACTTGTAGAGTTTAGTTAATTTAGAAATGTTTTTATCATTTGCAATTTTTCTATGAGGGATTAATTTGGCGAGTGAAAGACTTTTAAATTTTACCAATTATGAAAGTATTAGAAAATCGAAAACCACCAAAAAAGTACTTACAGTAAATACTGTGTGTCGCATAGAAAGTGGGAGATATGTGGAATATTTAGAAAATTATGAATCATTTGGGACATTTTTAAAGAAATTATCTTTTAAACCAGAGATTTTTTAGAGAAAAAATTGGCGTAAGCTACCATATGCAAAGGCATCTAAAGATCAAGAATTTTTTCGTACACACAGAGAAAACTTTAGCTATTTGCCAACTGAAATTTAGTTACTACGACTCCAATTCGGTTATTGCGAATTTCAGTCAGTTGGTACAACTGATCATAAGTTTTCACAACAAAGTTCGGTTAATTTAACTGAATTTTAGTTGCAGTACCCAAAATATTCAGTCATATAATGAAAATATTGTTGTTCTAACTGAATTTATAAGTTGTTACTATTAAAATACACTTTTTAGTTCGGTAGGCACTTTATTTCTCTGTGTGTATCAAAGGTAACCTTTTTGCGGTATTTTTCTTAATATTTTGTAGTTTTTTTGATAACAAAAAAACAATTTCACTCAGTTTTTCTTATATAAAAGATTTTTTACATCTTTGTAATATATTTTTAGTTCTAAACTTTTTAATTAATAACCATATAATTCCAAATTATATACTATTACCCTAACCGAGCACAAGCTACTAAGGCATTCGGCGCGTTGTAGCGAAAACAGACCAGTGCCTCTGGTGGGAATCGAACCCACGACCTCCACACTGATAAGCCAGCACGCTACCAACTAGCCTACCGAGGCGCACAGTTCTAAACTTATTAACCATGTATTTCTTAAATTAAAATTAATTATTTTATATAGTAAAACTAATTATTCTATATCTAAACCGATTATTAATAACTTTTATCAAGGATTTTTTAATTTTTAATCAAATAAGTGATAGAAAAACTTTTGCTGAATCTACTAGTTTTGTAGCTAAAAATCAGCTCGCAGATTTTCACCAAACGATTTTGCTGACATTAGCAATTTTTGCAAGCACACTCCTGACTAAAACTTTACGGAATCAGCAAAATTGTTTTCTGACTTTACTAACTTTTTGAGTGCAGCTAAAACCAGTTTTTCCAAAAAACAAATTGATGGATTTCCATTTAGAAGCTAAATTACTTTTTTTACCAGCTAAGGAAACAAATAATTCGCCAAATCTAGCCGGAAAATTTCCAAATTGGTAAGACCGTATTTTATAATTCGAAATTTGCTCAAGCAAAAAAAAAAAAAAAAGAAATAATGTGATGTTTAACATTTTCTTCGTGATTTTTCTGCAATGAAATTAAATGATTAAATGATGTATACATATTATTTATGTATATGTACATCAATTAAAGCTAAAAATTTCCATTTCAAATTAAAAATATAATTTTCTATTTAAAAATGCGTCAATTAAAATTCCAAAATTTTAAATTAAAAGCAAAGAATTATAATATTAAATAAAATTAAAGAACAAATAATATTCATTTGATGTTTCAGAATTTTAAATAATTTTTGGTAGTTTTAGAGTTTTTAAAAAAATTTCCCTAATAGGAAAAATTTATTTTCACAACGTTTATGACTCTTTTTTATGAAATGATGAAGGTCTATGAAACATTTGTCATCACATTTTCATATTTATAAAGTTTTCATAAATATAATGATGAGTTTCATAAAAATTGATGGCAAACGATTTATGAAACAATTACATCAATATGATGAAAATTTTTTCTTTAAGTGTAGCTAGATAGATGATATGGTTTACTTTAACTAAAATCCGGCATTGAAAAACAATTAGCCGGGTGCCTTGGTTTGTTCTTTTTGGATTTCCCTATAACAAAACCTTAAATTTTATATTTTATACTAGAACTTTTCGACATAGCACACATTCGCCATTTATAAAACACATACATACACTCTTCAACATTTGAATGTATTCTCGTAATAAATAAAATTTAGAAACACGTAGTGCGTTGAAAACTAAAGTTTATTTTTTTTTTGTGTTTTAAAAGAACTACCAGCCATAGTACAAAGTGCTTATTATGAAAATTGTTGTTTATGGGGAATGTATCAAAAATGTTGGTAGTATAATAAAAATAAAGTTACCTCGTCGCATTCATTAGTAGAGTATGAGTAACAAAATGGCAGACACGTTAGCAGACAAAAACATTAATTTATAATTATGTATGCCAACAGTGTTGCCAGCTTTTGAAGAAAGAACAAAAAAAAAAAATATGCATAAACTTTTAAAGTACTTAAAATTAGTGTATGCCATATAGAGTAATTAAAATATCAAATGATGAAAAGAAACATAAATGTGTTCCTGAGTATATGCATCAATATGTTAATGGCAAATCTCATGTCATTAAAAATTTGTTGCGAGTAATTGTGAAAAAGACTTACGAATACTATCGTACTTTTATAATGTTTTGAAATTGTTTTCTTTAAAGTTTTAAAGATTATATGATGTTTGAACTTTAAGATATTTCAAATGATATATTTATAGCAATATATATACACTCAAATTAAAAGTTTCTCCATACTTATGGAAACCTTATTAAATATAACGAAATTCTCATTGTTGTTCGCCCAAGTAAACAGTTTGGTAAATATTTATGAAACGGTTTAATAAAAATATTGTTGAGGTGCTTCGTTTCATAATTCTTCCCGGATCTTGCTCAGTTTGAATACCCTTTAACACTCCACTAGACTAAAAAATTTATCCGTTTTACCCTATCTCTTGGTTTTCGAGATATAGGCCAATATTATAAAAAAAAGTATTGATAACATGAAAATAATGATTCTAGGAATAATCTGAAATGATGAGTAAGTTATGGAAAATTTTTCATAAATATTTTTTTTGAAAAGTTTCATTATATTTATGGAAATATAAAAAAATCATAAATATGAAAATGTTGAAGAGATTTTCGTCCAAATAAACTTTTTCATAAAATAGTAAGACTTTTTTCCCGAGTGTGTATAATTTTTTTTTGTTCTATACTGAAAGATTTTTTTTTTACTATAATTTAATGTCTTTCATTAAGTTGGAATCATTTTTAAATTTTCATAAAATTAATGAAAATTTCATAAATTAAATGATATTTACATAAAATATTGTTGGTTGATCCTTGAAGTATGCAATATTTTTTATATAATTTTTTTTTGTACAACAGTCATTTAGTTTCACCAGATATCCACAGAAGCTGCTTCAACTATTGGAAAAAACTATTTTAATACAAAAGCTTAAAGAAGCACACCATTTCGTTTTGATTATATCCCAGTAAAAAATGTTGGTGTTTTTAGAAGCAGGATAAATAAATGAGCAGATATAAGTGCTTAGTATTATCTTATACTGAGAAGCAGCAAAAGAAACGAAAAATTTTCGTATAAAAATAAACAAAAACTGTTTGAGCTTACTGTATTCCCTAACCAGGATGCAGGTTGTAAGCAGCTTACCCTAATCCCTTATAAGGATGCAGGTTGTAAAAGTTTCATATCGTGGATTATAAACGATCTGTACCAATTTTCCCAAGTGATTTCCGATTGTGTTTGGTATTTTCGTGTATGTAATAAAAAATAATTAGTCAGCTAACTGTTTCTTAAGAGCTAGCATGTGAAGCGGTAAAAAAAATGATTACATTATACGAGTATGTCAAAAATTTTAACAAGAAAAATTAGTATCTGTAGAATTTTATATAAAATAAATTATGTATATACCTATTATTACTTTTAATCGTAATAATGCAGACATGAAATATGATTTTACTCAAACCCATGAAATCACAGCTTTTTATAAGCGGTAAAATCCGCGCTTATTATGCCCAAAAGTAGTGCTTCCAAGTGGGAATTCGCCATATAAAAAACATGGCATATGTTAGCAGGTTTATAACGGATTCTTTTGGGCTTGCTCCCTTACAAACCTGCTTATATGTAAACAGACTAGACTGGGACTAGACTAAAAAATTTATCCGTTTTTATCCTATCTCTTGTGGTTTTCGAGATATGGGCCAATATTATAAAAAAAAATGTTGATGACATAAAAATGAAGAAGTTATGAAATATTATTCATAAATATTTATGAAAAGTTTCTTTATATTTATGGAAATATTAAAAAATCATATATATGAAAATTTTGTATAGATTTTCGTCCAAATAAACTGTTTTATAAAATAATAAGACTTTTTTCCTGAGTGTATATAATTTTTTTATTCTATACTGATAGTATTTTCCTTCGTACTATATTTGAACATCTTTCATTAAGTTGGATGTATTTCTTCGATTTTCATCAAATTAATGAAAATTTCATTAATTAAATGATATTTACATAAAATATTGTTGGTTGATCCTTTGAGTATGCAATACAATTTTAATATAATTTTTTTTTTTTGTACAACAAACTGTTAGTTTCACCAGATTTTCACAGAAGACGCTTCAACTATTGGAAAAAACTATTTTAATAAAAAATCAAAACAAGCACATCATTTCGTTTTGATTATATAGGTCAATAGGTAACGTGGTAGGTGTTTGCGGCAGTTCAGGCAGATGTCCAACAAAAACATAAATGTAAAGTAAATAATCATGAATCTGTAAAATTTTTTTTTTTTTCATTTATTATTCATTTAATCGAAATATTTCATTAATATAATGCAACTTTCATTGGGTACTTTTTCATAAAAACATGCATTATATTAATGATGGATTTTATTAATATAACGCACAATATTGTATCGGTGTATTCTTTCGCTTGAAGGATTAACTTTAATATTAACAAGTTTTTTATACTTACATTGCTCCCACATATAGCGCATTATTATTTTCATCGAAATAAAATGTTTTATAATGCAAAGGACCACAACTGAAATCTTTGACATGATCTGTAAATAAATTTATACAAAAAAAAAAAAATATAAATTATTAAATGTATTAACCACATTTTTAAATAAATAATTGATTAAATAGTAAAAGCAAAGTTTTTTATGTTTAATTTTTCTAGTATTAACCATTTACTGCATGAAACTCAAAATCTAAATGAATGTTGTGTTTTGATAGTAAATGAAAAATAAGTAAACACATAATTCCGCAATTTTTGATATTTTAAATTTTAACGAAATGTTGAACATTTCGGATCACCCAATAACAAAAAATATAGCGAATATATAAAAACCCAATTAGGTGTGTCGGAAAGCTTATAATTTGTTCTTATTACCTAATCAGTTATTTCATAACTTTTAGATTGTTACTGACTACACTGATAATAATCCGTGTGTAAAATTACGAAAAAATGTCAAAATAAACGAAAATTTGTACATTTTACGAAATTTTTTGTAGTTTTGACAATAGTTTTGTAATTTTATGCATGGATTATTATAAATGTACACACTGCAAACAAATTTCAATTGTTTTTGACACACATGGAAAAAATTCAATACGTGAAACATGAGATTAACTGCGTTTTCAGTTTTTCGCCATCACGTAAAAACTCTTTTGAAAGGGACTTTTAAATATAAATTTTTCAAAAAAATACAAAAACACTTGTACTCATTTTAGGATGGCAATATGGGTATCAATTGAAAAGAGAGCTTTGCTGTTTTTAAAAAAGTTTTGTATAAGTTTCCTGTAAAAAATGTAATCCTTAAAAATTCTAAATTCGTCACGTACATGCACGCATTGTTTCTTAGTTTTACTTAAACATATTTATGGGCATTTTGGTATTAAGCAAAATCTATGCAGCGCACAGTGGAATATATCACATAATTTATGGAATTACGTCGGCCTTTCTTACTTATTGAGGTGACGTAATAACGAGCATAGTTTTTTGAACCTTCCAAAACCCCCGGTGGCGTCAATATGACTACCCAAATTAGGGAACTTGTTGCATATCAAACATTTTTTTCGTTTCTTATCCGATTTTCAAAAAAATTAACATATGTATTTGCTATAGGCTAGTAGAAATTAACAAATTACTTGCCTACTAATTAGATCAAGATTTTATCTTTTGTAGTGATAGCTCAAAGATCCCTAAATATAGAAAATATTCGATTTTTGCTTATATAAAAAATCTTAAATTGTTATTAAAAATAAGCAAGAAACGGCATATTCATGAAACTTAGGAATATTTGTTAGTATGTGAAAGCCTCGAAAGACTTTATTTTGGAAAAATTTATATAATTAAGGAAGGATATTGAAAAATTAAATTTTTGAAGGACATTTTTAATCCTGAAAAATTGTAATAATTTTTTATTTGAAGCAGTTCCTTTGATACCAATATTTAAGTTATACACAGAGAAACATTTTGCTATTTGCCAACTAAAATTTGGGTACTACGACTCAAATTCACTCATTACGAATTTCAGACGGTTGACACAACTTAACAATAGTTTTACAACAAATATTCAGAAATCTAATATAATTTTATTTGTACTAAATGAATTTATAAGTTGTTACCACTGAAAAAAAACTTTTCAATTCGGTTGGCACTTTATTTCTCTGTGTGTCCATGCTAAAAACTGTAATATATTTTTTGAAAAATTAAAACTGTATAGTCCTTTTAAAATTATCTATATATGGTCTCTCGTTTCATGTATATATTGGTTTTTCACATTGCTATAAATTGATATTATTGAAAAACTATAAAAGTAGCTTCTTTTTGGAAACACCATTATTTTTTTTTTTTAATTTTTGCAATTTTCTCGACAAAAAAAGGCTATATAACCAAATTCACCGCTGTTTTAGAAATATAATATGTGGGTTATAGTAATACAGAGGTGGCTTTATCGTATTTAATACAAAAACAAATTTTCTTCCTTGCTTATAACATGAATACACACAAAATGTGCCCGGTGATGAAATATGACAATGTAATTTGTTAAATACGTACTTGTATTTCATATCAAGGTCAAATGAGTATAAAGTTTATGGAAAACTCAAAATTACATATCGAACCATACCCAGTAGCAAAAAATGCCAGTTTTGTACTAGTTTATTTGAACCACGCAACTAGTACGAGTTTAACCGCCTCTCCATACAAACAACTGTAGAAGTTAACATGGAGACGTCATAGGGGATATGAAATAGTTCGAAACTACCGCTTTGGAACTAGTTGAGAAAACTACAATTTTAGGACGAAAAATAGGGAACAAAATTGGTACTAATTTCACACTCACGGAACCAGTTCTGAACTAACTCATTGGTACTAGTACTATACGAGTTGGTGTACAACTTAATTATAAAAATAAAAACCAATGTTTTCCTTTGACAAAAGGAAGGTTGACCAATAGTCTTATTGAGATAAATAGGTTCATATACTAAATAGCATTTAAAATATTTTGTTTTTCTGTTTTCTATTCAGAATAAAAAATTTATGCGTTTATTCGCCAATTCAGAATATATTATTAAAAACAAACAACAAATTTAGAACTTCTAAATACGATTTAAAAGGAGTTTTTTAAACAGTCTTAACATATTTCTTATGGAACTAGTATACAACTAGTTCAAAATTATTATTTTGGGAAGCAAAATAGGAAACGATACTTGTTCTAAAGATAAACACACAAACTAGTTTTGGAGTAAATCTTTGGTACCAGTACTGTACCAGTTGATTTTCATCTAAGCTCAATTTACAATAACAAATTCAAATGCTTATTTGTAAACTCAGATTGTATTTTTAAAAACAAATGTAAAGGGTGTTTTTTATACAGGTATATAACTTTAATTTGGCAGCACTTTTTTAACTGGCGGCCATTTTGTCAGCTGCCATGGTATTTATGTTTAGTTTGGTTTGGCATTTCAACATGAATAGACTGACGCCTGAACAACGCTTCCAAATTGTGCAAATTTATTTTGAAAATCATGGTTCTGTTCGAAATGCGTATCGCGCACAAATTTTGCAAATTTTGTTTAGCTATGAAGTTCACTTTTGGTTAAATGGATACGTCAATAAACAAAAACTGCCTTATCTGGAGTGATAATAATCCTCAAGTGTATGTTGAGACACCGTTACATCCAGAAAAACTGACTGTTTGGTGTGCATTATGGGCTAGTGGAATCATTGGTTCGTACTTCTTTAAAAACGATGCTGGTCAGAACGTTATAGAGCCACGATTACTGACTTTTTCGTTCATCAATTGAACAACCATGATGTGCAGGAGCTGTGGTTTCAACAAGACGGCGCAACATGTCACACACATCATGCCACAACTGATTTATTGAAGGGTACGTTTGGTAACCGCATAGTTTCACGTTTCGGACCCGTGAATTGTCCTCCAAGATCGTGTGATTTATCGCCGCTGGACTATTTTCTGAGGGAATATGTGAAGTCGCTAGTCTACGCCGATAAGCCCGAAACGATTGAGCACTTGAGGGACAACATTCGCCGCGATATTGTCAATATATGGTCACAAATCGTGCCACAACTGATTTATTGAAGGAAACGTTTGGTAACCGCATAGTTTTACGTTTCGGACCCGTGAATTGGCCTCCAAGATCGTGTGATTTAACGCCGCTGGTCTATTTTCTGTGGGGATATGTGAAGTCGCCAGTCTACGACGATAAGCCCGAAACGAGTGAGCACTTGGAGGACAACAATCGCCGCGTTATTGCCAATATATGGTCAAAAATTTTTGAAAAAGTCATAGAAAATTGGACCCTAAGATTAGACTACGTCCGAGCCAGCCGTGGAAGTCATATTTAAATTATAATGCCATAATAAAGTAAATTTTATGTCGATTTAAAAAATTCATCTTTGTTTTATTCCATTTCAAAGTTCTATACCTCAATAAAAAAACACCCTTTAGTAAACAAAACATAAATTTCAACAACATATAATTTTATATAATCTGTTAAAAAAACCCAACGTATGTTATTTACTCTAGTACACAACTGATTCCAAAATACTGTTTGAGAACTAGATTGTTTTTACTAGTCTGAAAACTAGTACTTTTCGATACTAGTTCAACCACTTTCCACTGGGTTTACCCTGAAAAATGTTTGTCAACTATTCCATAAACCAGTATTAACTCTAAATTATGTAATTGTATAACAACACTGAGATAATTAGGTGCATCATATCAATGAATTTTTGCATTAGATCTATGAACTGTTACTGGGATTCTTCGATTTAAACTTTTCGTTAAATTAATGCAGTTTTTTCATAAAATTTAATGAAAAATGTCATATTATTTATCAAAAATTTCATACGACTAATGAAAAAGTTTTATTAAAGCTATGAATCTTTTACATAAAATTTAAACATTTTTCATTCACATTGGGAAGAAAACTTTAATTAAAACTCGTTCAAAAAATTTTCGTCGAGTTTAGTAAAAAAGTACTCTTATTTCCATTGTACTCTAAATTTAAGGTCAATGTTACCTATGCTAACTAAGTAAATGGACAAAATTCAATTATAAATTAATGCTAAGTACTGGAGGTAAAAAGCACCAGCAGATTCTTGGTTAAAGAATCGAAAAAATTCCATTTTTTCTTGAATTCGACTTTAAACGAATATAATTTTAGAGCGGAAGAAGATATTCCATTAATTTTTATTTTATTTAATCAGTAATTTATTTAGTTAAATAACAGATATTTAAAAAAATAAATTGTCCCCGATTTTATATCGTTATTCTCAAAAAATTGGTTTTGAGTCGGACCAAATTTGGAATTTCACATTTTCAAATGGGAATATCTCGGGAATATCTCGTAGTTTTGGTAGTCTCTAAATACTAGATGATTACAAATATATTAATTTTTTGAAAATCTGATTAGAAACAAAAAAATGGCAAACACTCAAATTGTATATACAAAAAGTTTCATTTTTTTTGGTGGTCATACTGCGCCCCTAGAGGGGTTTGGAAGAAAACAGCTAAATTTTAAGGTCAATTTGGAGAAAAATTGTAACAGATATCAAAAAATAAAATACGCTAATAAAATCAGCGTGCCTGAAATATTGAGACCACTAATACCTTACACTCAGAAAGCAGACTACACTAGTTGCCACCGTATTTGTAGGCAATCGAATGGTTCGATTGAATCTATCGATTTTTTTTTTTGTTAGTTATCACTGAATTTCTACTGAGTCAACCGAAATTCCAAAGTCGCAACAGAAAACTTGGTCGCACCGACTGGAGCATTTGAATGGCAACAAATGCGGTTGCGAGGTACCGAATCTGTTTTCTGGATGTATTTTTCAAAGTTAACGATTTTGTCTAGTTGTGAAATAACCACCAGAGCGTTATTTCCAACACATTAGATTGGAGTCAAAGTAAATATTTTATGAAAAAAAAAAAAAAATTATTCAAACATATCCTTAATTTGACAATGCTCAAGAACACATCTTTAATTTGCTTTTAATTTCCTTATCTGTTATAACAATACTTAGAGTTTGGTTCGTTTTTCTTTTAATTTATTATTTTTTTATTGATTTTTCAGTGTTTTCTTTTTCTTTAAGGAATTTGTTTTTCTTCAAATATCTATGGAACATTTAAATTATTTTTTTTTATATTTTATTATCTTTAATAACTTTTGAGTCAACAAACATATTTTGCTGTGCCAACACCTGCACTTGACATAATATTTATATACTAGATATTCGATAGTAGACTGTGCCAAATAAAACGACTTTTTTTCGGACGCATATGAAAATTATATTGTGGGTGACAAAAAAAAATTGTGTGCAAAATGTCAGCCTTTAGTTAGCGTACGAAAATAAGAATTATTGATGAAACAACAATATATTCGCTAGTTTTTTTATTAAAAAAAAAAATAAATATTATAAATTAAACACTAAAGTGAATAACAAAAATGTAAGGACATGCACGGACCTGTTTTATATATCAGTCTTTAAAATACGCTTTATTTGATAACCAATTTGACTAAAGTGTACATAAGTTTATATAAGAAATATATTAAAAAGTCGTAAGACTGGGTAATATTTTACCCCACTTTTTAAACCCTAAACTTCAGATGGCGCACCTAAAAAAATACGGGTCTTAAATTTGTTTACCCTCTATTACACATTCAAATTACCCTCTATTACACATTCAAATTATTAGTTGAATTTAATGACCTGTTAGTCGTCCATTCTTGAAGTGAAATTTTATTCGTTTTTGACTATTATTGCTGTCGTCCTTACCTACATAATATCTGTAGTGTACAAATAAAAAAAAAAACATACATCATTCTTCTGCATAGATGATCATACATCCCCCGTTTTTGGACTAATAAAAGATATTTTTTTTTTTAATATTGATTTATTTATATTTTTAAGCCCAGGCGGCTTAAACAACTTTAAAAAAAAAAAAATAATCTAATTTTTTTGGAAACTTAATGATCTAAAAAAACAGATTCCTATATCGTATTTTGAAAAATAAAAATATTTAGAAAACCTATCAAGATAGTAAAATTAATCCTTATATTATTTTCTATTTGTAAGTTTCATTAGCTTAAAAAATTCTATTTAATATTAAAACGGAACAAATATTGAGGGACGTTCATACAATTACCTCAGCTAGTGACACCCGGGGGTATCGATTTTTTGGCTCATGCAATTTTTTGGGCCTCACCAAATAATGGGTTATAGTGCATCGAAATCGAATCTCATTCACAGAACACAATTTGCTCATATATAATGGACTGTTACACAGATGGTCCCGGGTTCGATTCCCGGTGACGACAATATCAATTTAGAAAAATAATATGTATGAGTTTTCTATCACTTATATGTATCGCTGCGCCCACCTTCGATGTTCCCATAGCACTTAACAACACCAAAGTAAAATAATGAATCAGGGCTATAAAACAAAACAGCTTCAATAAATTCGCCAACTCTACATCAGGTGGCGACCAACAACTGTTCTAAGACTTATCATCTCGTGCAATTATAGTGTTGCCATGTTTAAAGCCCTTCATCTCTCACCACCTTTCATCTCTCCACTATCCCCTTTCCAAAGAAAGCAACACATTAATTAATAGGAAGAATTTCCTGAGTGTTGCTTCTCTTAAAAAAAAAAAAAAAATTGATTTTATTACTTTCTGTTCATTATATGTATGAATAAATTTCTACTATTTATGTATGTTTTATGTTTTTAAATTGGAAAATATTAAATTTATTTGAAACAGAAAAAAAAACTGTTCAACTCTTTAAATTTTTTTTTTAAAACAACAATGAATTTGAAAAAATTTTAAGTACCGACCATTTTGCGGAAAATATGATAGGTACTTGGACATTTCTGTAAATATGTTAATATATATTTTGAATGCCCTAAGAGCTTTGTGCAATTAATTTTTGAATGAAATAAAACATGCTGCCAATAATTAAGATTTTCATCTCATTTTTGTCTGCACCTCATTCAGATCATGTTATAAATGTTTAAATTAAAACAAAAACTTGCAATTCACTACATTTGAATATTTAGACGAGTGTTTCCGGTTTTCGGAAATTTTTTCAATGCCTACAATACCATCAGGATACAATAAACGCTAAAGCTGTCAAAACGCATTTTTAAAAAACAGGATTCAATGATGTGCCAATGCAGGCCACGATTTTATTATCAACCATGCGCAGCGTTGTTTATATTATCTATCGTATTTAAAAATTTTTATATTGTAATTGTTTTAGTGTATTAATGTTAATAAATTCGACTAAATTGCGCTTATAATTAAGGAACCAAAAAATTGGCTATAGTTATGCATATGCATTCATTAGGTGCATCAAAATTATAATTATTTAAATAAATTCAATTATGAATTTTTTCATAATTTGTAGGAACAAATTCATAAATGATATTAAAAAGTTTTGGGAAAAAAATATTTTGTTGGATTCATACAGTTCACGGAAAAAAACACTTTTAGTTATGAATTATTTTTTTCTGTATGAGTAGTAGTGGAATTATGAATTTATTACAATATTTTTTATTATTATATATTTTTTTTTTATTTTATTAATTAATACTCGTATAATTACAAATTATATACTATTACCCTAACCGAGTACTAGCTACTATGGCCTTCGGTGCGTTGTAGCGAAAACAGACCAGTGTCTCTGGTGAGACTCGAACCCACGACCCCCGCACTGATAAGCCAGCACGCTACCAACTAGCCTACCGGGCCCCCGAATTTATTACAATAAAAATCATTTCCTCAGAGAAAAAAAATCAATAAAAAGGTTAAAAGTAAAAAAAGAGATAACTAAAAAAAATATTATTTTAAATAATTCAAAAAAGAAAAATATATTATTTGAATTTTCGTCCAATGCAACAATTTCATCAATATTTATGAAAGTTTTCATAAACAACGAGATTTATAATGGCCATATCATGGTCTCTGTGAAATTCTTTCCACACGAAAATAATAAAATCCTTACTAATATTTTTGTATTAGTAAGGATTTTATTTATATCCTTCATATATACAGTAAAACATTTCATAAATATTATGAATTTAATTCTATTTTTATAAAATGTTTCACAAATATTATAAAACGTTACATTGGACGAAAAACTATAAAACATGTCATAGATATGATGAAGCCTTTTCTTTGAGTGTAATGACTATTTATAGCTTGCTACTATTTTCATTTATGGAAGCATAAAAAATATTTCTTTAGATCATAAAGTTTTCAAAAAAATGTGAAATCGTTAAGTTTTTCTTTTAAAAAAGTTACTTTATACGGGTAACTTCTATCACCTCTAGAAGTTGATTTTTTTAAATTTTGTGAAAGGTAAGCTTTGTAGAGAATTTTGTTCCCTGCAAAATCATATAAAGTTCATTTTTAATTGCATATATTTAATTGTTTATAAAAAAAAACTAGGGGAAACAAATTTTACACTCAGAGTATTACGAAGGCTACTGTTTTTAGGTTAATAAAAAAAATTTTAGTTGAGTTAAAAATAAAGGAACATACATTTGATTTTTAGATAAATATTATTAAATGAAAATGAAAATTATTCAAGTTCGAGACCATACTCAATATTTCTTTATTAGGATATTTGCCTAATAAATAATCTATAGAGTTTTTGTGTTTTCAAATTTATTCTTTGACCGATTCGTGATTTTTTTTTTTTTTTTGATTCGTGAATTTTCTAGGTTCCCATCATCAGAACACGTTTTGAAGGAGGTAACAATCCCATGCCAAACATCAAACATTCATATAAACTAGTTTACTCACTACATGAGAACTAATATATATACGAGCTCGAAGTAAAATTGATTATCACCATTGGTAATTACAATTAAAGGTCGAAAAAAACACAATTTTTATTTTTAGTGAAAATTATATCAAACTTGAATAAATATTTTTTTCAACTTTTTTATATATGTGTTCAAAATAATTTACTATCATTTAACGAGTTTTTAGTTTCATTTATTATTTTCATTTTTTTAAAGTTGCAAAACAAGTTAACCACAAACACGAATTATTGTCATTTATTTGTTTCCGTTAAAGTTATTATAAATTTCAATTGTTTGTTTCAAAAAAATTTTTTTCAAGAAATTCGTTTCTGTTTTTTTTATTAAAATGGTTTGTTTATATACTAATTTATTTCAATTCAAATTCCACGAAATGGAAAAAGTTTACACAAATGTGTTTGTGAATACATTTTGTAGAAAGGTAAAACAAAGAAAACCCAAAAACTGTAATAATTTAAGGCAAAATTTCAGTTTATGGGGGACAGCCCTGGAAAAAAAAAATGCCACGCCCCCTTAAATGACCCCAGGAGTGCGAAAATCATAATGAATAAGGGGGCTCACGCCCCTTATGGGCGTGGCAGTCGAAAAACGACCCGGCCCACCTACGTAGACAATATGGGTATCAAATGAAAGCTAATGTCTTCACGATTTCAAAAATAGCCGTAGTTGCCAGATCGGGCGATTTTTGTAGCCGATATGGCCATTTTGGCAAAATTTGGGGTGGGGGAAATTTTTTTTTTCCTTTTTTTTTGCTTATATTTTGTTAAAATCAAACAAAAATGAGCATTTTGTGCGAAAAGATTACTATAAACTGAAATTTTACCAAGCTTCTGATTGGTTAATGAAAATTTGTTATACTGGCTTCGCTTAGTAAAGTTTTTCTGCGTGACCGGCCTACGGCCGGGCTTAGGGGTTTTTAACTCCAGTATGTCTTAATTCTAGACGGCGGGGATCTCGAGTGCTCGGCCTCTGGCCGAGCTAAAAAGAAATAAACAAAAAAAAGTCCTTCCCCCATTTTATAAAAATTAACATATCTTCCTCAAATTCTGGACGATCTGGCAACTACGGGTATTTTTGGAATCGTGAAGACATTTCCTTTTATTTGATACCAATATTGCCTAAGTAGGTGGCATGGGTCGTTTTTCACCCCCGCCCCTATTTAACAAAAATGGCCGTATCGGCTGCAAAAACCGCCCGATCTGGCAACTATGGCTATTTTTGGAATCGTGAAGACATTAGCTTTCATTTGGTACCCATATTGTCAACGTACGTGGGCCGGGTCGTTTTTCGACTGCCACGCCCATAGGGGCGTGAGCCCCCTTATTCATTATGATTTTCGTACTCCTGGGAACATTCTGAAGGGGATGGCATATTCAGATTTTTTCTCTAGGGGTGTCCCCCATAAACTGAAATTCAGCCTAATTTAAAATAACTGAATATAACTTTTATTTTTACTGATCTGTAGTTCAAATTTGAGCATTTATTTTTAACTTAAGTTAATAGTTAATAGTAATTACTATTCATTTATTCTTATGGATTTGTTAGTTATTCAAACAATATTAATAAATAAATAACAAGAAATATTTTATTTAAATGAAAAGTAAGAAGACCGAAGTTTAAGGGATTTATAAATCATGTTAAATTACATTTTCAGTTAATTTAAACTACAAACTATTTTGAGTGTAATAATCCATGTATAAAAATAAGAAAATATGTAAAAATAATAAACCCTAACGTAAAATAAATGAAATCTTGTACATTTTACGAAAGATTTCGTTGTTTTGACATTAATTTCGTTTGTTAAAACATGGATTATTATGAGTGTAGAGGTCTGAAATTTTGCAACAATTTTTTTTTTTTTTTGTGACCGACAACATAATTTTCAAATGGGACTGAAAAAAAATAGTATTTTTATTTGGCACAGTCTACTGGATATATATTTTTTCCTCATTTCTATTGTATTATATACTTAATATTGTTGTTGAATACCCAGTTTTTTTTTTTTTTTTTGCACAATGGAAACGATTTTTTTTTTTCTAGAATACCTTGTTCTGAAGGTATACTGACTTTCACTGCATGAGAAATTCAAACAATTTAGATTTTGAAATTTAATATATATTTTGATTCTTTTATTGTTCGTTTCATTAAATTTTTAATTTGTATTTGTTTTATTAAGCACGAAAGTTTTTGCTAATAGAATAATATATTTTTGAGATATTTATGAGTAATATTTCATATTTTCATAACACTCATACGTTTAGGTGTTTCTTTTTATAGTATCGGCATTTTTAGATAATAGATTTTTTTTTTTTTATAATTTAACCATACTCAGGGGATGCCCCCTACTCATGCAGTGCATTGTATTGATCAGGAAAATAAGGTATGGGAAGGAGGAAAGAGGGAGTAGTGTTTGTGGATATTTGATTTAAATTTTTCTAAATTGTAAGTAACAGGGAAGACTTCTGCGGGAAGTTTGTTCCACATACGAATCGTTCGACTAAAAAAACGAATTTTCTCTGTAATGCGTTGTGCGAAACACAGGACAATCAACTACAAACGGATGTGCTCTACTAGATAAGCGAGTATTACGAATAAAAACTCGGGCTCGTGGAATAAGTTCACATATATCAGATGAGCATCTCCCATGGTAATATCGATAGAAAAGTGTCACACAACCCACATTCCGACGATGCTCCAATGAATCAATAGAGTTGGATACACTACTGTCATTGATAAGCTTCACCGCCCTCCCCTGAACACGGTCCAGAAGCTTCAGAATAGACAATGAAGCCCCTGCCCATATATGAGAGTTGTATTCCATTTTTGGCCGGATATAGCTGGTATAAATAGTAAGGATATCGGATGGAGTGAAGTACCGTTTTAGAAAACCGAGACACTTGAATGCCTCTTTCGACACTTGAAATACGTGCTTATTCCAACGGACATCACACTGTATTCTCATGCCCAGAACATCAAGAGTATCCGATTCCTCAATACCTATACCATCCATAGTTACAGATGACAATGTCAATTCCACAGCCCGTCGGTGGGTTAACATACAACATTGGGTCTTGCGTGCATTGAAATCGACCTTATTCGCGCGACCCCACTCGGAGATTGTAGAAAGGTCTTGATTGAGTGTGTCATTCATGTTCTGCCGCATGCCCTCTATCTCCAACGAGCTTGGCCTGTGATCGAATGAAAATGAATGACAAATGTTGCTGTCATCTGCAAAAGAGTAGATAGGGTTGATGGTCTGACCAAGAAGGTCATTAATAAAAATAATAAAAAGGGTAGGAGAAAGAACAGAACCTTGCGGTACCCCTGAATTTAGCTGAAACTCGTTTGATGAGACGCCATCTAAAACAACACGTATAGTGCGGTCTCTGAGAAAACTCGTTATAAATCGAGAGAAGACATTACCGACACCAAAAGCAACTAGCTTAGTCACGAGTGCCCCGTGCCACACACGATCGAACGCCTTAGAAATATCTAGAGCAACCACTTTACTCTCACCAAAGCGGTGGATTGACCGGCTCCAACGTTCCGATAGAAACGCCAACAGGTCTCCCGTAGATCGACCACTACGGAAGCCATACTGTCGATCATTTAAAAGTGAATTGGTCTCTAAATATTTCGGCGTTAGGTAATAGCGTCCAAAACCATAAAGCCCAAAAACCAAAATGTCATCTCGCCCAAAAACAGTCTGTATATTTTGTTGTTGTAAATTTTTTTGATTTTTTGGGCAACATGGCATCGAGTTTGGTCAATATGACATTTTTTTTAGGTAACGCCCAAATTTTTAGCCCAAAAATTCCAGCCTTGAAAATGTTATAGTGCCCGAAATAAAGGAGAGTTGAGTTAATATTTTTAATAAAAGTAAAGAAAACATTTATTCAATTTTCTAATAGAAATATTTAACAAACAAAAATTTTGTGAGTAATAAAGCCATATGGCTTTATTTCCCATAGCATTGAGAAATAAAGCCATATGGCTTTATTACCAAATGAATTGAGAAATAAAGCCATTATGGCGTTATTGCTCATAGTCATATGGCTTTATTTCTCATATTTGATGGGTAATAAAGTCATATGGTTTTATTACCCATCAAACATGAGAAATAAAGCCATATGTATTAATTACACACCGCAATAAAGCCTTTATTTTGTATTTTTTGATTCTTTTGTTACACTGTTCAGTTTTTCTGCGTGGCGGCCTGCGGCCGATCTTAGGGGTTTTCTCCTCCATAGGACGCGGCAGGTGGCTTCGCTGAATACAGTTTTCCTGCGCCCGTCTCATTATCTTCCCTAGTGTGACGCGCGCAGGGAAACTTTATTCAGCGAAGCCACCTGCCGCGTCCCATGGAGGAGAAAACCCCTAAGAGCGGCCGCAGGCCGCCACGCAGAAAAACTTTATAAAGCAAAGATTTTCAATATTGTTGCAGTTAAATTTTTTGTTGAATTATTAATGTTCTATTAATTTTGTTAATATGAAATTTACTGTCTTGTATTTTAAGAATTATCTAATTTAAGCAAATGTCATATTGCCCAAAAAAAAAACCTTTAGGCAATATGACATTGCATTTGGGTGATATGACAATTCTGTACATAAACTTTTGGGCAATATGCTAGCCTTTTGGGCGATATGACCTTTCGGTTTTTGGGCTTTATGGTTTTGGACGCTATTACCTAACGCCAATATTTCACAAGATGGTGGTTAACCATGGCCTCCATCACTTTGGAGAGCGCAGAGCAAATTGCGATTGGGCGGTAATTTTCAGGGTTGTTAGCCGCACCGTTTTTAGGGATAGGCTGGACATTGGCCACCTTCCAGCATGAGGGGAAAATTCCCGCACGGTACGAAGAGCTGAAAAGTTTTGCCAATGGACGTGCCAACGTTAAAGAGCACTGTTTCAGCACCAGTGCTGATATGCCATCCGGCCCCAGTGACTTATTTACGTTGAGATCCGCAAGAACCCTTTTGACTGCCCGGGCCCGAAAGAAAATCAAAGGCATAGTATAGGATACCCTTTCGAGAACGGGCAGTGGTTGATCGCTTTCCAGCAAGAAAGAATTTCTTGCAAAAAGTTCAGCGAAAAGGTTGGCCTTATCAACCGGGTCAGTGAATGATTGATCGTCCTTTAAAAGAGTTGGAATAGAAGAACTAGCATTATCCCTTACTCTTTTAACAAACGACCAAAAGGTCTTACTGCCCCGAGGAGCAGAAAGAACTTTGGCACGTAGACGCTGTTGGTATAAAACCTTTTCGCGTCTAAGTACCTTGGCACACTCGGTTCTCGCCTTTTTGCGGTGCAGATCAGTAACGGCGTTCTTATTCGAACGCCAGTTACTGAACGCTGCCTCTCTGGATCTGACTGCATTTTTGCACGTCTGGTTAAACCAACACTTGTGTTTTGATTTAGCCGAAATATGCTTCGTTGGAATAAAAAGTTTCATTCCTAGCACAATAATATTGACTACCATTTCTGCAGCGGCATCGACGTTGTCGTCGAGAAAACAGATTTTCCAGTTAAAATGCCGAAAGAAATCGTTGAGCTCGGCCCAACGAGCTTTTTCATATAGGAAAATAGAGCGTTTTGGCGCTAAGTTGGAAACGCGACGAAGAATAGAATATGAATATGAAACATAATTAATACACTGTTAAAAATTTATGCATAAAAATACGAAATTAATGGTAAAATATAAAAAATTTGCTTTTAATAAACGAAATTTTGTTTATCTTACGAAATCTTTTTGGATATTTCAATTGAAAATTGACTAATTGTAGAAGCTCTTTAACTTATAGATCATAGTGTAAATACAAAAACAAAGTTATGTATAAAAGTTTTTGTGTTATTATTTTACTACACTAAGAATATTATGTAGTTTACTGTTTGTAGTTTAATAAAAAGGTTTTCAGTTGGGGTCAAAAATAAAAGAAAATGCATTTATTTTTCAAATAAATATTTTCTGCAACTTTTTATACTTGCATTTATTACCGATTTTTTTAGTTGCATTTATTTAAAGCTTCATAACAATTTAACTACAAAAATGGACTATTGTAGCTTATTTGTTTCCGTTTCCGTTTCCGTTACAGTTATTTTATTTTGTTTTCGAAAAAATATTCAAAAAATTCGCGTTCGTTTTTTTTATAAAAATGGTTTGTTTATATTAAAAATTATTTCAATTCAAATTACATGAAATGAAAAAACTTTACACATGTAGTGTGTGTCTACATTTTGTAGAAAAGAAAAACCAAAAAAAACTGAAATAATTTCAAATAACTGAATATAACATTTATTTTTACTGATCTGTATTTAAAATTTGATTATTTATTTTTAACTTACCATTGTTTTGTTCTTACGGATTTGTTAGTTATTTAAACGATATTTAAAAATAAATAACAAGAAACATTTAATTGAAATAAAAATTATGTAGGCCGGATTTTAAGTGATTTATCATTTGTGTTAAAATTAATTTTCATTATATTTAAACCACAAACTATTTTGAGTGTACTACTATCAGACACTTTCTCTTCTGCTACGACAAAAATGTATATAATAGAAAAATTTAGTTTTCAGTATCTGTATGAAGGAAGAAAGTAATGTGCTTCTATTATAGTGCTTCTCCAGTTTAGTGTCAGGATTAAGTAAATAGTGCTGTCGTAACTAAGTGTTGGTAGATACGAACAGACATATGTCAATTTCATTTATTTTACTTTTATTTCGACTTTATTTCTTATTTGTGCCAATAACACTTTCTGTGTTAGATATATATTTATAAAAGAATGACAGTTTGTTATTCGTTATTTTTATATTCATTAACATCTAAAGTTATAAAGTTATTTGTTTTTCTAAGAAACTTATGTTAAGAATATGTATTGCAATAAGAAAAGAAATAAGGAACTACAGTTTAAACGAATATTGCTTTATTATAAGAACACCTGAACGTATGAGTGATATAGAGATATTAAACATTAATCATACATCTTTATATTTAGTTTAAGAATACTCAATTAATTTATTACACGCAGAATAAAACTGGGGCAATATTTTTTTTTTTTTTTAAAGAGAAGCAACACTCAGGAATTTATTGAAGCTTTTAGTTTCATAGCCCTGATTCATTATTTTATTTCGGTGGGGATAAGTGCTATGGGAACACCGAAGGTGGGAGCAGCGATACATATAAGTGATAGAAAACTCATACATATTATTTTTCTAAATTGATGTTGTCGTCACCGGGAATCGAACTCGGGACCATCTGTGTAACAGTCCAACGCGGTAACCATTACACCACAGCGCTTAGTACTTATGCAACTATATAAGTTTCAAGTTAGTTTTACAAATTTATTTTTTTAGAAATTTATTACTATGCTTGTAAAGGGTGTTTTTTATGCAGGTATAGAACTTCATGTTGACAACACTTTTTAAACTGGCGGACATTTTGTCAGCTGTTTAGTGATTTATGTTTAATTTGGTTTGGAATTTCAACATGAATAGACTGACGCTTGAACAACGCTACCAAATTGTGCAAATTTATTTTGAAAATCACGGTTCTGTTCGAAATACGTATTACGCACTACGTCCATTTTGCGGTCAACATAATCGTCCATCAGAGCAATTAATTCAAATAACTATGGAACGTTTACTCTAAATGATAATATGCATCAACAGAGACGTCGTACAGAAGAAATCATTGCTGCTATAGATCGTTGCGTAGAAGAAGACCCCAATCA
The DNA here is from genome assembly GCA_021234595.1 of Delia radicum. Classification (NCBI taxonomy): domain Eukaryota; kingdom Metazoa; phylum Arthropoda; class Insecta; order Diptera; family Anthomyiidae; genus Delia; species Delia radicum. Next base: position 123,961,906 of record CM037855.1, read on the forward strand.
GTCTATCCGCCATCGCATACAGGAATTGGTTATGTGTCCATCCACTTTACGGAAAATTTTGCGGAAAGATCTTGGTTTGCGTGCTTACAAAATCCAACTTTTGCAACAATTGAAGCCACAGAAATACCTAGCAAGGCGTAGATTTGGTGAATGGTCTCAAAACGTTTGGTAACCGCATAGTTTCACGTTTCGGACCCCTGACTTGGACTCCAAGATGGTGCGACTTAACACCGCTGGATTATTTTGTGTGGTGATATGTGATGTTGCTAGTCTACGCCGATAAGCCCGAAACGATTGACCACTTGGAGGACAACATTCACCGCGTTATTGCCAATATACGGCCACAAATGTTTGAAAAAGTCACCTCCAGATTAGACTACGTCCGAGCCAGTCATATTTAAATTATAATGCCAGAAGATTACCTTTCGACTAAAGTAAATTCCATGTCAATTTAAAAAATGCATCTTTGTCTTATTCCATTTTAAAGTTCTATACTCTATAAAAAACACCCTTTATATATTTTACAAAAATTTGTAAATATTTTACAAAAACTTTGTAACACTAACTTGAAACCTATGTACTTGTATAATTGCTAAACACTTCGATAGTATTCCCCAGTTTTTTTCGGCGTGGAATTTTCAGTTTCTTAAAATTATGAACCTTAAAAAAAAAATTTTACTATTTATACCCCAAAAAAAAAACAAAATTTTTAAGATTTAAATTTTATACAAAAATAAATTTATATTTCATCATTGCCAACAAAAATGCTGCAGACAACAAAAACTATATATATCTCTTCAAATATATGATAAAAATGGTTTAAATTTCCGTTTGCAGGAAATTTCGTTGGCATTTTATGTATGCTATACATTTACCAAAATACGTGAAAAACTAAGATATCACAAATAGAAAATAATATTTTGAAGGTATATTGTGAATATCTAACAAAAAAAAAAAAATAATAATAATAATAAAACGCCAACTAAAGAAAAACTGCAGTGAAACCTTCTTAAGATGAAACTACAAAACAAACAAAAAATATATTTATCTTCCAAACGAATAAAAAGGAAATAGAGTATGTTACTCTACTTGTAATACAAAATGTTGAAAGTCTACAAGTAATATTTTTTTTTAGCATATTAAACACGGTTCAAAGAAACATGAAAAAGAAACCTAAGGAATATGTAATAGTGAATGTGCTAGAAAAAGATGTTCCTCTAGGGAAAGAAATAATAATAAAAAAAAAAAAAATTGCAACACTGTTTACCATTTAAATTTGCACAATAAAAATGTTTTCGTCTCTGGATTAGTTTGGATGAGAAATCTAAAAATGATTAAAGAAGATTGCACAAATTTCTACTTAAACTTTTTTAAAGGATTTTAACCTCGTAAAAACGTATCTAAAGTCAAAATCCATTCATAAAAGTGAATTGCGAGTTATATATATTTTGTATTAACTAACGGACCAGGGAAACAAAAATGTACTGCTCTATTGCAAAAAAAAAGTACTCCAAACCATTTTTTATGTGTTAAATAAAAATTGCATTTACTCTTAATATAAGCATAATGGGAAGGATATTCTACGGACCCCTTTAAGATATCGAAAATTGTCGATCTTGGAATTTGTTTAAATCATTAATGGCACGTCATACTTTTCTGATTATAGAACCAGCTTCATTAAGAAATATTTGTATTTTTTTAAAAGTTTTAATAAAACCCATCCATTTTTATGTTTTAAGTAAAAACGGAATAAATTTTGGAATATACATTTTGATATTCTTTCATCAACATTGATATCATAATCTTATCATGATATTCATTCATTCTAGGATTAATATAAAATATTTGTCTTTTTTATTTTTGTAAATAATTTTTAAAAAAAATATAATAAAAATAGGTCAGAAACAGATTTTTTCAAATAATTATTTTGCAACTCTGGATAACCATTTTCCACAATTTTTTTTATTAACTGCTTAAGTCAAGATGTTGAGTTATTTATAGGTTTTTATACCACTTAATAATCTTTATCGAGAAAGAACATATAGCTGTTTAAAATTACTGGTTCGAAAAACGAGCTCCATGTCAATAATGAGTTAAACCATAAATTTTTGCTAACCGACACAGACACATGAATAGTACACAAAAAAAAGGTCACCGATTAACAAAAAAAACGGTATAAATTTGATTTAATAATCTATGCCAACTAAGTAGATTTACAAAATTCAAATATAAATTCCTGCTAAGTAGGCATATTTTCTTTTCAAAATGCACGTCAATAAAATCTTATATTATAAGCATTATTGTACACAGAAAAAAAATGTTCCCATTTAAATATCGGTTACTATGACTTAAATTCAGTTACTTTGATTAAAATCGTTTCGTATTGGTTTTCACAACAAAATTCGGTTAACACTATTGAATTTTAGTTGCATCACCCGAACTATTCATAAAACAAGTTTAAATATGGTTGTACTAACTGAATTTATTGACTGTTACTACCAAAATAAACTTTTCAATTTGGTTGCCACCTTATTTCTCTGTATGTGTAAATGTTCACAGTTGAAAAAATTTAAAATGAAAGTTTTTGAAGAAAGCTATTTAATAAAATTTGTCTTAGACATGCACGCACGGTATCCTAAAAACAAAGTGTTACATAATTTGCTTAAGGGATAAGTACCACGTAGCTCAATATATTCCACATTCAAACGGTTTGAAAATGGAGTGGCATTAACCGGGATAACAAATTTATATCAGCTAATTTTAATTTGAAAAAATCCGCGGTTAATCAAATTGGGTCATCAACTTACTTCAAATGATCGTGAAACACTACCAGAGGAAGACGGTACCCAAATATCGTAAAGCACAAATGGCAGCAATACCAACAAAATGCATACACTTAGCTTATCAATGACAGTAGTGTATCCAACTCTATTGATTCATTGGAGCATCGTCGGAATGTGGGTTGTGTGACACTTTTCTATCGATATTACCATGGGATATGCTCATCTGAGATAAGTGAACTTATTCCACGAGCCCGAGTTTTTATTCGTAATACTCGCTTATCTAGTAGAGCACATCCGTTTGTCGTTGATTGTCCTGTGTTTCGCACAACGCATTACAGAGAAAATTCGTTTTTTAGTCGAACTATTCGTATGTGGAACAAACTTCCCGCAGAAGTCTTCCCTGTTACTTACAATTTAGAAGAATTTAAACAAATAATCCACAAACACTACTCCCTCTTTCCTCCTTCCCATACCTTATTTTCCTGATCAATACAATGCACTGCATTAGTAGGGGGCATCCCCTGAGTATTGGTTAAATTATAAAAAAAAAAAAAAAAAAAAAAAAAAACAAATGGAATATCATTTAAAGAAAGGACGACTTACATTTCATTAAATTCAACCAACATTGCCATTTGTTTTTTAATGTTCAAAAAATGACTAACAATTGTATTAAAAATGAACCACATGGTAGTAAAAAATAAATAAACATTTATTTATTTTTATTTTTTTAAATAACAAAAAACAAGTGTAAAAAATGAATGTAAAATCATAAAACAGTTATTTGATGTGAGTTGTTTTTTTAAATGAACTATAATGTTGGTTTAAAATTTTATTTCTTCTACAAATGACTAACATTTACACCCAAAAAAATAAGTTAGTAGAAAAGTTAGTAAAACGTCTTGTAAATCAGGAATACTATTTTTTAGCAAATATTTTTGCTAAAACCATGTTTTCAGCTAAAATTTTTGTTATACTTATTCAGCACTTAACTGTTTTATACTAATGCTTTGCTAATATACTAATGTTTTACTAATTAATTTTGCTAAAAAAAATTGTGCTGATAAGCAGATGTCGCGGCATGTCAAGATGTAGTAGAGAAGAGGAAAATGATACTAAAAAGGACAACTCTAATAAGACAATTAAAAAAATCAACCATAAAAAAAAACATATACAGACATGTGGAAAGAGTAAAGCGAAAGTCAAAGACACACATCTTAGGTAGATTTGTATGGTTCCTTTTTCTTATTGCAAAAAAAAAGTGTTGTTTTTTTTTCGTGTAGTTTGTTTTTGTTTATTTTTTCGTTTCGTTTCTAGAATTATCTTCGGCAGTTTCGTCATTGAAAAGATAGCATCATTAAGACAACCATTGATGTAAGTAGTTGAAAGAAAATTTTTGTTATGTTATATATACTTATTTCTATATATTTTCAGATATTAATTTAATTCATGTCGTCAATGTGGGAATATGAAAATTTATATTTCGTAATTATTGTAAATTATTTTTAAAAGAATCACAAAAATATGTTTTATGATTTTCAGCAAATATTTTAACTAAATTACAATTTTTTTTACAATTTTTTTGCGTTTTTTTTTTCAGTCCACTAAAACTCAGCAAAAAATTTATTAATTTTTACCAACGCTTTTTTATTTGTAATCTACTAAGTGTTAGCAAAACTTTTGCTGAATCTACAAATTTTGTTGCTAAAAATCAGCAAAAGATTTTGCTGACATTAACAATTTTTTTGCTAGCATCCTCCTGACTAAAATTTTGCTGACTCAGCAAAATTTTTTGCTGACTTTACAAACTTTTTTTTTTGAGTGTACATTAAAAATAAAGAAACTGTATTACAACCCAAACAACCACATATTTTTAAAGCAGAAGTTCCCTGAGTGTACAATTGAAAAAAACTCCATGAAAAACAATTTTTAAATAATTTTGGATGATGAAAAATACTTTTCTTTTGCTTTGAACAACGAAAGTATTAATTCCTCGTTTGTTTGCCAAAATAAGCCACTTTATTTGACGGGATTAAAATAGTAGTATTTTTTACAGGTTCAATGATTTTTTTAATTATTCTTGTCTACTTAAGGCAGTTTTTCAATATGGATCACCACAGAAATGTCGATTTTTTACCGCTATTAGATAATTTGGCATCACAAAATAAACATGCCCATTCTGTTTCTGTTACACATGCTTTAAACGGTACATATAACTTTTTAATAAACAAAATTTAAATGAATTTGAAATTGAATACAAATGTGTGTAGTTTTTATATAATTTTCGAACTAATTGATACGTTGTTAGAAAGCGTTTGTATTAAAAGCTCACTTTAGCAAGCATGTCAGCTACATTGAGCCTTTTGAGTAATTTTGAAATTCTTTGGTTAAGTTCTTTACATTTGTTGCCACAAGTAGATTACCTGTAAGCAAAAAATAGATTTTACCTATAACTTGCTGTATATGGATTTGGAATATTAGACTTTGTTTTTTATATTTATAAAACTAGGTTTAGACTCACACTTGCCTTAGTAAAATTCAGTGTTTACTTACAAGAAAACTATATAGAGGCAAATTCGCGGATTTTAATGAATTCTTATAAATATTATTAAACTACAGACAAATTGGGTATCACTTAAAAGTATTTTAAAGGCGCATCTACAGATATATAAAATATCTTCTTGCATGTCCGATTTTTATTTTTTTATTTTTCGAGTACAACATTTCTGTGGGAAGTTTTTGTTGGTTTGCGTTCAAATTAAGATACAATAATGCCTATCTAATATTATGGAGAGGGTGTCTAGGCTTTTTTAATTTTCGTAAGCGTTCAACATTAACATGACTTTTCCCGTAGAGCTTCTATAATACATATTTTATATACTTCAAATAAGTTGGAGACCTGTGCCGAAAGCATAGGCTATAGGGGTATGAAATTTTTTGTTTTCTCGAGTACTTTAATACTGCATACAAAAAATCTTAATTTATTAAATTTCAAATATTTTTTCATAAAATATTTTGTAATTCGTTTTTAGCCCTATACGTGGTATTGCGCAATAAAAACCAATAACTAAAAAATTAAAAATATTTTAAAGACTCATCCTCATATATGCATATATGTCCGTGTATGTCAGAACATTTTTGTTATTTTTCGAGTACAAAATTTGTATGGGAGATTGTTGTCGGTTCGTGTTCAAAATTAACATACAAGAAAACTTATTTAATTTTATCGGGTGAGTGTCTAGGCTTTTTTCAATATTCGTAATCGTTTGGCATTAGCACGATTTTTCCCGAAAAACGTTTATATCCCATATATTAAATATTTCAAATAAGTGGCAACCCTCCGTCCAAAGCATAGGCAATATGGGTATGAACATTTTTGTTATCTCGAGTACCTACTTTAATACGGGTACAAAAAATCTTAATTTCTTAAATTTTAAATATGTTTTGATAAAAAATTATGTTTTGATAAAAAATTATGTAATTCGCCCTTTTTAACCCTAAACATGCGATTGCGCACCTAACAAAAAATTAGTTGCCTATTATTTGTTTGTCCTTAACACTGTGTAGTTTCCTCTGAAGTGAAAAAAGCTGAAAATTTTTTAAATTTACAGGAAAACAATGAAATGTTTATTATTTTTGCAATACAATTTAAAAATGTAAATATATGAAAAAAAATAATAACAAATTTAAATGACATGGAAATGGTGTAGCCTGCAAAAAAAAAATTTTTTCATATGAAAAAAATATTAAAAGAAAAATTGAAACTCTGTAAAAAAAGTTGGTTCAAAGGTTTGGTTTCATTTCTTTCAAACATTTTTTCTTAAACGTGCTGAAAGTGCATGACGTAGGTGTCTAGACTTAATAATACTTCCTTTGCTGAGTGATTTTTTTCTGGATTTATATTTTTCTTAAGAATTTTTTTTTAAAACTTCCTTTTCAGAATATTCTTGTTTTTTACTAGATGTTTACTTCAGTTTTTTCTCTTTATTTATATACTTTTTTTTTGTGATGATCTCATAAAATAGTCATTGAAATGCATCATACAATTCTTTAATATATGAACATGGAGTAATATGTATGATTTTTTTTTAGCTGCAAAACAAATCCATATAATCAAAAAATCATTTGTGGCAAGTTGGTTAATACTAGAAATTCTTTTGCATAATATTATGCAGAAAATATTGTTAGAAAGAAATTGGGAAAACAAGTAAAGAAATAAAGAAATAAAGAACTTAAAGTTGCAAATTAGGAAATGAATAAAAATATGTATTATTTTTATGGAGATACGTATGATTATTATTTATTATTCATACGTCTAGGTGGGGTAATTTCAAATATTAACATTTTAAAGCTTTGACCCTTGAATGCATGACTTCAGCACCCGGTATGGAGACCAAGCTACCGTTATGTAAAGTCGCTCGCTGAACTCGAATTAGGCATTAATTTTCCTGGGAAATGAATCGTTTTCCCGGAAAAGAGGAAAAACAACGATGCTTGCAAAAAAGTTGCTAATGTCAGCAAAATATTTTGCTGAAAATCAGCGAGCTGAATTTAGCAACTAAATTAGTACATTCAGCAAAAGTTTTGCTAACACTTAGTGGATTAGAAATTAAAATACCCTTGCTAAAAATTAATAAAATTTTTGCTGAATATTAGTAGACTAAAAAAAACTCGAAAAATTTGTAGAAAAATTATACTTTAGTTAATTTATTTGCTGAAAATCATAAAAACATATTTTTGTGATTCTTTTAAAAATAATTTGCTATCCGTTACAAAATATAAAAATGTTCATACTCCCGAATATATAACTATTTAAAGAATGCTCTCACATATAGAAATTTGTTAGTAAAACAATTTAATTATTAAAGAAATATATATTTTTCAATTTTATTAGTGAATTTAATTCTCTGATTATTAATTAAAAGAAAATGTAAAATCAAAATTTTTGTAAATTATAAACCAATTTCCGGCAGACGGTTTTAAACCATGCTATATAATCTTTATTGAATGTATCAGTTATTATAATAAGAAACAATAAAGAACTTACTACTACTACTACTACTACTACTCCCGAATTAAGTACATGAATTAATGTAATATCTAAAAAAATAGAAATAATTATATGTATATAACATAAACAAAATTATGTTTCAACTACTTGTATCAATGGTTGTCTAAATGATGCTATATTTTAAAGGAACGCAAATGCTGCAGATAATTATAGAAACGAAACGAAAAAATAACAAAATATAACATATACACACAGTGAACTCTCAAAAACGTGAACCGATTTTTGCAAGGGGTGTTCGCGTTTTTGGTTGTATTACAGAATTAATCCACTTAGAATAAATTCTATTCCAAGTACTTCAGAACCAATCATTATGTTGATTATTTAACAAAAAAATAAAATATGTAAAGATTTTGAATATTTTTCTCCTGAAAAATTCTGAAATTCAAACATACATTTTTAAAAAAATTATTAAATATTCAGACACCTGCCTATAGAAAAATATTAACACTTTAAGAAATTTTTCGTATTAGAAAACTTTCTAATTCTGGGACTTTTTTAAATAGACCAAATTCAGAATCTAAGACAATTTTTGCATACCTAAATTTTTGATTTTAATACGCTTTTTGATATTTAGCAGTTCTTAATTTCTAATGCATTTAGTTTAAAAATTACTGATAATAAATTCGGAGATACAGGAAAAGAGTTTTTCTGTTCACGTTAGAAAAGGTGTTTACTATAATTTAACCTTATTATTCGGGGATTCCCCAAATTACTAAAATATTGAAGAAATAGTAACATTTCCTATACAAAAAATGTGTTCACGTTTTAGAGATATTGAACTTTGTGTACGTTTTGGAATAGTCAATGTAAAAAAGTGTTCATGTTTCTGGGACGTTCATGTTACTGGATGTTCACGTTTCTGAGAGTCCACTTTACAACCTTTGTTTTGCAATAAGAAAAATTATTTGCAATTTGACCACACTAGATTATTAATCTCTATAAACATTTGGTTTACAAATACACATTTAATCTTTATTAAATTTAAATAGTTTATTTTGTGTTTTATTTAATAAATACACAATTACTTTCACAGCCGGTGACAATGCAAAATTTAAGTTGTTTCAATCCGCAATTTTGTTTTATGTCAGAGAAACAGATACAAAAATCTTCCATGTTTGATTTTTTTTTATGTCTTACTAGAGTTGTACTTTTTAGTATCATTTTCCTAGTCAATAATACATCTTGACATGCCGCGACATCTAATTCATTCATTAATGTGCTAATCAGTACTATTTTTTTAGCAAAATAAATTAGTAAAACATAAGTATAATATTAGTAAAACATTAGTTCAAAACAGTTAAGTGCTGAATAAGTATAACTAAAATTTTTGCTGAAAACATAATTTTAGCAAAATATTTGCTAAAAAATAGTATATCTGATTTACAAGACGTTTAACTAACTTTTCTACAAACTTATTTTTTTGAGTGTATACATATTTACAATAAAATACAATTTTTTGGATTTTTTTTATTTATTAGAAATTAATGAGTAAACAATTACAAAATAAATGGATAATTCATGAAAAGTATGTAAAGATAACAGTCTTTTTAATTTATGATCTAAATATAATAATTATTATTCCTTTATTCACTTTTTTGTCTTAACCACATTTTATACTTTTGCAACGACGTCGTCCTTCAACAACTGGCAGGTGATATATACCATCATAACTGAAATCATTAGCTGCTGACTGCGGTTTGTCTACACTTTCTTTTCTTTTGTGTCATGTTTGTCAGCACATGGAATACCTCCAGACGGAACTCCGTTTGGGTTAGTGGGATTGAAGGTTTCTCTCTTTTGAAAAGTAGCCATGCAATTTACCATGCAAATGTCGAGTAAATGGTAGAATATTCTGACGTACCATTTTCGGCTCTTCACTCCAATTTTTAGACGACCTAAAGAAGAATCCATTAGGTCTACACCCCCGTGTGCAAATTGTATTCTTTGATGATGGACAGGGATTCGTGATTACTTCGCGGTGTTTTTTAAACCATCGTACAAAAGATGGGACGCCAACATCAACACCATGTTCCTCAAGTAATGGTTTTATGCCAACGAACTCTGCTGTGAACTCTGCCGAAAGGCATCTATCCATTTTCATCATATCACTGGGGTCAGGAAGTTTACAATTCTTTATGCGGTTACTATTGATGGTTCCAATGCTTTGAACGCCTTGGGTCCTCAAATAAATCAGTAATGTTATAAACGTGTAATACACTCAAAAAAATAAGTTAGTAGAAAAGTTAGTAAAACGTCTTGTAAATCAGGTATACAATTTTTTAGCAAAATTTTTTGCTAAAATCGTGTTTTGAGCTAAAATTTTTGTTATACTTATTCAGCACTTAACTGTTTTATACTAATGCTTTACTAATATACTAATGTTTTACTAATTAATTTTGCTAAAAAAAATTGTGCTGATAAGCACATTAATAGTGTGGACGACAACCAGATTGAAAGATATACGCAGAATGAAGTAGATGTCGCGGCATGTCAAGATGTAGTAGAGAAGAGGAAAATGATACTAAAAAGTACAACTCTAATAAGACATACAAAAAAATCAACCATGGAAGACTTTTGTATCTGTTTTTTATACATAATACAAAATTGAGGATTAAAATAACTTAAATTTTGCGTTGTCACTGGCTTGTGAAAATAATTGTCTATTAATTAAATAAAAGACAAAATAAAATATTTATTTATTTATTTAAACTAAATGTTTATATGTGTGGTCAAATTGCAAACAAACATATACAGAAATGTAGACAGAGTAAAGTGAAAGACAAAGCCAGGTAGATTTTTTTATGGTTCCTTTTTCTTGCAAAAAGGGTTGTTTTTTTCGTTTCGTTTGTTTTTGTTTATTTTTTCATTTCGTTTCTATAATTATCTTCGGCAGTTGCGATAGCATCATTTAAACGATAGCATCATTTAGACAACCATTAATGTAAGTAATTGAAAGACAATTTTTGTTATGTTATATATATTTATTTCTATATATTTTCAGATATTAAATAAATTCATGTCGTCAATGTGGAAAAATGAAAATTTTTATATTTCGTTATTATAGTAAATTATTTTTAAAAGAATCACAAAAATATGTTTTATGATTTTCAGCAAATAAATTAACTAAATTACATTTTTTCTACAAATTTTTTGAGTTTTTTTCAGTCTACTAAAATTCAGCAAAAAATTTATTAATTTTTAGCAAGGCTTTTGTATTTCTAATCTACTAAGTGTTAGCAAAACTTTTGCTGAATCTACAAATTTTGTTGCTAAAAATCAGCTCGCTGATTTTCAGCAAAAGATTTTGCTGACATTAGCAACTTTTTTGCAAGCATCCTCCTGACTAAAATTTTGCTGACTCAGCAAAATTTTTTGCTGACTTTACAAACTTTTTTTTTGAGTGTAGTTATATATATAGACAATGTAGGTTTCACTTCTTCCAACTCTCTCTCTCTATATCATTAGAAATTATGTCTAAACCAACGTCCTTATTTATTTATTTATTTTATGTCTATAGAACATAGTTCCTTACAGACTAAGAATATCTTAATGTTTAATTAAAATTAATTTAAAAAATGAAATAATTATTTAATTATGAAAATAACTACTATAATTTTACAGAATTAAATAGCAAAAAATTTTTAAAATTGGATTTTGATGTATTAAATTCTACAGTTTGATCTACATTCAATAAATTGAATTCTCTAATTATCCTGATTAGAGGACTATTCAAGATATAATTAGAACCATGACAAATTTCAAAAAACAAATCATTGTGACGAAGATGTCTACTGGGTACATTAAACGGAATTTTCTCCAAGAGACTGGAGCAATCAATACTACAATTTATTAAATCAAATCAGAAAGGCATTGATTGAATTCTACGCCGAGTTTCTAACGTTTCCAAACCAAGATGCATGCAACGGACTTCATACGTAGGAACTGGATAAACAAAATTCAAATGCGGTTATGCAAACTTAATAAATTTTTTCTGTATTTTTTCAATACACACAGAGAAAAATTTAGTTATTTGCCAACTGAAATTCGGGTACTGTGACTCAAAATCGGTTAATTTGAATTTCAGTCGGTCGGTAAAACTGAACATTTGTTTTCCCAACAAAATTCGGTGAATTCAGCTGAATTTTAGTTGCAACACTCAAAATATTCAGAAATCTAATGTTAATATCGTTGTACTAACTGAATTTATAAGTTGTTAACCTTAATATACACTTTTTAATTCGGTTGGCACTTTATTTCTCTGTGTGTACGTTTAATATAAATATCTGCATGAGGGTTCCAAATTATTGCACCATATTCTAATTTAGACCTCACATAAGAAGTATACAACAATTTCAAGGTATAGGGATCAGAAAAATCATTACAATTTCTTCTAATAAAAGCAAAAGTAGAGTAAACTTGGGGAATCATTTTTTCCATATGCGGCAAAAATGTCATCTTACAATCAAATACTATTCCTAAGTCTTCAACTTCATTAACAGATTTAACTAAATTAGCTCCAATTCTATAAGAAGTTTGTATAGGATTACGGATTCTTGCATATGACATATAAAAACCCTTGTGCATATTAAAATTCAATTTATTATGAAAACACCATGTATTTAGATTATCAAAATCAATTTGTAAATTTAATGCATCATTCAAACTACCAACTCTTGAAAATACTTTCATATCATCATTATAGAGTAGAAACTGAGAATATTTAAAACATGTAAAGATATTGAACAATAAAGAGCCCAAGTTTGAATATAAGATGACGATTCATAGTCATCTATCTTCACAACACATTCCCGATTATGTAAATAGGAAGAAAAGCAACTATAAAAAGCCGAATGAATGCCCAAGCTTGACAACTTTTCTAATAAAATCTTATGCGACAATTTATCAAAAGCTTTTGATAAATCCATATAAATTTCATCAACTTGTGAAGAAACTTCAAACTGCGACATACAATAATCAGTAAACACCATTAGATTCGAAATTGTGGATCTTCCACTACGAAATCCATGCTGTTGTGGAATTATAAGAGATTTAGTTGCAAAATATAATCTATTATATATCACATGTTCAAAAAGTTTTGAAACTATTGTTAGCTTAGAAATTGACCTATAGCTAGTCACATCCTCCTTGCGGCCAGATGTAAATATTGGAGAAATTATAGTATATTTCCAACGATCAATAAAAATACCTTCCATTAAGCATTTATTAAAAATATTCATTAACGGATATGAAATTGAAAAGCATGCATAATGTACCATATATGGTACATTATGCATTGAAGGGTTAAAATGTTATTTAATAGAACAGAAATTGCTAAATTTTAGTTACAACAATTAAAAATAATTTAAGACCATTATAATTGATTTAAAAGCTTTAGGATCCATTTAATTCCGTTTACTATCTTTTCCATAAAAAACTTTAAATTTATGTATCAATTCATTATCTTTTTTAAAAATTTGATATTTTATTATCTTGTCTAGACAACTAATAGTTTTTAACTAGAAATTGTTTATGTAAAACAGTTTTTTTTTTTTCTAAATAACAAAAACCTGACCATACATTTACAAAGCTATTGTCACTGTGTCTTTTTTGTTTGTAGTTTTTGTAAATATTTTCTAAACCAATGAGAATAGCTAAATTAAATTAAATACACTTGGTTGCATACAGTGATAAAAATCTAACAATTAAACAAAAAACAACACACTAACATGTTTAATACCATGTTATGCATGTATCTAAATACATCATGTAAAATTTATAGACTAACACTCCACACACTGCTCTACATCACTAATATATGTAAGTTACTAAAGCACTGCTGTTATACCAACACTTTTGCATAAATAAAATACTAGTTTTATTTATATGTATGTGTGGTAGTAGTAGTACATGATGCATTTTGAGATATTTAAAATACTAAATTTACTGTTGAATCAACAAAAAATGTTAGAGTACAAAAAATAGTAATCTCATGGGCATGCAAATGACAAAAAATGCACAAAAAAGTTTGAAATGGAATATGGATATATTAAAATTTTAAAAATACGCAGGATTGCCAGATATGTCGATTTTTTTCAGTAATATAAGCTTTTAATTTCAGCAGGCGGACAAAAAATTAAGGTCGATTACACTCTGCAACAAACTTCAAACTTTTTTTTTCTCACACATGAAAACATGCAAGAAACTTGAGGCAACATATAGTTCAACTCAGTTTTCAGTTTTTCGCCATCACGTCAAAGTTACTTTTCAAAGGACTTTAAAGTTTAAATTTTTCCAAAAAAATACGTGTACTTTTTTAGGATATCAAATGAGAGGTATGAACCTTAGCTTTTTTTCAAAAATTATTCGTTGTAAGCTTTCAGTATTAAAATTTTCAGACATGTCTTTTTAATAATTGAAGCCTTCAATATCATGATTCTAAATTCGTCAAGTGCTGTTAATTTGTATTAGATTAATGAACATCTTTCCGAGCCTTTTGGTATTAAAAATGCGCAAAATCGGTAAGGCTCTTAAAAAGTTATAAGTAAAAACATGAAGGTACCACTATGTGTTGCGTGTAAATTGGTGAACAAAATATTTCTTAGCAGATGCTAGAAATGAATAATATTTCATTTGTACCACCTAAGTTGTTTTTTACCACAGAAATTGTTTTTAACAACAGAAATAGTTTTTTACCACAGAAATAGCACACACAAATAGTTGAAAGTTCAGCTTCGACAACAAAAAATATTACCTGAATTTTTTAGTGGAAAATTTTAAATGAAGTTGAAAATAATAGGGAGCCTTAATTTTTGAAAAACTAAATTTGAGAATTTAACTTTTGTAGTGGTGGCTTAAAAATCCCTACACTCATAATAATCCATGCTTAAAAATACAAATATATTTTTCGTAAATTTTTTTATGTAGATTGTACAAACATTTTGTTTATATTACAAAACTTTTGTATAAAACAAATTATATAAATTTACAAATTTCGTAAAAAATACAAACATGATTTCGTAATATTTTTTAGTACATTGTACAAAAATTTGTAATGTAACTAATATTACATATGGATGTTGATGTGGTTAGAGGTCGGATTTGCAATCAGAAGGTTGCGAGTTCAACTCCTGGCCAGGACAAATTTTTTTTTTTTTTTTTTTAGTTTTTATATTTATTTTGTTTATTAATGTTTTTTAAATTTCTATGTTTTATTTTTTTATTTCATTATTACTATTTTTGTGTTTTGATATAAATGGATATTTTGTATTTTGTTTAATAAAGAGGATCCTAAAACAAGTTAAAGAGGACCCGAAAACACTACTTCCACTTTATTTGCCGGGTTTAGTATGAAATTCAATAAAACAAATATTTAAAAATATAAAATATTTAATAATAAAATGCAATTAGTTTTTAAATTGTTATTTAAGTTTTTATTATTATTATTTTATTATTTTTTTATTTTGTTTTTTAATATATTATTTGATATATTTATAAAAAAAATATATTATTTTATTTAGTTCAATAAACAGAATAAAAATATTTAATTGCCATTTTACCTTTTTTATTAAATATTTTTAGCATATTTTTCTAGTTTTCATAAAAATTTCATAATATTTTCGACTTAAGTTCCTTTTTAGTTTGTTGTATTGCATTAGCTACTTTGGTGCAAATGGTAGAGGGTTCTACTTCAACACAGCAGGACGTCACTGAAATCGTGAGTTCGATTCTGGTGTGGCACCATTACAGTTTTTTTTTTTTAATTTCAAGATAAACGCGTAAGGTATGCACCACATTTTTATTTAAAAAAAGTTTTTACAAAACTTTACGAAATGTGATTTGTATATTCTACAATTTTTTTCGTAATGTCAAAATAACCAAAACTTTCGTAAAATGAACAAAGGTTTTCGTGTATTTTACCTATAGATTATTATGAGTGGATGAAAAATATTAGATTTTTTTTCTGTAAAAAAATATTTTGGTAAAACCAAGGAGGAAAAGTCAGATTGGTGAAATTTAGGATTATTTTTCAGTATATTCAAACCTTCAGAAAGATTTTATTTTCTAAAAATTTATCAAAAATTACGAAGGATATTGAAGAATTATATTTATTTAAAGACATTTTTGATCCTGAAAAATTATGATCAATAGTTTTGATTTAACTCAGAGTTTTACTTTTCATTTGACATCAATATTTAAATCATATCGCTGGAAGAACGTCATTTGCTGGAAGAACGTCATAACTCAAAAAACATGATTTTTGAGATAATGACGCAGAATCATTCATTATACCATGCTTTATATTGTGTAAAAAAATCGTATTAATATCTTGAATACTCACCTCCCGAGAAAAAATTATGTCGTTATTTTTTTCTTCAAGGTGGGAGTAAATTGAAAACTTTAAGTTCGTTTTCTACGAAATCAAAATTTTTGAGTTATGACTTTATTGCAGCAAATGAGCTATATCATGAGTACAAGTATTTTAATATATTTTTTTTAAATAAACTCTTTGAAGCTCGTTTAAATAAATTCTGATGTGATGGCGAAAAGCTAAAAACGTAGTTTAATTATATATGGTATGTAGTTTCCGTATATATATACACTTTTCAATGTGTGAAAACTACTGCTACACTGTGTTATAATGCATATAAATTCGACAGTTTATTGAACGACAATTTCAAGAAAAATTTAATCTAATCTAAAAAAAATCTAATTTTTCATAAATATTATTAAGATGCGTAAAATGTTTCCTGTATATTCCGAACTTTTACTGGCCAAAATTGTTTAAATCTGAAGTTGACAAAATTTAATTTGATTACCCATATTTCGGAAGGACATTTTCAAATGGTCGGCTTTCCATCACTAGATTTGGATAAAGAACATTTGTTTTATAAAATTCTTATTATTATCTTTCCAGAAGAAAACATGATTCAAAAATTCTAATGAAAAATATTAAACTAATGTTTAATATTGCGTACTGTTCTCTAAATATAATTTTATTTTTAATACAAAAATTAAAAGGTTTTTGTTTTTATTTCATACAAACATTCTTTGTTGAAATATATGTTGATTTTATAAATTGTAATATAACAAACACACTTACTACATATAATGGTATACGGATTATATTGATATGTAAAAATTGTTGCTGTTCAAATAGTTTCGATTTTATAATTAGGTTTGCCAAATCGGCCAGTTTATACAATAAGGCAGACATATTCTCCTAAAGTTGATTTTGTCTGTTGTATAAAATGTCTCGTTTTGAGTTAAGCCAATTATCGTTTTCTTTTGCAGACAATTGAGTATTTTGGTGATGACAGTAATATGAAAATATCATATTAGATGTTGAACTTGAGGTGGAACAATATGATAACTAAATATATGAAAATATAGGAAGTCCGACAAAATAATTTTTGTATTTTTATTTTAAAAATTTAAAAAAATTTTGAAACGTTTAATATTAATAGTAGAATGTCCTTTTTGACATTGTGGTGATATTTACTAAGAAGCTTAATTCACACAATACTCTAACAAATTTCAAATATAATTGTGAGCGCCAGGCGCAGAAAAAATCATTTTCAAAAAAATTTACGCAAATTCCTAAAAAGCTTGTGATATTTACGGCTGAGCTGACATAAACTCGTTATACCCAAAACTGTATAAAATTAGACCATTTTTAATATACTGTTCTCAAAACTCGATTCCATTAAAAATCGGTAAATTTTGGTTCCGCTTGTAAACCACCATACAACTTTTTACTAGGCAGCGATATGGGAATGTATTTTTTAGTGAATGTAGATCCCAAGCCTATTGACTCCATTTTGTGGTGGTTTGGGTCTGAAAGTTGAAAACTGTAAGTAAAAAAAATAAAATGAGTGAAAAAACTCTTGTAAGGTTTAAGTAATTTTTTTATATTTCGACTTTTCAATGGCCATCAATTCTTCAAGCGAATATTTTTCCATGTGAAACTTTGCATGTCCTAGTTTTTAACTATGTTTGAATTAACTCTCTTCATCTTTTTTCTCAATTCCAGAAACTTTGCGCAATATTTAGGATTCATCGAGTCAGATTTAGTAGCTCATATATTTAATTCAACAATTATTTTATGGACTTAAAGATTATATAGTACTTGAAATATTTTTATTATCCTTTACAACAGCATAAAAATGTCAGTTACAAATGCATTATTTTCACTGACCCATTCATAAAATTTATATATGAACACTTCTGTAAACTACATACATACTAACAAACACAGTGATGCATTTACAAATATATATATATAACAACCATGTATTAACTATAATAGAAAGTTTGAACACATGTATAGTATATTTAAAGTAAAATCCCTAAAAGCGGTGTTTTCATTATAGGAAGGTATTAGTTTAAAGGATGATATTTTATTGTCAAATGCACAACATGTAGCATACGTACTAGAAAGAGTCAATTTCCCTCCAAGAACCTATCCAGTGACTAGTTAAGGCAAGACTGGTAATATTTGCCATCACTGTAAGTTAGCTGGTGTCAATTGTTTTAAAATAACTGATACCTTAATTATAGTTATATCCCGATTAAAATAAATGTATATGGAGCTTTATCTACTACCATCAATTTCAATGGGACGCTTTATGTTATCTTACTAAATTGCATCCAATATATGTACCCATATAATTTATTATATTTAGTTTAACCATATATAGTTGTAAATGTCATATACGATTATATATTGGTCTATACGTAATAAGAAGTAATTACAGATGTGGACAGAAAATTAGTAGTGCTTTAGCCATTGTTATTTGATGTTGTGACATATATCAATTTTATATCAAGTTTATCTCCGTTTTAGATTATTTAATTTTTATTTTGTCAAATATACACCATTCTCCATTTTATGACTGTACTCTAATACACCCTACAGTGATATACACAATACACCCTACAGTGATATACATAACTTAAATTTCAACTTCACTTCATTTAGTCGCAAAAATACTAGTATAATTTTTGGAAATATTTATAAAAAGATTACGTCATTTTATATTAAAGGTGTAAATACTATTAACATATACATTTTCCACACTTTTACTAGAAATTAGTTATTTGGACCAAATCCTCGAAAAAAAATGTAAAGAGCCTATCCACATTTTGACATTTCCTGTTAAATAAATGTAATATAAATTTCGTGATGTCTTATGAGTTAGGATCTGCTGACTCCATACTTAATGTTACAGCATAAATTTTAAATTACATTGAAGGTGGATGGCGGAATTGTAGATTAAATAAATTGACCCAATTATCAGCATGTTAATTTGTTTACAAATTAACAGGCATGTATTCAATATATGTCCTTTTGCAATCCCATAAATTGTGAGTTCAAATCAATTGTGTAACAATGAATCAATTCTGGGAGAAAAATTTTATATAGCTGTTGAAATTACTACCTACACTTACTATAACGTACCTTCAGCTCGCAGCAACTTATTAAAAAAAAGTTACTAAAAACTGTTAAAAAAACCCACTGCACAGTCATTTAGTGAACTTTGACCGATATTGGAAATCTGGTTGTGACGCGTCATGTATCTGGGAACTTTAACATACTACCATTTCAATTTCAATTTCCTACGTTCCTAGTAGACTGCTCACTTATATAGGACAATAAATACATACAATTCTAAAACAAATATACAAATAGGGCCTTTCTTGATCTTCATTCCTTTTTATTCTAATACTGAATATGTATTTTAATAGTTTATGTAAAAAAAAGTGGGGTTTAAAACGCCTTTTAAATCGCGCAGCTTTAACGAAATATTGAATTCACTAATACCCCACAGAAATTATGTCGCATTTTTCGTTTAATTCTTATTTCAGCGAACTTGATCAAAGTCTATTCTCAAATGAATAACAAATTATAATTTACGATAACCTTACATTATTCAGGATTTGTGTGCTCATTTATGGCTTTTATGTATCTTATTTAGATTCTCAAAAAAAAAAGTGTTGAGAGCGACCTCTTGCGAATAGTAATAAAATGCTTTTCGCTGTTTTCTTTGCATTTGGTAATATAAAATAAATTCTTACAGCCACAGGTTGCTGATAAATTTATCATATAGAGACAATCTGACAATTATTATACACATATCGCTCATTTACTTCAATAACGTCATAACTCGAAAATTTTGTAGAAAACGAGATTAGATTTTCAATTTACTCCCACCTTGAAGAAAAAAAACAACGAAATAATTTCTCTCAAGAGGTGAGTATACAAGATATCAATACGAATTTTTTACACAATATGATATGTGATATGTCATTAACTCACAAGTCATGTTTTTTTGAGGTGTGACGTTCTTGAAGTAAATGAGCGATATAATTATACAATTTAAGTGGAAAATAACTGATGACGCCTGTCCATAAAAAGGCAGCAACTGGTCTTGTCTGATTTAAAAATGAATAGTGTTTATAATTTTAAGAGAAAAACGTTTATTCTTCTTCTTAACCTCAACCTTTCTAAAATCACATTATTTTATTTTAGTTTTTTCGCATTAACAGCTACTTTTTTATAGTAGTATTAGAAGTACTACTATTTTTATGAACGAATAAATATGTTACTATTTTTAAAAAATGGGCAATTTAACGAAAAGTAGCTGGCCGATTACAAAAAAAACAATTACCAGGGTAAATAACTTTCATATTACTCTATTCGCTGATATATCACTTGTTATGATATTGAAATAATTCGGATAAATTTTTCAGCTTTTCTCGTGCCCATAAATACACTACTATTTTCAAGGCCACAACTGTATACATGACATCGTATTAAAAAAGTTAAAGGAAACATATTTTATATATACACATACATAAACATACAGTGACGAGGAAAAGTGTAACAGGGTACACAAAGTTTTTAAATAGTCCCATATATATTTTTCATTATTAACTAAAACTATAAACTGTGTTTGCAAAAAAGTTTTGTTTTTTATTATTAAATACAAAAAAAAAATACAAATTAATTGTAGTATAATAAAAAAAATAACATATAACTCATTTTGTAAAATAAGAGAAGTGTTACACTTTTCACTAGTTTCCTTCCATTATCAGCGTCTGTTTAGTATTTTGTTCAATAACCCTTGGCTTTTTTGAGTGCTTCTACACGGTAGGGCATACTATTACAAAAGCGTGATACCATATCATTGGGAATTGCCGACCAAATCTCTTGAACTCTCTCCCAAAGGTCTTGGACGCCACTTGGAGCTTCTGGGAACTTGGCGAGCTGAGATTTTATATGACTCCAAAAATTTTCTATCGGATTCATATCCGGTGACTGCGCTGGCCACTTCATAGTGTCAAATTCTTGACTTTTGAGCCAATTTTTGACGATTTTAGCCGAGTGTTTCGGGTCGTTGTCATGCTGAAACACGACGTTTTCAGCAGCAAGACCCGTTTTTTCTATTGCAGCCGGTAAATTTTGTTGTAAAATTGAGAGGTATTGTTCTTTTTTCATAATGCCATCAATTTTAACCAGTAGGCCCACTCCATTTTTTGTTATACAGCCCCAAACCATAATGGAGCCACCACCGTGTTTCATGGTTTGAGTTACTCCATTAGAGGTACTGCTGTTTGGGTCTGTGGACCAGTACCAAGCTCGACCATCTGACTCAAAACGTTTAATTTTAGTCTCATCAGACCATATAACCTAAAAAAATTAAACATTTCATTCATATTACCTGAAGTTTATGACTTAAAAAATATATGGCGTAAAACTTACTTTGCTCCAGTCGGCCTCAGTCCAGTTTTGGTATACTTGAGCGAATTCTTTACGAAGCTTGATATTTTTTTTGGACAAAAAAGGTTTCTTTTTCTTAACTGCAGCCTTTACACCCATTCTTTTGAGACTGCGACGAGCTGTCCACTCGCTAGCGTCAATATTAAGCGTTTTTTAGAGCCGCAGCTGGTGTAATTGCATTGTCGCTTATTACCAAATATGCAAGATGACGACCAGTTCGGTCGTCAATCTTTCTGGGACGTCCAAGAAGAGTCTTTGATGATGTGATATTTAGTTTCTTTTTTATTCTTTGGACCTTCATGTGGCGAGCTAAGAAGAGAGTGCATAAGTGTAACACTTCTCTTATTTTACAAAATGAGTTATATGTTTTTTTCTTATTACACTAGAATTAATTTGTATTTTTTTTTTGTATTTAGTAATAAAAAACAAAACTTTTTTGCAAACACACTTTATAGTTTTAGTTAATAATGAAAAAAATATATGGGACTATTTCAAAACTTTGTGCGCCCTGTTACACTTTTGCTCGTCACTGTATGTGCATACATATAATAATCACTTATATATAATAGCAAACAATATTTATATCAAATAATGCATGATTATATATAAACATTTTTACTCAGTATTTTATAAAATAGTTTTGGATACTTTAAAAAACGTATCCCAGCAAAAAATAACCTGGATTTGGTAAGCAGTAACTACATTTGTATGCTTCCAAAATAGCGCTTCACCGCCTTGCATAATATAAAGCAATTAGGGAAGGCATTCTGTCGTGCTTCCTAGAATGCCTTCTTTAAAGAAGTGAATAATGCTTACAATGAAGCAATAACGTATGAGTACTTTTGTTGTCAACATACAAAAATCGCTTCTTAGTGCCTAAGAAGTCATGAATTTATTGCTTCTAACAGCTTTAAAAGAGACATACCAAGTGGGACATCGCAAACAAAAATCAGTGCCTTCTTTATTTGCTTTGTAAGCGCTTCGTTATCAAATAATGCCTTACGAAAGCGCTTCTGGGTAAGCACTATTTTTTGCTGGGATATGAATTAATACTTTGAACTACATCTATAA
Organism: Delia radicum; assembly: GCA_021234595.1. Lineage (NCBI taxonomy): Eukaryota > Metazoa > Arthropoda > Insecta > Diptera > Anthomyiidae > Delia > Delia radicum. Next base: position 123,984,608 of record CM037855.1, read on the forward strand.
TGTTTGACAGTTTTTAAAACTTTAGCACTTTCTTAAATTTTTTCATTTTAAGTTTCATATTTTCGCCATTTTTTATGAAATTTTTTGTGTTCTTAGTCTAAAAATAATTATAAATTATGAAATATTTTTCGAAATTTGAAAGGAATGACTTAATTTTTGTGTGTTTAATATTGTGTGTTGTTATTCATACTCCCTGTGGATTTCAATCAAAGCATGACGAAATATTGGAGATATATAAAATAACAAAGGTTATGTTATAAATAGCAACGTGGTCTCGAGCTCAATTATTTAATAAAGTCATCATTTTAAATTTCAATTTACTTCTTGTTTCCTCACATTTAGTAACTAGTAAACTAATTACCCAATTGACCTCAAAAGACCAATCCCGTTACAGGCAAATCAAGCGCATACCAATGAACTGCAACTACACTTTGTTCTTTGAATTTTTGGTGATCTTTTTGTTTTCCATTTCTTTTTTCTTTTTTTCTTGTAGGATGTTTAAAAATACACACAAAAAAAAAATAACTTCTCCGTTAGCCAGCCAAACAGCGTTGGCTCAGACAATATAATGTTTGTCTTGTAACCAGAATATTCTGTTATAGAGCCATACTTAAAATATTTATAATTTGTTTGAAAATCCTTTTTAGACACACCACCTACCACGTCACAATGTATCTTGGATGTGGAAATTGATACCCTCCTACGACAACGTCATGTCAAATTAACAGGTCCTATTCTAATAAACATTTGGTCCAAGTACCACTCACCGCCACTTTGAGACCTATTCTGCATGTCATCCGGGACCGGTTCCTTTTCAAATAGGGTTTCTGTTTATGATGTCCGTTTTTGTATAATTTCACTGTTTCTTATAATATATGATGATGGTGACTGTTGGGAATGTGTATGATGCATAGTTTGAAGGAGACAACAAAATATTTTTATTTTTTTTTCAAAAACTGACATATCTTCATTTTTTCTCCTTTATTTTTAGTCTTTTTAAGTCATTTACATAGATTTCTATCTATTATAGTGGTAGTAGTATTAGTTTTTCATTTTTACTTGGCATATGACATTGACTCACATGGATCTATGCAGCATCATAATCATCATACATATACAAAGTACTTTCATGGAATGCTATTATTTGTTTAGTTTACATAATAGTAAAGAGCAATGGGTTTGGTTGGGTTTCGGTGTGCTAGCTATCGATAATGTATGATGGTTGCAGGAGTATAGTGAACTGGATGTGATTTTTTTTTTTTTGTATTCTCTAGCCATCACATCACTGACAATGCAAGGTTGTGTCAATCTTTGTCAGGATATTTTTGCCATGAATTTCTATTGTTGTTGGTTTTTTGTTTAAATATGTGTCAGTGGAATTTAAAATGGGTTGTTTTATTGCTTTGAGCTTTTATAAATATTCGTTTAAAGAGAAAGCACACAAAAAAATGGCATCAGGTAAAATATGTGTCAAAAAATATTTGAAACAGTTTTGAAAATGTATGCATCAATGTAAGTATATAAAAGATACTTCAAAAACTTTCGACAATTGTTAAAACTGACTTAAGATGCCTCATATTTCTCAAAGGATTAGGTAAAATATACTTAAATCAATGAAACAGAAAGTTTCACATTGCTAAGTCTTCACCTAAAGAATAAAAAAGGCGAAAAATTAAAAAAAGTAGTGGAAATTAAGAAGAGCTCTTTCATTCATATAATTTTTTCTTATAGTTTTTATCTTTCGGATCAAATACATAATGGAGTCAGTAGACCTTGCAGATACAATCTGTAAAAAAATTGCTCGGTCAAAAATGTTATGGCGGTTTACAAGTGAAAGCTAAATTTCCCGATTTGAAAACTTTCTCAGTTTTATTCATAACGTTTTTGCGTCGTGTATTGGAAATTAGTTTCGAAACAAGTATTAAAAAATGGTGTAGTTTTATACGGTTTGAGGTATACCAAGATAATGTCAGCGCACCAATAACGCGATACGAGCATCTTAACTTAAAAATTAATTGGAGTATTTTTTGAAAAATGTATGTATTTGCTTCTGGCGTTCACGATTATATTTGAAATTGGTTAGCGTATTGTGTGAACTGAGTTTTATAGGAAACAGGATATCCGAGTCTAAAAATGTTTTAAAAAATTTTCTACAAGAACAAAAATTTTTCTACAAAACATAGTTAGTTATCTTGGATGAATCTTCACTACGGACTTTAATGATACAATTTTAATTTCCTCATTCATAGCGGGTACAGCGGGAGTTTTCTCTAAGCACTTTGAGCTTTGTGACAACTAAAGCGCCGTATAAATTCCGCCAAAGCTTCCATCAAACAAAATATTTTAATTAGCTTGATACGAATACCGATAAGGCATTTTAAATGTTAAAGACTTTAAATTATCTCTGGCAACCAAAATTTTCGTGACGCCACAAAAGCATATTTATAAAAATTTGTAATTTTGCGAATTTAAAAGTATTTAATATGATTTCCTTAAATAGACTTTAAAATCAACAATATGTGCACTCCGGTAGGCTAGTTGGTAGCGTGCTGGCAGTGCTGGGATCGTAGGTTCGATTCCCACCAGAGGCACTGGTCTGTTTTCGATACAACGCGCCGAAGACCATAGTAGCTAGTGCTCGGTTAGGGTAATAGTATATAATTTCTAATTATATGATTATTAGTTAATAAAATAAAAAAAAAATAAAAAACCAAGACTAAGAAATTAATGTCAGAATTTATGATTCCACAATTCCCAAAATAAATAAAAAAATTTTCGAGAATGTGTTTTTATATATTTTTGCTGCCATGTCAACATTTAACTCGGGCCTTAGAAGAGAGTCATTCAATAAATTAGGGCTAGGTTGAAGTATATACAACCACTTCCGCTACTTAAATGGAGGCGTCCAAATTTTGGAATAGAGGGTTAAAGTTGACATTTACTTTAAAAATATGGCAACTTAAGAAGCGGTTGGGTGAAAAGTATAAACATTTTTTTAACTCAACTCGCTTTCTTGTATGAAAAAAACCTTTCAGAAAAGTATGCACACCTTATATGTTTTAAAAGACATTATTTATCTGTATTCAAAATACTTTTGGTGCTTTTTAAGAAAAAAATCGCCAAAAATTTATTTTTTTATAAATAATTTAAGTGAATGTTTGTTTTGAGTGCAAGAAGATATTGCATTATTTTTTTTTTTTTTTTAATTAAGAATTTATTTGATCAAATAACTTATATTTTTTAAACAAATAACTGACCTTGATTTTGTCCCGCTATTGCCAAAAAATGGACCTGAGTCGAATTTAATTTGGAATTTTACAATTTCAAATGGGAATATCTCCTACACTATAGGAGCTATCCTACATAAGTACACTTTTTGTTAGACACTACTAGCAGATTACAAATATGCTAATAATTTTTCAATCGGATAAGAAACAAGCGAGCAACATCAGCAAATTTATGCTCGATTTATCATACTGTATAATAGTTTCTAACTTGCACGTATACTTTGGTAAGATCAACACCCCAGGCAAAAAAAATTAATTCCATCGATCGGTTTTGGGATGAAGCTAACTCGAAACATGTGACCGTTGTTAGTGTTTTTGAGAAAAACTGAAATGAAGGCATTTGGAAATACTAAAAGGGAAGTGTATATTTAAACTGAAATCTTTCAAACAAAAAATTGCCAACTTTAAACAAGGATATATTACTCTATTTAGCCTCATTTTCACAATGTCCAGCTAGCTACTAGCTGGGACTTCTACTGACACATTTGTTGCTGTTTCCCATACAAATTTTCAATTTAACTGTTTATTCAACTTTAACTGGACACTCAGCAACTTAATTTTAACGGATACACAGTATAAAAAAAATTCTAATTTTTATCCAAATCTTAATTTCAGATTATTTTTTTTTTTCATAAATGTAAATGGCGTTTTAAAATAACTAAAAGTATATGGGTTTGAGAAAAAAAATCGAGTTTCAAGACAATCTTTCAATGTGGTACAATGTGATTGTACCACATACGACAAGTGTATATAAGACTATTAATAGAACACTTAATATTGATCTTTAATAGTAACCAGTTCACCTCATCAGTTTTCTGTTCAAATTTAGTCTTAACCCTGCTTGAAACTCCACGGCTGAAATTTGTATATTTTGAAAGTAAATTTAAACACATTTTTCATCGTTTTTGAATATTTTCACAATATTGGCAATGTACTGGCAAAACCAATTTTTTTTTTCATAGTTTCGATATTAGTTGTACCTTGAGTAGTTTTTAACACGGTGGGTTTTACAAAAATATCAGTGGTTTGCCATTTTTTTTTTTTTTTTGGTACGGTTGGCAATTTCTACCTATATCATGTGCTGCATTCAGTCAAATTATTTGTTACATGTATGTATGTAGTAGAGAGTGAATTTGTTTAACTTAAGAATCAGCATAATGGTTAATGTAGGTCAAAGGTGAAATATCATAAAAACCGGTAAACGCCGCTTGTAGCATTTAATAACAAAAAATGCAACAAAAAATTAACCAAAAAGTAGAGAATTTTCAAGAATGTCATGAAATTAAAAAGTTTTTAGTTCGTTAAAGTTCATTAGTCAAAATAGATGCAAGAACAATTTTCCAAAACGTAACAAGAACTTTTAGAGTACTTTATCTATTTAAAAATCCAATAAAATTTTCATTCACTTTTGATATAAACTTTATGTGTAAAAAAAAATTGTTTACACCCTTTAAATATTAAAAAAAAACGACAGGAACTGTGTCTGTTCGAAAATAATCGAAATCAAGTGTATTTTTATTTATTTTGGTGGTGTAATTTGTATTTGGACATGTGATAAATATAATGAGATCTATAAATTGATGTAACTTCAATTAAATTCAAGCAAAAAATGTAATTCTAATGTTTTCATTTAGGTTAAGACTGAAAACCGGCATAATTTAATGCGATTTATGCGCTTAGATTTAGCATGCTTAAAAATCGCCCAACACATACACAAAATCTTATTCCAAATTTAGAAAGGATGAGAAGAAGAATAAACGTTTTTCTCTAAAAATTATAAACACTATTCATTTTTAAGGCCATAGTTGGGTGTGATCGTTAAACGGTCATGACTTGGTATTGTTACGTTTGTAATGTAAGAAGAGTGCAGGTTTGATTCTTACAGCCCCAGGTTGTTAAATAAAATGTATCATATAGAGACAATCTGACAATTATAAGACACAAATAATAATGCAATTCAAATGGAAAATCCCTGATGCACCTGTCCATATAAATATGCAGAAACTAGTCTAGTCTGATTTAAAAATTAGTAGTGTTTATAACGTTCAGAAAAAATTTAATTATAAAAATAAAATGTTTGAGCTCGAGGCCTGGATTTTTCTTTAATTAAAATTCTTCTTTATTATTTTCCAATATTTCGAAACTCTTCGAGTTTCGTCCTCAGGGAGTATAATGGATTTTAAATAAAAACACAAAATTCTAAAAATTAACGTTGTTTATAACTCGTCATCATCTATTGCACTGATGATGACGAGTTATAAACAACGTTAATATTTTGTGTTTTTATTTAAAATCCATTATACTCCCTGAGGATGAAACTCGAAGAGTTTCGAAATATTGGAAAATAATAAAGAAGAATTTTAATTAAAGAAAAATCCAGGCCTCGAGCTCAAACATTTTATTTTATAATTTCTTAAAGGTTTTTCATTTAGTTCAGGTATTATTTGCAAAAACTAAACTCAAATATTTAAATTTAAATGAAATAAAAAATTTTACAAACATTTTGTGTTTTAATAAAAAAAAGTTCTCACAAATGTTTAGTTGTTTAAAACATTTTACCTCAAAATTTATAAAACGCCAATTTTATATCAATTTTTAATTTGATCGATTTCAACAGTAAATTTTAAATATAACCTAAATCAATTTTTTTCCTGCAACTTCTAGTACATCCCAAAAATATTTGTACACAAAAATTATCAGCCTATTTAGATAGTAACGCTTAGTTTTTTTATAGAATTTAATTGACCATACAAATTGAGTGGCAAAAAGATAAAAAAATCTAAACAGCATAGAAAAAAGTATATAAATTCGGGGGTTTTGTTTTCTAGATTTTGAATCGTTTTTTTTTTATATAACCAGACCCTTAACTCATACAATTACTGCTGATATCAGCAGCTAAAGCTCTAAAACTTGCTTTGGTTATGTAAAAAAAATGTAAATGGAACAATCAGGTCATAAAATTTAAGCCAAAGGTTAAAAAAAATAAAACAGAATTTATTTGTTTTATAACTGAAAAACAGCAGCAGCAATGGAAGTGGTGGTAAAGAGGAAAAAAATCAGTGATAGAACAAGTCACAATGATAGCGATAGTGGTGATGGTGCTACATACTGCAACAGTTACTTTTTATATAATGATGCGTCAGCTTTAAAGAGCATAAAAAGTTGAGGAAAATAATATATAAAACATGTAAAAATATAAACTTTACTAAATGTATTTAAACAACAAAAAACATAAGAGTAGGAGATAAAAATTAAACAAAAACAAAGTAGAAAGAAAAACTAAAAATATAAAAAATTTACAAATGTAGGTCGAGTACAATGTATGGTTTTCGGTATGTGATGGTTGGAAAGTGATTCTTTTGAAAAAAAAAACTAAAGTTTGACATGTGTTTATTTACGATAAGAGTTACACTATTTGTAAAAAAAATATTTGATGTGTATAGGCTTAAACAACTTTTTTTACAAAACATAATATCAAAGATGAAACATGAGTGATATGAAGCGTATACTTAATATTAATAGGTAAAAAAAGCAATGAGGTTAAAAAGAGATTTTTATATAATTTTTCTTTTAATTTTTTTTTTTCTATGATGAAAATAACAACATTTAAAAATATATTTTCGTCAGAATTTCTAGGCATTTCAGTTCTTTTTCTTAAAAAAACTTGGGAATGAAAGAAATTTGTATTACTACAATCACCCATTAACGTTAAGAAAAACTTTATCTTATAATAGATTTAGCTAAAAATATTCGAATACAAATAGGCATAACATTTCAAAACTCGAAAAATAAAACAAGAGTGCCGGCCATTGATCGTAAATATTTTGACCACTCTGCTTTTAATGGTGCACCCAGTTTTTTCACTTATGGATCAGATTTTACGCAAAATTGCATTAAAGTTTTGCATGTTTTAAACGATGTTTTTTATACATAAAATTTTATATTTTATTTTAATATTTTTTTTTTTCATATTTCAGAAATATTTGGGTATTAAATTGTTATTATTATTTTGCGTCAAAAACAAACAAAAAATTAAGTGCCATTAATGTGAAGTTGTACAAAATATATGAAAGTTTTAATTTAAAATTCATACAAATATGTGAACATTTTTAAAATAAAATAAACATATTAAAAATGTTCACATATTTTTTGGGTGTAAAATTGCTAAAATAAACATGCAGAATTAACAAGAAAATCCATGTTTTTCAGATTTTACTATATTTTACTATTTTGCACAAGTTATTATCCCATTTCTAAATCGATCAAAGCATTTTCGTGCATAGGCACAAAGACACATCTGAACAATTATTTTGTGTAAAAAAAAGAATAAAATTAAGTACCGTTAATTTGGATGTGTACAAAATAATATAATTTTAATTTAAAATTGACACAAATATGTAAAAAATTTTAAAATAAAATATAAAAATATTTTTTGTAGACATTCACGGTAATGAAAGTTTTTTTTTTTTTAAATAACTTTCGCAAGTAGTAACTTTTTGGCTGAATTTGTTACACATAATTTCTTAAACCTTTTACATGTTATACTAAAAGATGAACTTATTGGTGGTTCTTTTTCGATATGCTGTCGTATAAATTTTAGGCACGTTTCGCGTTTTACTCATGAACCGAACTTTAATTTTTTTTTTCTTTATTACACATTATAATTGATAAAATTTGTCTTTTAGTATTATTATTATTATTGTTTCCAATTCGGTTAATCGATTAACCGATTCCTCGATTAATCGCCTCTATTTCGGTTAATGTCGAAACAAATAATTTAAAATTCAAATAATTATTTGACCCGAATAATCGGTTAAATACATTTTTTATTTCGAGTTTTTCCCAAAATTTGCAAATTTTCTTAACTTTTTTTTTTTAATAATCATATAATTACAAATTATATCCTATTACCCTAACCGAGCACTAGCAACTATGGCTTTCGGCGCAGTTGTAGCGAAAACAGACCAGTGCCTCTGGTGGGAATCGAACCCACGACCTCCGCACATTTTTTATCGGCTTTTGGAAATTTTATTCTGTTTTGATTCTTTTAAAATACTCAAATTAATGTTAACCAATATTTTGATGTATTTCAAGACAAGGTTGAATTTATGACACACAACTATCAATCAAAAATTATTACAATTTTTAATAAGTTTTCCAAAAATAGCTTACTCCAGTATTAAATGTAAAAATATTTTTTTTCGTTTTTTTAGGATTTTTTTTTTATTATTAAAAAAACATCATAACAGCATGGAACTTTGAAAACCATTATGTTCGAAAGTATATTGACTATTTCCATAATTTAAAAATCATTTGAAAACAGTAGTTGTCTAGTCTACGATTTGCTGTTCAAAAATCACAGGTTTTTCTAAAATGCATATGGAATGCAAATACAATTTCTTAATGAACCTTATATTTAAAAAGAATTTTTAAAAAAGAAACCATATTTTTGTAATTTAAATCGTAAAGCAGACAATTATAGCTTTCAGACGCTTTTTAAATTATTGCAGTAGTCTATACTTTAGAAGATAATGTTATGCAAAGTTTAGAGCTGTTAAGATTAAATTAATAACAGTTAAAATTTCGAGGCCATACTCTATATTTTAAGTTCGAGGCAATACTCTATATTTCTTTTTCAGGATATTGTCCTAACAAATAATCTCATGGAAAACATCAAACATTCATATAACCCAGTTTTCCCACTAAATGAGAACTAATATATGAGCTCCAAGTTAAAAATTATCACCACTGATCAAAAATAAATTGAAAACTTGTTCGTTATTTGCAAGCGCTACCTTTGGTAGATGTACAATACCCGCTTTTTGTATTTATTCTCCTTTTTATTTTTACAAAGTACGGTCATAGTTTACTTCCCCTTTACATCTTGTTTTTAAATAAAATAAAACAAGTGTAAAAATAAAAAGGAGAATGAAAGAAAAAAGCGTGTATTGTATATCTTCCAAAGGGAACAAATCTTCAATTTATTTTTGATCAATCGTGATAATCTTTAACTTCGAGCTCATATATTAATTCTCATTTAGTTTGATAACTAGGTTATATGAATGTTTGATGTTTGCAGTTTTTTTAAAACGTGTTCTGACCTAGAAAGATCCCGAAAAAGATCTATCAAAAAAAAAATCCCGAAAAAGATCTATCATAATTAAAAATAGTTAGCACTCTGGTCCCAAAAATATCAAAGAAGGTTATCTATTAAAAAAATTAGAGATTTTTTAAAAAGTACAACGTTTTAAAAATATAAGGAGCGGTGGAAGTGCTAAATGCAATCAACATTTGCATTTGCAGTATGAATGCATTTTCGCAAAACAGTGGTAGTTTTTGATAGATTTTACAAAATCAAATAGCTGGAGGCCAAAAAATAACCGTTGTTGGACGTTCTCTCATGGAGTGGACGATATATATATTTAAAAGAAGAGAGGGTAAATTTATCCGTTTATGCCTTACAGTAAATGCTCCGAAAAATAAAGGTTTTGCTTTTTTTTTTTTTTTGGGTTTGCTATCTTATAGTTCCCGAGATTTTTTCATTTTTTCATTTTAAAATGTTAAATTCCAAATTATGTCCAGCTTTTGCGAATATCGGGAGCAAATGGGAACAATATAATGCAATATGTTGTAATTCTCAAAAACTGCATTCGTTCAAAGTTAAAATTTAAAAAATAATAACATTTTTGCGATGTTTTTCACAACAGATAAATATTATTCTAAATTTTTCTAAAAGGTATTTTCATGCAAAAGCAACTTGTGTTAAAAAATCTTTGATTTACATAAACTTCGAAGCAAGATTTTTCCGTTATTGTAAAAATGGAAGTTAAATATTGTAAAAACGGAAGTTAAATATTTTGAAAAAATCTCTTAAAAAAAGTGCGAAAGCATTAATCAAATTTTTACGCAATTTTTTTGTTTCAATTTTTGTTCTGCAACCTGTTATTTGGATGTTACAATTTTACTGGAAAGTATTAACATTTGCTTAGCGAAAATGCCGTTTGTTTGCGTAATATTTTTCTGTAATTTTCCAAATTTTAAGAAAATAAAAAAAAAATTTTAATTCAAAATTTTAATTCAAAACTTTAATTAAATTTCTATAACTTTAATTTCAATTTAAGAACACGATATTGTTATTTAAAAAGAAAAATTAAGATAAAATAGGAAAACATACACGTTATCTTTAACTAAACACTCCAAAGAACTGATCTATGAACGCAGACACTTTCCTACAACCTACAACACACATACAAACAAAAACCTAGACGATAAATTAACAAACAAAACAACACACACATTTGAAAACCCACAACAATATAAAAAATTGTTTGTAATAAAACATAATAGAACAAAAGCCAAACATCCCAGCAAAAACACACGTTGCCAAATAATAAGTCTAGTAATCTTAACTCGAAGGCTTGGACGTAATAATCTTAATATTATAATTCTGACTGTTTTTATATGAAATGTCCCAAGAGTAATGAGTTATGCATAACTGGCAGCCTTAAGTAAATATGAATTATAATGGGTCACCTATATGCACCAGGGGTTTTGCATAATAGGTCTAAAAATAAATTATGAAAAAAAAATTACGAATTTAAAAAAAATAGGTTATTATTTTATTAAAAACATGGTGGAGCCGGAAATCGATCTCAGGTCGTCAGATTGACAGGCATATACCAAGCCACCAAGGCATACACTATTTGAAAATAAATGAAGTTTTCTACTATGAAAATGCGTTCAAGATATACCAAAATTAACACCTTACCCTTTAGCTTACAAAAACACAAATTATAATGAGTCTAAAAATAGATTTCCAGAAAAATTTTGTATAATTATATTTTGTCTGGAAGTAATAAGAGTATTAACCGATTATTTTTCAACAATTACTTTTTGTGTGAGAGTTATGCATTACAAGTTTCTTATAGGTAACCCATTATTTTATTGTTCAAAGTAATCCAGAAGGTAATAAGTACTCACTACAAAGTAATGTATACAATAATAAATAGTCATTAATATGTTTTTGCTGGGACACACACCCCCAGAAACCGCACCTGTATGTTTACTAAACTGAAGGTATACAAACAAATTCAAGCAATTGAATAAACGGTCTGTTAAAAAAAAACAACAAAACATAAAAATCTACAAAAAAAAAATTAAATAAATTTCTAAAATACGCAAAATAATAGGTTTAAGTAGCACTCATCCATACCAAGAGGCACTCTCATACACAAAACAAACAAAAAATGCTGCTAATTTAGAAATTTTTAAAACAACGTTTTTTATTGTAAGAAAAAATTCTTAAAGACAAATTGCGTTTAAGTCTATCTCTTTATATGTATTGATTTTTAAAGTATTTTATTTAATTATATAGTTACAATATACGAAAGCAATTGATTTCCATCACCACTTCCAAATTTATTCAAATTTGGAAAAATATTGTCTGCAAGTTTGACACAAAATTATTGTTCAATAGACCCCTTGGTTCTGGAAATATGGCATCTTAAAAATAGAAATATTTGTTCAAAATGGTGCTAAAATCGCCTAACAAAATTTAACCTATTTAAAAAAACAATTGAAGCTGCATAACTCACCGACCTCTTTAATTAAAGGTGACAAAAATACCATGCAATACAAGAATTTTTTTAAAATTCGAAGGTAAAGTTTTCGTTGCATAAAAACTAATATTCAGTTGTACCAGCCGACTGAAATCCGTATTAACATAGTTTGAGCCGTAATGACCGAATATTAGTTAGTTAGTTGGCAAATAGCTAAATTTTTCTCTGTGCGTAGTAAAATATACAAAACCAACTGATTTCCATGACGACTTCCGAACATATTATTCAAAATTATTCAAATTTGGAAAAATATTGGATGCAAGTTTGACACATAATGTTGACCCAATAGACCCCTTTTTTCTTGAAATATGGCATCTTAAAAATAGAAAATTTTGTACAAAATCGTACTATTTATCAAAAGAATTGAAGATGCATAACTCACTTTCGTCTATAATTAAAGGTGACAAAAATTATATCGAAAAGTTGATTTTGTTCTCTATACCAATTTGACAGCAATTGGCATGGTGGAGAACAAATTGTTTCCCGATTCATTGAGAAAAATGTCACACAAAATTAAAAAAAAAAAAAAAATCAATGCATCAATTACATGTTACATGTGTGACTTAAGAAATAAAACAAAAGTAGTGATTATTGGCCCTATCAATTTCGGTCATCTAATTTTAATGGCATACCCAGTTTCTTTACTAATTTAATGCAGTTTTTTATACATAAAATTAAAAAAAATAATTGCAAATACAAATAAGCAGGGACCGTAAATAATGATTATTGCTCGTTTTTTTGAATCAAAAAATCAGTCACTTAGAAGAGACAAAAGATTTATTGCACCATTATTATTATTTTTTGACAATCTTTGCATATCCGTCATGATTTTTAAATTTTTGATTTTTAAAGTTTTCTTCAATGGTAATGATTATTTTTGAGTAATAATAAAAAAAATTAGCCATAATCATTATTTTTGAGCAAAAAAAATAAAACTCAAAAATAATCATTATATATGATTTTTATTTTTTTCGCTCAAAATAAAACTCACTTTCAATGTGTGGGATGGACATATCTCAGGAAGTAGGAGGAGCTTATCGAAGATTTTGGTATCAATCTCTTCTTTGGAAGATTCTCTAGCAGACTAATGCATCAATAATATTTGTGGGTGAGGTTTAAGGGGTTAATTTTTAATTTCAAAATAGGTCTTTTTTTTTCCGTATTTTGTGAAAGTAACAATGTGTGGGATGGATATATCTCAGGAAGGAGGAGGAGCTTATCCAAGATTATGGTATCAATCTCTTCTTTGGAAGATTCTCTAGCAGATTAATGCATCAATCATATTTGAGGGTGGGGTTTAAGGGGTTAATTATTAATTTCAAAATAGGGCTTTTTTGCCGTAAAGTCAAAATCTGGAAGCTCGATTTTCTCCGTAGACGTATGGTCTAGTGGACTTTTTTGCTCAGTACAATCCCAAGAATCAGAAACGCGAAGCGCCCATTAAGATTTTTTTCCTTCCATACTAATCGCCCCACCCTAATATGTATATATATTTACACCTACATGAAAGTGAGTTTTATTTTCAGCGAAAAAAATAAAAATCATAAATAATGATTATTTTTGAGTTTTATTTTTTTTGCTCAAAAATAATGATTATTGCGGATTTTTTTTATTATTACTCAAAAATAATCATTACCATTGAAGCAAATCCTTAAAACTCATAACATAATCATTATTGTGTAATTTTTATTTTAAAACTCATAATGATTACGGTCCCTGCAAATAAGACCTTCAGCAACATCCAGGTTTTAAACTTAGTTAATTAATATACATATTTAGCAGTTTTTAATAATTTTTTTTATTTTTGTACAATTTTTCATTCCATTTCGCAATTTCTTGAAAACATTTTGTGAAAAAAGTAAAAACACAAATCTGAACAATTGTTTGCAGTAAAAAATAATAATATAAAAATTCCGTTTAATGGGCAAAAACGCGAAATGTACTAAAAATGTACATGACAGATTATCGAGAAAGATTATTTAAGTGTTACACGCAGAGAAAATTTATGGTTTCAATATGATTGCAGCCACGAAACTATGTTTCCTACAGTCAAAAATGGTGTTCAAAAAATTATAGTGAATTTTAAAGTCAACAATTTGGTTTGGTCAACGATGTTGGTTTGGTCAACGAATTTGGTTCCATTATATATAAAAGCATTTAATATGAAATTTGATGCTGATTGAAAATTTAAACTGTGTTTTGTATAGTAAAAGAATTACTTTTTTCAGTTTTTTTCCAAAAAAAAACTTAATGTCGAAATAGTTTTTGTTCAATATGATAAATTAATCGATATACAAACAAACTAATGTTTTAAAAAAGGTATACAAATCGAAAATCGGTTGAGAACTAGCCAAGTAACATAAAGTGCCAAATACCACTTGACCACAAAATTCGAGCTCACATTTAATAAATTGTGAGATATAAAATATTGTTTTTTTAGGATGTCGCTAACTTGTCCTTATGTGACGCCGAAAACGAACAATATTCTTGGGATATTTCTCAAATTTTAAAAAATTTCTTTAATAAAATCGAAAAAATTGAGAACTTCGTGGAAATTTTATATACATTTTAGTGCTCGAAAACCAAAAATTTTTAAAATATCACCCAGTGCACCTGGGTAGGGCATATATTTGATTTTAGCGGGTTTCGAGGAATTTGTATTTTTTGGTAATAACAAGGCTAATTTGTTGTCAGCCTGTAGGTCTGAAATTATTAATGATAAGAAAAATTCCACAATTCAATGATTGTGAAATGTAATTGATGTGGCCCAAGTCGGTTTTTAACAAAGTGTTCAATTTTCGACCCAGTACATTTAAACGTCTTATCGGTTAAAGATAGGTAATTGTTTTAAAAAACCTAGAGCTAGTCAACATCTTGGTTATAAATGCAAATAAAAATATTATGAAAAATTTGTTTTCATAGACGCCAAATAATTATTTGAAAAAATCCATTTTTGACCTTTTTCTGATGGGACATTTTCAAAAATTATTTAAACAATGTAAAAAGGCTAATCTTATATATCTTTGATTGTTATGTTGATGAAAAAATATACAAATGTAATTTTTGAAAATCTGACCTATCCAACGATGAAGTTTTCAACTCAGCAAATCTTCGGTAATGGGTGCAATAAAGTAATGCATTACCTTGTAATGTGTACTCCTTACCTGTATCATTATTTTCCAACAAGAAGTAATGATTTACCAATAATTGAATACATATTGATTACCTTGATTACCTTGGTAATGATATCTCATTACCTTTTACATTCTTTCAAGACATAAAATAATGAATTACTGATCATCAATTGCATGGATTATAAACATAAAGTAATTATTCAAATATCCATTTGAAAATCTATTTGAAAATCTATTAATAAACACATTACTTTGCGATTTTTTGTAAGTATGAGGGTAAGGTGTATACTTTTGATATCACGAACGAAAGCACGTAGCACAACTACTCATTTACATTTTAAGCAATAAACTATTATATGTATCGATAGCTCAGTTGGTAGAGTTCTCTCCTAACTAATTGTTAAATACCAGAGACCCCAGGTTCAAATCCCAACATGAGCACGTTATTTATTTAATAAAAAAAAAAGTTATTTATTTAAAAAAAAAAAAAAAATCTGTAAAAAAAAATTTTTATGCATTTTTTTTATGAAAATCTATTTATAGACACATTACTTTTTCCCACCATGTAACCATATAAGTAACCAGTTACTTTACCCCCTTTACGTAACGCATGTAAAATTAATCAGTGAAGTAGCGTGTAATGGCGATACATTACTTTACCCCTGATTTGGTAATGTGTGGTTTTGCTGGGAAATACGCAAAGTCTAAAATATTCCAAAATTTATTCCGATTTTACTCAATACACGAATAATGGATAGTATTTTTAAAAATACTACTAAACTCATAAAAATTATATCGTCAGGGTTGCCATATGGAAATTTTGAAAAATACCAAGCCCTAAAAATACGAACGGCAAAGCATTGGCCCATTGCCTTCAACGGTGGTATGAGCGTTGGCAGAGCGTTGGATTTCTGAAGATTTAAGTTCTTTGTCAACCTCAAAATGATAACACCGGGCAGGGCTAGGCGTTTCTTTTTTAAAACGTTGGCAAAGCACTAACAATGCGTGCTTTGCCAGTACCAAAACCATAATTTTAAAACGTTGGCAAATCATTGGGAGAACAACCTGGCTGTGCCACTGTTTTTATTATTAAACGGTTGTAAATTTTGTAAATAAGTACTGGCAATGCACTTTTTGTCCATGTTGGGAAAGCGTTCTAAGCCAATGTGGTGCCGGTGATTTTTATTTGTACGGTTGTAAATTTTGTAAATCAAGTACTTGCAAAGTACTTTTTACTAACGTTGGCAGAGCGTTTTTAGCCAGGGCTGTGTTAGTGCTTTTATTACTTTTACTGTTGTAAATTTTGTTAATTAAGTACTGACAAAGCAGTTTTCACTAAAGTCGGCAGAACGTTGTAAATCAGTGCTTTGCCAGCACTTTATTTGTTGGACCATTTTATAACAGTGCTCCGCCAGTGTTTGATTTTTCAGACCATTGGCAATTTCTGGCTGGGTAGTCAAAAACTTTGTTTGCCAATATTTCACTAGTGAGCGCTTAAAGGCAAAAAAAAAAATACAAAAACTTATTAATGAAGCATGGTTCTATATATCTAAAAAGTTTGGTTGAAAAATCTCCAACGGATCTATGACATGCCATTAATGAGTTTATTTCTTAAAAATCATTTTAAGTTTTTTTCTGAAGCTTTTTATTTTATGATTTAATTGGCATCACTCTAAAAATAATACTCCTTAACTAAACCACCATAACTAAAAACCAAAATATATATGACTATAAATATAAAACTGTGGTAAGAGCAGCAGCCAGCAAAATCTAGGAGAAGATGTTAAAAAAAACTCCTAAAGGTGAGTCTGTTATAGTTGTTGTTTTTTTTTTTTTTCATTTTTGTTTTGGTATACACTTGACTATAAAACAAATGATGCATACACATTTTCATACCTGAATAACTAAGAAAAATAACCTGATATTTTAACCACTTAAAATGCAATAAAATAAAAAAAAATACTTATTTTTTTTTTAGAAATGAAATAATTTTTGTGAATAACAAAGATTTGTTTTTTATAAAATACAACAAATTGTTTGCATAAATATAAGTTTAAATTAAATTATGCGTTAGTAAAGCTAACACAAAACTTATTGGTATGAAAGTTTTATTAAACTTAAGTTCTTATAGTTCAATACGACCTAGATTTTAAGCATCTGAAGAGTTATAAATTAAAGAAATGCATAACATTAAAAAAATTAAATTAACATAATTTCAAGGATTATAATAATACAGCATGATATGTTAAACATAATTATATACAAAATAAATATATATGTTTAGTACACTGTGCTACAATGAAAATATACTTTAAAAAGGACCCAGTGTATGTTGTAGGTCTTGTTGAGTAGATACATTGTCGATGTTTCGATATGTAACTCATTAACGGCACCTCATATATTCGCTGGACATTTTACAATCAAACTTTCCAGATATTAACAAATTTCCGGCTGACGACAATGTCAAAGCCGTATGTAAATTCTTTTTTTTAATGTTTAAGAGAAATCTTTGTATTGATTTTTTTTTTTTTGAAAATAAAGAATTACTACTACTAACAAATTTTGTGTAATTTTTTTTCGCCTTAAAGCGCCCTCTAGCTGAAATATTAGCAACAAAAATTTAATTTTTTTTATATATAAATAATGCACGATTGAAAAGGTTTTAAACATTTAAACTTTGTGTAATTTTGTGAACAAATATTTATTCAAAAATATATTAAAATATATATGTTTTAAGTGAACCGATTTTTTAAAGTTTTTTTAAAAAAAGGTCGTGGTTTTGAATATTTTTTAACGTTGCAATATGACAACCCTGACGCTATAATGTTTTTAAGTTAAGCAGTATTTTAATAAAAACCATCCATTATTTAAGTTTTGAGTAAAAACTGAACAAATTTTGGAATATTTTAGACATTGTGTATTTGAAAATATCATCGTTCAGATTTTCAGAAATAATATACAATCGATGAACTAATTTCTAGCAAAGAAATACATTTTCTAAGATTTTCATTAACATATCAATCCAAAATAATTAAAGATTTTAAGTAATTTTTGAAAATACGAGGGCGGATCAATAAGTCCATGACTTTTTGAACTTCCCTCGTAGTTATATGAAATGCAACACTGCCCCCATCAAGTAAAACCTGTAAGTAGTACTGTCAAATTTTGAGCAATTTCCTTCATTTACTTTGCGTTTAAAAGCTGTTCAAAACATACAACCGTGGATTTTTTAAAAATGGAAAAAAGTGACTTTCGAGTGCTTATTATTATTTTTTGCAAAAAAAAAAAAAAAACGTCAATCAAACCAAGGAAAAGCTTGATAAATACTATGGGGACTCTGCACAATCGGTTTCAATGGTAAAAAGGTGGTTTACTGACTTTCGTTGTGGTCGCACAAATACAAATGACGCTGAACGTTCTGGACGGCCAATTTAGGTCAATACAACCGAAAATGTCGAAAAAATCCATGATATGGTGTTGGCCGATCGAAGAGTAAAAGTGCGTGAGCTTGTTGATGTCATAGGCTTTGCATATATCAGTGTGGTTTCGATTTTAAATGATCAGTTGGGTTTAAGAAAGCTTTCTGCAAAATGGGTGCCGCGTTTTCTCTCAATTGACCATAAACGTAATCGTAGCCAATAAGGTGATGGCAACAGTTTTTTGGGATGCATGCGGGATAATCCACATAGATTACCTTCAAAAGGGAAAAACAATAAACGGAGAATATTATGCCAACTTATTGGTCCGATTTAAAGAGGATTTAAAAAAAACGACACATGTGGCCAAGAAATGCCTATTGTATGGACCTCGAAAAATCCTATTTCTTGGAAGGGATACAAAAATTGGAGAAACGATTATGTTGAAAAAATTTTTTTTTTGCAAAAAAAACTGAGTTTCATTCAAAAAGTCACGGACTTATTGATCCGCCCTCGTATATGAAGATTATGAATACTGCGATTGCATGCAAAATACTATAGAGCCAGATCTGTATAATATCAAACATCAAGTAGTCCTTGCATTTAAACAATAACAATTTCGAGAATAACAATTTAAACTTTATTTACAATTTTTTTAAATCTTCAACAGTATTTTGGTGTTTCAAAAAATTGACTTCTCGGTTTTCGCAGATATGCATAAGAAATGGGTTAAACAAATTTTATACCCAAATATTGTTGAAATATTGTTATACCAAAAAATTATTAAAAATAAAGTATTAATAGAAAATATCTTATTTCTTAAATTTTATGTATGCAAAACTTGCAAAACTTTAACGCGATTTTAGGAAAAATCTGGGTACGCCATTTTGAACGCAGTATTAAAGTACTCTAGAAAAGAAATTAGGGTTGCCACTTAATTGAAATATTTAAAAGGTTCTTCGGGAAAAGTCGTGTTAAGCCTTACGATTACAGTCACCCCCTCGATAAAATTAAATATCCATTATTATATGTTAGTTTGAACTCAAATCAACAACAGCTTTCCATACAAATCTTGAATTCGAAAAAATTATTTTTGAATACGAAAAATTTTAGAAAAAGCACGGAGATTAGGGTTATACATTTTTTGTTGCAAAATAACTTCAGGCACAGCCTTATGAACAATATTGTGCTGTTAATAAATATTAGTTTTTAAGTGTATTTGCAACAAAAATTTTCCGCACAATTCTCAGTAACAGATTAAAATCTGTAACAACAAAGTGACATACTCTTTTTAAACTATAAAAAATCAACTTACAATCCTTAAAAATAAAAGATTGTCTTTTATGTTTACTATAAAAAATAGAATTAAAAAAAAAACTCCAAAATCCGGAAAACTAAACTATTTATTTTTATTTTTACTATTTGTGGGCGTTGTGGTGTAATGGTTAGCGCGTTGAACTGTTACACAGATGGTCCCGGGTTCGATACCCGGTGACGACAACATCAATTTAGAAAAACAATATGTATGAGTTTTCTATCCCTCATATGTATCGCAGTACCCACATTCGGTGTTAACATAGCACTTAACCCCGCCAAAGTAAAATAATGAATCAGGGCTATGAAAAAAAAGCTTCAATAAATTCGCGAACTCTACATCAGGTGGCGAGCAACAACTGTTCTAAGACTTAAAGGGTCTGCCAAATAACTTTTTTTTTTTGAACTCCTGAACCAATTGGGCTTTGTATGGCGTCATACCAAGGTCTTTATGCAAAATTCGTGTCAATGATGTCTCCGAAATGTTCAATTGTTAAGAACGACGGTGAATTGATGTTGATGGCGCTTCACGCACACTTTCTGCCACAGCAGCAATATTCTAGGGTGTACGCACCGCTTTTGGCTTTTCACGCTTTGGTTTATCGATGAGGATGCCAGTTTCTTTCACTTTTTTCACAAGATAACGAACATGCGGACCATATTCGTTCAGCGGAAGGATAAAACTAATTATTTGTCAAATCAGACATGAGCTAAGTTTTACCGTTCACGAAATAAGCACTAGTTGAAAAAAAAAAACGTTAAATGGCGGCTAATTTATAATCTCGCACAATTACAGTGTTACCATATTTTAAACCCTTCATCCTTTATCACCTTTCATCTCTCCACTATCCCCTTTGGAGAGAAAGCAACACATTTATTAACATGAAGAATTTCCTGAGTGTTGATTCTCTTTAAAAAAAAAAAAAAAATAAAAATTAACTCCCAAATTATTAAAAACATTAGTTTTTGTTTAATTTTTCCTTTCATTTTTACTAGAATTTTTTATTTAAAATGATTTTTTTTAATCTTAGGAAAATAAAGAATTTTTTTGTAAAAAGAAATTTTTAAATGAAAATAATAACTGGTACGGAAAAACAGTTTTTATGTGTGTGAAGTTTGTTTTTTCAAGTAAATGTTAAAATTAGCTAAAAAAATATTTCTTTGTAGTTTAAATGCATATTCCTTAAACAACAAAGTTATTGATTACTTTTTAAATGAACTACAATCAGTTACTGTTAATATATTGTGAGTGTAGTATAATACAATATGTATCTGTGTGTTGGAATGACTGGAAAATACTTTTTATTTGTGTATATAAATACAATACATAACAAAAACTATGTTATTTTAAGGCAAATGTTACATTTTTCAAAAATATTTCAAAATATTTGAATTAAAATTTCATTGCGTTTGGTTTTTTTTTAACGACATCGAAACGAGATCGGTTCTTAATATTTGTTCAAGGCCTACACGGCTATACTAAGTAATTTTTTGTATTTGCAAAAAAAAACACAAAGTTAGTACCCTGATGGACATGTTCTATATACCACTGGATTTGCCTTTAAACTGCCTTTAATTTGAAACCCAATTTGCCTATAGTTAAATAACGTATAGAACAAATATACTTATTAAGAAATATTCAATTGTGTTATTTATTACCCGATTTTTAACCCCTACACGTGAGATTGGGTATCCACACATAAAAAAAATACGTGTGTAATATTTTTTGTCATCTACATCATATCCAGGTGTCATTCAAATCTAAGGAGTCACACAATGTAGTTTCCTTGTTCCTTTAGTAAAACTTTGCCAAACCAATAAAGCTAGAAGGCTGAAATTTGAGTGTGTACAGTACAGTCAAGCGTTAAAAATCATTTTTTTCTTCCTAAGATTTTATTTAAAACAATCAAGTATATTAAAAAATAAAATTTTTAAATGGACATTTTTAAAATGTTTGGTTCTGAAATATTACTACAAATAATTTTGTGGAATAGCAGCGATTAAATACTTTCACCTGATATCCATATTTACATCGTTTAATGAGTAAAAGCAAAGAATTTGTTTTTAAAATCTGTGTAAGCAGGTTAACTACATGTGGAGAGCACAGAGTTTAACATGCATATCGGTTTTTTCATGTGTAACAAAACATTTTCGTAGAGTGCTATGTGAATATACTTGGAATATTTCGTAGAGTGCTATGTGAATATACAATGTTACATATTAAATAAAAATATTTTCGGACAAATTCTATTTATTTTTGAACACCTCTTATTCCTAACTTGAAATTTGTATATGTTGTAAGAGATACTTCGAGTTCAGTGCAAAGTTATTCGCGAATTAAAGACCTTTTTTCATTTTCGTAATACTGTTCGGCAAACATATTAATTTTTGTGCAACTCTATTTAAAGAAGACGATTTTATCTTTAAAGTAACACCCGAACTTTAATTTTTAATACACTGTATATTTCTGACATATTTGTTAAAACCTCCCAACTTTCAGCAGAGACTAAACGCGAACTGTAACAAATTTTGAAAAAAGAAAATATACGTAAACTTTATATTAAATGTACTCAGGGAACTTCTGCTTTAAAACTATGTAGTTGTTTGGGTTGTAATACAGTTTCTTTATGTTTAATGTAAATAGCAGTCATTTGTAGAACAAATTAAAATATTTACTAACCTTGTAGTTCATTTAAAAAACAACTCACATCAAATGACTGTTTTATGATTTTACATTCATTTTTTAAAGTTGTTTTTTGTTATTTAAAAAAATAAAAAAAAATAAATGTTTGTTTATTTTCTACTAACATGTGGTTAATTTTTACTACAATTGTTAGTCATTTTTTGAACATTAAAAAACAAATGACAATGTTAGTTGAATTTACTGTAATGTAAGTCGTCCTTTCTTTAAGTGAAATTTCATTTGTTTTCAACTACAATTGCAGTGGTCTTTACCTACATAGTATTCTAAGTGTAGGAGAGTATAATTATCAAGTTCTGTGAAAGTTGAAAGACCTTTATTTAAGACGTGTCGAAAGTTTCTAAAACCCCCCATATAGCTAAAATTGGTTATTTATTTTTTAATAACAAGACACAGTAGGCAGAATATCTACAAATGCAAAATTTTTTAAAAAGTTTTCCCTAAGCTCCCCTAATAATTTTTGTATAATTAAGACCAAAAATAATATATTTTGTTATTTATTCTTACAAGGAAACTACACAGTGGTGAATCCGAAGAAAACTATGTTGTATTTTTTATGTGCGCAATCAACATTATTGGTTGAAAAGTGGGTTCAAAAAGTACCCAATTTGACATTGTTTTTATATAATTCGTATATAAGTTATGAAACTATAGGCAAATTATTAAATGAAAGGTATTTTTAAGACGCATCCACTGGTATAAAAAACATCCCAGCAAAAAAAAACCTAGATTTGGTAAGCAGTAACTACATTTGTATGCTTCCAAAATAGCTCTTCACCGCCTTGCATACTATAAAGCAATTAGGGAAGGCATTCTGTCGTGCTTCCCAGAATGCCTTCTTTGAAGAAGTGAATAATGCTTACAATGAAGCAATAAAGTATGCATACCATGAAGCACTAATGTTGTCAACATACAAAAAGCGCTTCTTAGTGCCTAAACAGGCATGAATTTATTGCTTCTAACAGCAAATGATAGAAGCGCTTTAAAAGAGACATACTAAGTGGGACATCGCGAACAAAAATCATGATTTCTTTATTTGCTTTGGAAGCGCTTCGTTATCAAATAATGCCTTACGGAAGCGCTTCTGGGTAAGCACTATTTTTTGCTGGGATGTCCGTACATGTTCATTAGGGTTGTCCTTATTTTTAAACTTGCGATTTTTGGGGCTGCCCCCTCTTAAAAGATTTGTTTGGATACAAAAATCCCTTTAATATCAGGCCTCCTTGGAAAAATTTACCAAATATAAAAAAAAAAAAAAATTTTTTTGTCTAAATTTTTTTTTTTTTTTAACATCTACTCAGATAAAAAATAGTACCTTCCCAGAAAATCGCTAACTTATTCTAACTTGGAGTCAGAAAAATGCACATATATTTGGGGTGTATCTAAAAGGTACTTTTTTACATTTTTGAAAATTTTATTCAACAAAAACTAGTTCTTGCTGTCAAATGTTTCATTAAACACATCCCAAATATTAAATAACATAAGCATTACGGATATCCGTTGGCAAACGTTTTTGGTAGAGCATTTTGATTCTAGCGGATTTCAACGTTTTTTTTTTAAATTTGTATAGACTTTTTTTTAAAAAAAGATTTTTGTAATATTTCATCAATGTTATTGTCTATGCTATTTTATATAATTGTAATAACTTTATTATAAAGTATAATTTTTCGTGTTCATGGTTAACCTGTGTTTTCATGGGGTCACAATTGACCCTCGTATTTTAAAGAGTCAAAAATCACAAAGATGACATAAAATTTATTTTTCTTTATGTTTCTAATTGTAATTTATTTACATTTTAAAATTAATTATTTAGTATAAATTCAGATATTTGTATTCATATTAGAATTGATTTTTTTGTACATATTCAGGAGTATTTTCGAAAAACGTATTTTTAATTTAATAGTGTAATTTTTTTCCTCAAAATTTTTATTATGGAAAAGTTTTAAGTTCTGATTTTTACTAAATTGACCTACTCGAAGACTAGAAACGGTTAACGAAAATTTTTTAGAATAACTATAAATTGAATTATTCATTTTTTTATTTTATTTATAAATTTTGCCATAAAGCTGCATTTTTCTTACGTGGGTCATATTTGACCCCAGGTTAACATGGGTTAACTATCAACAGAAACAATAGTATTTTATAATAAAGTTATTACAATCATATAAAAGAGCAAATACAATAATATTGATGAAATATTATTAAAATCTTGTTTTAAAGTAAAAATGTATAAAAATAAAAAAAAAACCTTGAAATCCCCGAGAATCAAAATGCTCTAAAAAAAATATTTGCCAACTGATATCAACATTACTTGGCTCATTTAATACTTGAGATGTGTTTAATAAAATACTTGACAGCAAACACTAGCTTTTTGATTTTCGTTGAATAAAATTTTCAAAAATGCAAAAAAGTAATTTTGAGGTACACCCAAAATATTTATTAATTTTTTGACACAAAGATAGGGTAAGTTCGCGATTTTCTGGGAAAGTAATATTTTTTATTTGATTAGTTATGATTAAACCCAACACAAAAATTATTTTATATTTTTTTAATTTTGAAGAAAAAAAATTTGTTTTTTTTTTTTTTAATTATGTTCATTTTTCCAAGGGGCCCGAATTTCAAGGGCGATGCGGGACATCTTCCCGTTATGCTAGAACACTTATTTTTTACGTGGCGTATTTTGACACCCTAACAAATATTTTATGGGGGCGGAGGGGAGGGGGTACAGTCAAAATCTCATTTTTATTTTTCGCCCATACAACGAAAGACAACCATAATGTCCATGCATTTTTTTTTAGTAAAAAACTAATTTTTTCGAATTCTATGTCCTGCTTTAAACCACATAGTGACATGCCACAGGACTAACCAGAGATGGGCATACCACAAAATTGTCGCAAAAGGGCCATGACGTATAAAATAAACGAAAATTAAACAGCTTCCAATGGGTAAAATTCTGGCCAACTGGCTTTTTCTTGTTAATAAGCATTCTGATTAAGTGGTATGTCCTCCCTTTACCAGTCACAGGATTGGTAATTTTAGGACAATTGACACTGATTAACATACTTCAGTATTTAATTATAACAGTCCTGTGATAAGTCCTTCTTTAACCAGTCACTTTTAGGTCAATTGACTCCTCATTCCCCATAGGGTATATATGTATGGGAAGTTCTTGTTGGTCTAAGCTCAAATTAACATGTACTAATACTTATTTAATTTAATCGAGCGGTTGTCTGGGGTTTTTTTCAATTTTCGTAATCGTTCGGCTTTAACACGACTTTTTTTCGAAGAGCTTTAATAACCCATATTTTAAATATTTCAAATAAGTGGCAACCATGGGCCCATAGCACAGTCAATATGGATATCAAAATGTTTGTGTTATCGAGAAGTTTAATACTGTGTACAAAAAAACCTAAATTTCTTGAATTTTTAAGATGTTTTCATACAAAAATGCTGTAATTTTGAACTCCCTTTTTAACCCCTAAACGTACGATTACGCACCTAAAAAAGGACCTGTTTTCTGGCCTCAACAATATGTCCAAGTTTCATTAAAATCGGCTGATGCACCACTGTTTAATTTCCTTGTTAGTTTTTACTAATTTATAACCATTTTGTATATCATTGAATTAGTTGAACATCAAGGCGTATGATTGTTATTTAATTCATATTTGTTCTATCTCTTAGACGTATGATTAATATTTTTGATACTTTAATTTATTTGCTTAATTTATATTTTTTTTTTAATTCTAATTTATATTTTTAATACTTTATAAAACTCATAAAATTTGTTTTTATGTGCAATTTTTAATACTTTTAATGTTTTTCTTCCATTTTAATCTTCAATCCTATGCTATTGTTAAGTGGTAACATAATGCTTATTTAAAACTCTGATAATACTTTCTAACTAGATATTTTCTTTTATTTTGCTTAAAATTAAATTTGTAAGATATTTTTATTCATTTTTTTTTTCATATGCACTCTAAGCAATGTTTATCTTGCTGTCATATATACCAACACATAGCCAATAGTTAAGAGATTCCATATAAAGAATTAAAAAAGACAATGTTGGAATTTTCAACACATAACATGCATGCATGTCATTCCAAGAACTAGCATGCATATTTCCCAAGGCTTATATAATAAAAATACGACAAAACAAGTACAGTTTGTACTCGTTTGGATTTATTTTTATTTTATTATCAGTCTTGCTTTTCCCACATCTTTGTTTGTTTTCTTTATTTTTATATGTTTTCTTGTTTTTCTAAATAGATATTCTTTTCAAATAAGTATCTCAATCCTTTTTTACCTTATTTTTGTAACCATATGGTTAACATTAGCATGTCCAGGTTTATGTTTATTTTCTCTCTGAGACTACAAGCAGAAATAAAATTGTCTACCTTTTGTTATTTGATACTGCTTACTATTCAGTGACTACTTACAATATCAACAAAAGTATTTAGCAAAATCTATTTCTGGTTCTTTTTATAAAATATCTTTATAATAAATATTTCAAAATTATGCTCATAGAAATAAGGCTATAAAAATAGAAAAAAAAAATCTACTAAAAATAAGTTCAAATAACATTGCAGAAAAAAAGTACGTAAATTAGCAGAATTTCTTTGCTAAATACTAGTAAGATGAGGACAGTAAAAGAAAACTGTTAAATTTGCAAAATTTTAATTTAATTTTAGTTAATAGCAATTTACTCTGCTGAAATCATATTACATATGAGCTATTCAAAAATATCCGACATGTGCAAAAACTGACATTAGATGCATATTATTTCTAAAATTTTTTTGAATTGAGAGAAACGATGGGCAGGGCTGGATATACTGTACTTAAAAACCAGGACACGCAAAACTTCACGTTGAAAATACTTCAAACTGACTTCAAACTTATGTGTTTTTTCATTCATTTTATTTTTTTTTTGCTAGTTGGGAAGTCTTAAAAGCTTTCGAGACACCTCTCAGATGAATGTCTTTTAAATTTTTATTGAACTTGGCATTTATACTCAACTTGTTAATGTGGAGTTTGAGTATAGTTAGTCGCTGCTCAAAGCTGGGTATTTTTAACAAATATGTAAAAAATTATACATTGTTAAAATGATCATAACTTTTAAACGCGACAACAAAAAATTTAAATTTTTGTGTCATTTTAAGAGCAAATCCTTTTCTTTAACCCTCTAACGGGTGAGGCTAACATGTTTGAAGCCCTTCATCTTTCACCACCTTTCATCTCTCTACTATCCCCTTTCCAAAGAAAGCAACACATTAATTAATAGGAAGAATTTCCTGAGTGTTGCTTCTCTTTATTAAAGAAAATGAGTGTTTTATACATAGAAATTAATATATTCCGATAGAAAACAAAATTTCCTAAATATTTTGCCAAAAAATTTTTCTTGTGCCGTCCACGGTTTGGAAGCGAGAAAGCTTCAAAATCAAAATTTCGTACAATTTCAAAAACTAATTATTTTTGAAAAAAATATAGTTTTCAAAAATCTAAAAAACCAATTTAAGTTGACTAAACTCTCTTTATAATAAAATATAAGTAAGACTGAGGCTTTATCTTTAATAATAAGTCCTTACTTTGGTCCAAGGACTCACAGGATTTTATCAGGATTCCTCTAAAGGACATCATCTTAACTTATAAACTAATAGACGGATTTCTATGTAATTTGGCAGAAGGAAGACTTTAAGTATTAATAGCAAAGCGTTGAAGTTTGAACAATATAAATTAAAGTTTACATACTTTTTCGTCTAATTTCGCTTTTTCCAAAAAGCGAAAATCCTGACATCTTCTTAAATAGGAGCAGAAAAAAATAGTTTTTAAATCTTGGTTAGAGAAATAATTTTTGGTTGAAAACTTCTCTTTTATATGCTTTAGTTTTCAAAATGCGTCCTTATATATTTTGGCTCACATCGCCTAAATTAGGCAACGATAAACAAATTTGTTGAAGAACTTATTATTTGTTTTTCGAGTGGAGCATGAATTTCGTTGCAAAGCATCGTTTGCCAGTTATAGGGTTAAATAGTCCTGCAAAAAATAAGTTTTTCGCGAATTAATCAATTCGCAAATATCTCAAAAAAGCCATAATTAACTTTTCTAGAATTTATTTTGCACGCGAAGTACTTACAAAACTTACAACATATGTATTCGAAAATAAGATGAATTTTTCCGAAAATATTTTTGTTATTTAATATAAAATTGTTTATATTTAGATAACACCCTACAATATTTTTTTCCACGCATGGGAAAGTCGATACACAGGTTAAACAGTAGACCACATGTAGACTAACTACGAACTCCGACTTTGTGCAAAAGGACATTTAAAGTACAATTTTTAAATAAATGCTTTAAATACTTGTAATTATTAAGTAATGTCAATACGGAAATCACATAATAATCCCTTCTATTCCACAAAATTATTTGTCGTAATATTTCGGGGCCAACAAATTTAAAAATATCGTTTTAAAAATATGATCCTTTAATGCTCCTGATAATTTTAAATAAGTTTGTCAAAGGAAAAAATTCATGTTAAAAGATTTAAAAGTGATTTTCACATCACCGCTTAGTAAAAATTGTACGGTGTTTTACAAATAAAACCCAACTTTTATGATTTTTTAAACTTTCGCCGTTTTGTACAGGGTTTTTGTGCTGTTTAATGAAATTGAGTTTTGAAAACAGTATTTAATTTTTTTTTCTAATATTATACAGTTTGAGGCTTATCAAGTTGATAACAGCGCACCAATAACGAAATACGAACATCACAAACTATTAAGGAAATGACGTAAATTTTGGAAATATAATGTTTTGTGAGTATAACATTCACAATTATATTTGAAATTGGTTAGCATATTGCGTAAACTCAGTTTCTTAATAAAATTTGGATATGTGTTAAAAAAAAAAAATAAATATTAGACACGTATTTTCTGCTTGAATGTTTTGAAAAACATTATCTTGCGTATACTGATGCCAGGTTTGACGATTTTTAATAGTTTCAAAATAAATACGCTATTTTGCTTAAAAAATGCAAACTTTTTTCATAGGTAGCTATAATTTTGTAGATGTTTTCAAAATGTAACAGATTTTTTATTATCGGAGCAAAAAAAAGTTTTGTTGTTAAAAAAATGTTTTGCGGATGTTTCACAAGACATTCATGCAGA
Source organism: Delia radicum (assembly GCA_021234595.1). Taxonomy (NCBI): domain Eukaryota; kingdom Metazoa; phylum Arthropoda; class Insecta; order Diptera; family Anthomyiidae; genus Delia; species Delia radicum. Next base: position 124,014,238 of record CM037855.1, read on the forward strand.
TGGGGCCAAAGTTAATACAATTTTATATGAAAGCATGCCTGAAACTAAAGAAATTCAAATTTGAACGAAACGTTCAAATTAGTTCGTAAAAAGTCGCATCAAAGTCGGAAAAATCTCGATTCCATTTAATAGCCATTAATATACATGTTTTTGTAGCTGAATCCAACTGTAATCCGTTAACGAAACAGCAGTTTTAATATCATTAAAAACGCATTTTTTTGAAAAACAAAAATACTCGAAAGTAATCAGACATTCTTCGTATACCACTTCATGCATCTCAAAAAGCTCTTTCATTTGGTATCCCATTTGCCTAAAGTTTCTCTGTAACAATCCGAAATAAGCGGAAAGAAAAATAAAAATGGGTAATTTTTGAACGCCCTATACATGAGATTGGGCCGCTAAAAAAATACGTGTCCCTTTTTTTTCTTCTTTATCACTTATTAAAATTTCATTAAGACCGGAGCGAACCTATCGGAAGACTCCCCTTGTTAGTAAACAGAACACTTATGAACTTTTTATACATTTTCCGAAGTTTCTTTATTTTTTTGAGCTCTTGTTTATAAAAAAAAAAAACATGGCATGAGAACATAATTAGGTATTTAGAGCAGTGGTCGGCAGAAAGAGAGAATATGAATGTATTGGTGTTGTACACTTTAAGAAATAAGTTTTTTTTTTCTTTACTAATCTATACTAATATTAGAAAGAGGTAATACTATTATTGTTTGTAGGAGGTAATCTCCGAAACTTCTCATCCGATTTAGAAAAATTGTTTATTAATATTTAGACTGATTGAATGAATCAATGATTGAATAATTGAATAAATAAATGAATGAATGAATTACTCTTCCTATACAAAATATATTGAATAAATGAATAAATAAATAATTAGAAAAAATTAATAAGTAATAAAATAAATTATCGATAAGTCGATATTTGTATTCATTGAATTAAAAAAATTAAAATAATTCATGTTCTTTTTTTTTCTCTATTAAAAAAAGTAAAATTAGTTCAAAATAAAAATTACAAATATTAATCATAAAAAATATATTTCATTTTGTGTCCTTAAATTATTTGTTCTTAAAAAGTATTCCATTAGATATCACCATAGTTTTATTTGGTTGCTATATTGCCTTGTTAGGATTATGATTATTAATAACATTATTTTTGTTAACAAAATAAATAAATGAATAAATAAATAAAAAAAATTCAATAATTCAATTTTTCAATTCAATAATTTCAATTGAAAATTATTTATTTTATTTTATTTATTTAAAAAAATTCATTTTGTAATTTGTAAGCCCAATTGTAAATGAATAAATAAATAAAAAAAATTCAATTTTTCAATTCAATAATTTCAATTCTCTAAAATTTTAAGAGTGTACTTTATTTCTTCAACAAAGCGGCATATACCTACTTGGTTGATAGCGAACATACGACTAAAAGAAATAATAGTAGTTCTTGTGCTCTTAGCTGTGAGTTTTGTTGATATTCGTGTTGTGTACGTGTAAATAGCCGATTGTGTTCGTTTCCTGAGTGCTATGAGTGCCGATCACTGATTTAGAGTGAATCTTCACTACGCACTTAATTGATAAAGTGCTACATCTAATGAAATATTTCAACAGACTAATGAAGTTTGCTTCACAAAGTGAATTAAAAATTTCTTAAACTTTATGAAAAGCTTTATAATTTTAATGAAACTATTTTTAAAAAACTTTTTCATTATGCGTATAAAATGAAAGTAGACAAAATTTTCATTTATTAAAAACTGCATCAACTTAGTGAAAAGTTTCAATTCACGAATTCCAGTAATATTGCATAGATCTGATGCAAAAATTCGTTGATATCATGCATATAATTCTCTCAGTATATCAGGTCCAGCGAAAAGACGAAGAAGACGTGGATCAACAAAATGTTATTTGTGGTTCCAGGATTGCCCTATAACGATTAAAAAAAAAAAAAAATTTTCACTTTTAAAAAAACACATATATTCCTAACAAGTTTTATCCAAAAATAGAACGGAATATACGCTTGCTAACAAAAGGGTTAATATTACTTTATGCAAATGTGTAACCCTAAATCGTAAAAGAGGAAAAAATTTAATGATTTTTAAAACAATCGCGGTTTTCTTCTTAAGTCCTAATATATTGTAAAAAATTCGTTGAGTGTATTTTTATATTTTTTGGTGGTGATAAATGTGATAAATACAATGAAATGTATAAATTGATGTGACTTTTATTTAATGCAAGCAAAAGCTATATTATTTTATTATCATTTTATTGCTTTTAATTAGCTTTAACCTTAAAACCGCTATCATCCATTTTTCATCCGTTAACGCTAATTGATTAACGCTGATGGATTTAGTATGCTTAACCATCGGCTAACACATACACAAGAGGTTATTCATGGCATAAAACATTTTTTTATACTATGCCTGGAAGTGTCGATGTAGAATGTAAATAAAGGTATCTTTTGCTAAAATAAATATAATTTTTTTCTAAAAAATTGTAGATTGTTTATTTCAGAAGGGCAGATTTGTATTCTCATTATAAAAAAACATAAAAACATACAACGTGTTCTGATAATGGGATCTATCACCACATTCCTGAAAGGGTCAAATAATAAATTTGAAAACAAAAAACTCTATAGATTATTTATTAGGACAATATCCTAATAAAGAAATATAGAGTATGGCCTCGAACTTGAATAATTTTCATTTTCATTGCACAATTAAAGATCGAAAAAAACATAATGTGTATTTTTAATAAAAATTATATCAAAATTGTACAAAACTAAGAATTTAAAATTAAATACATTTATTTATTCTCTAAAAATATGTTTGCTGATTTTTGCAGATTAATTTGCTACTTGCATTTAACTAACCCAGCAAAAACATGGTAATGACTACCTATTATTTTATGCCTTACTTTGTAATAGGTACCTATTACCTTCTGCATTACTTTCTTATGAAAAATAATGGGTTACCAATAATGTGTTACGTAATGCATTATTTGCAATTAAATAATAATGGATTACCTGCAATGGCTTACCCTATCTATTATTTTGGTATAAATAATAATGAGTCATTTCTAATAGTTTAAGTAAGTTTTTTATTAATGCATTTTTTATTAATTTATGTTATTTTAAGATAATGACGGTATGAATAATTTGTTAAAATATAAATACAGTTTAGTAAACTGAATTACTATGCAAATAAACAGGAAAATGAATACTAGCCTGGCCGCAATTCGTTAGAAAATTTTTCAAAATGGTAATATCAATGAGCTGTGGACTGAAAAAGTTTATTTTTTATCTCAAAAAACATGTGAAAATGTTGAAGCTAATGTGTTAATAATTAATGGACCCAAAAATTTAATGAAAATTAAAATTGTGTTTGTATGAGGAAAAAATTACTTTTAGTTTTTGTAAATTTGATTAATGTCGTAATAGTTTTTTCTATATATGATCAGTTAATCGATATAAAGATAAATGTATGTTTCCAAAAAGATATAAAAATCCAAAATCGGTTTAGAAATAGCCTAATAATAAAAAATGCCCCAGGTCACTAATGTGCAAATACCACTAGACCACGAAATTCGAGCATACATCAGTTTTTGAAATTCATTTCTGCATGATCATTTTTTTTAATTAATAGTCTCATAAATTTTGACATAGTAAATATGTTTTTTTATGATGTCTTTAACCTGTCCTTATTTTAAAAAGGACAATTCTTTTGGAGTATTTATCAAATCTCCAATTTCAAATTTAAAAATATTTTCCTTAAAAAACTCAAAAAACAAATTGTTATATGAACTTCGTGGAATTGTTAAATACATTTGAGAGAATGAAAAAAAAAACTTTTTTAAATATCCACGAGTACATTGGTGATTTTATTAATAACGTCTAGTATTTTTTGAATTACATTGGTTATTTTTTGAATATTATTTGGTGTTTTCTAAATCAGTTTTGATATTTTCTGAAAATCAAATACTTTTTCATGAAAAACAAATGTGATTTTTTGAATAACACATACTATTTTCTAAATAACATGTGGTATTTTTTTAATTACAAATGCAATTTTGAAATTACAATTTTGGTTTCTGAATTACATTTGGTATTTTCTGAAAATCAAATTCAATTTTAAAATTACAATTGGTATTTTCGAAAATAATATTCTTGACTAAATTTAACCTTAAATGGGCTTTTGACACCAAGCCCTTAGTTGAAAATTCTTAAAAAAATATACTGTGTTATGCTGATATTTTTAACTATAGTTCTTATAAGAGCTCTTATTAGAGCCATTTTGACACTAAGAGCATTTAAGGTTTAATTTAGTTCTGAATATTTTTTAGTTAAAAGAATGGTCTATAGAGGTATGTAAAGTAAAATATATATTTTTTATTTTCGTTAAAAAAGGTTCCGAGCTAAATTAACTCTCAGATGATCTTGGTGTCAAATGACTAAATTATTCCTTAAGGCCCAATTACTGAATGCCCCGTTATCCTCTAACTGGAACTTTAACTTTAACTGACACATTTGTTGTTGTTTCCCATATAAATTTTCAATTTAACTGTTTGTTAAATGTGGACATTCAGTAATCGGGACATAATGGTATTGGTGTCAAAATGACCCTAAGCAGAAAAGTATTAGCATACCACAGTATATTTTATGTGCTGATGTGAGTATTTTTGCTTCTAATTATGAGTATTTTTGCTTTAATTTGTACGTGAAAGTCGCTTCTTTGCTAATCATAGACATGAGTAATTTAAACACCTTGGGATTATCAGATATTTCGATACCCAAAGTTGGGAACCAACTACTGCCAAGAATTTGTGCTATAATTTCAACACCATGTCAGTACACTTAAAGCTCGACACTTTGCAAAAAACATGCACTGACGTCTCCAACAACTGACCGACAACGAATATATTTAATATGTTTACCCGGGAAGCGTTAAAACTGCAAGCTTTTATGGCCAATTTTAAGTACCTTTACTCTAAAACTGTTAAAATTATAGTTTAATCCAATAAAAATGTTGGTCCTTAGTTGGGCCACAATAATCAGCAATGTAGTCTTTATTAACACTCCGAACATCGTTGCAATCTTGCATTGTTTCCATGATTTGTTGGGATACTCCTGCACCCAACCTGAAAATAAAGAAACAATAAAGATTCAAAGTAAATGCGAATAAAATTGTACTTACTACTGTAATACTTCTGGCAGCATTTTAAACAACAACATATTCCGCAAAAGATAAACATTCATCCCCGATTTATATTAACACAACATATTTTTATAGATTGTAAACCTTTTCAAATTATTTGTGAATTTTTTTAAGTCGATTATTTCAAATTTGTTTTGTTTTAATAATACAAAACAGCTGATTTTAGTGAGTGATGACAACGTACTTTAAAATAAAAAAGCGTGTGAAAAATACGTGTAAAAAAATGTCAGTTTAAGCAGACGAAACTGTTTTATAAATATAAATTGGCTATTTTCTGTAAAGTAACCACCCATACACTAGCAATATTATTGCACACTTTTTCTACTTTTCGTTTATTTGTGCACATTAACATATATTTGCCAAGTTATTGGTAGCATATAAAGTAAAGAAAACTTTTTTTGTTAATATCCTTACTATTACTTAGCAATGGGAAAACTATATACGCCCAAAAAATTCTAGTGTAAAAATTTTAAATTTTGATTTTGAAAAATTTATGCGAAGAATCATACACACAAAAATCTTTACCAAATAATTATAAGCATTTCAGCAAATAAAGTTTTTCTCATAAATTATTAAAAAATTAACTAAAAACAAGTAAAAACTTGGTAAAATGTTACTAGTTTTCGTATAATATATGCAAATAAAACTTATTAGTGGAAATGCTCGTAATTACTTTATCTTAAGATTTAGCTGAAATATAAGTAAAGTAATTTTGAATTATTTTTTTTTTATTAGTTTTAGAACACATTTTACTAATTTTTTTCCATTAGTGTATTTGAGTTCTTAGAAATTGAAAATTACTTCACTGCTTATTGTTTTGCACTTTGTCCCAAACGTCTATGATTCAATTTTGTATACTTTCTGACCACGGTGTTTATGTTTCAAAAAAGTGGGATTTAATTCTATTTTATTATATCCTCACTGACAGATAAACCAGTTCTCTCTAAGCAAATAAGCTTTAACTATTTATATTAAGTTTGTATTCTAGTTTAATTTTAGTTTTTGTCCTATATCTGGATTAAATAAACTTTATGTTGAGTTTGCAGAGCAAAAAAAAAAAAATTAGAAATTTTTAAAATATCATCAGGTCTTTTAAAAACTGCTAGAGAAAATATAAATAAATTGAATTTAAAAATAAAACTACGCGTCTAGTATGTGTATGCGCTTTTTTCAAAATGTTTAAAATAGCGCTATTAAGCATTTTTAAAGTAGAGCCTTTTAAATATGTCCAAAAGCTCAAAAAAAAAAAATTTCTGAAAAAACCCCCTTAGTTGACAAAACAAAATCCATTTTCAAGACACATAAACAATTTTTGATTTTAATAAATTTTAACTGCCAAACGGCTTGAGATACTTAAAAAAGAGTTTCATTCTCTTAAAAAAGAGATACATTACAACTGCCCATAAAAATCTTGATTAGGTTAGGTTAGGGTTAGGTCGAAAAGAGGATTCGGAGAAGGGAAAATGCTTCCCTGATCCGACTCAAGTCCATGAGGACTTACACTTAAGCCAGAATGTCGGCTTGTTGTGCGCTCTAAACAATCGGTCCTATGTCACCTTTCTACCCCAGGAACTCCGTCGCTCTGACGAAACTCAACTTCTTCCATCCTATGCCCCTAAGATCACCCAATGTCGATACTTGGTCAATGGATAGTATTTCGACCCGGATCCCGGCAAATGCAGGACATTCACAGAGATAGTGTTCCAAGGTCTCCTCGTCCTCCCCACAGGCCCTGCACACTTCCGAGTCCGCCCTACCAATACGGTGGAAATGGGCCCTAAGTGTCGAGTGTCCCGTGAGGATTTCCATCAATAGACTCAATTCCTTCCTACTGAGATTGAAAATTTCCCTCGTGTTGTCCGTGTCCGGGTTGCCCCAGATAATATTCGTAGTCCTGCCAACACCCGCATTTTCCCAGATGGTCCTAAGCATGGTGTCAGCCCAGTCCACCAGATCCGTCTTGAGAGCTCGAAAAGGTTTAGCGTTTCTCAAAGTGACTAATTCTAGGGAAGATCCTCCCCTAGCCAAATCATTAGCCACTTCGTTCCCCGCTATACCACAGTGTCCCGGCACCCATATAACCTCAATGCGTACCCGTCCAGAGAAATCGTTAATTTCCCCCGTCATTGATCCGTAGATAAAGCCCGGATAGCTGCTTGGCTATCCGTGAAAATAACAAAATCACGTTCTGATGATATCTTTAGCCAGATCGAAATACTAGTATCAACCTAGCTATTATGTTTGATTTGCTTCATTTATTGTAATATACGGAGGTTGAAAGCTCGTTATAAATTGAAAATAACATAAAAATAATCTCGATGTATATAAAAACAAAAAACTAATAAAACTGTAAAATTTTTTTAACATTTTCTTATGATAATAAAAAAAACTTATGGGAAAAGAACAAGTGAACTTGTTTTTATTAAATGTTCGTAAAAAATCAAAATTGTTTTTAACACATTTCTTATAATTTCTTGTTAATTACACATCATTTTTTAAAACGCCCATCGTGTTTTAATTTAATTACAAGAATTTACTTCCTTAGCATATTGTTTATTATCTGTTTATATACTTTATAAGACATAATGTGGGTAATTAAATGTTTTATAATATTAAAATATAAAATTAAGGTAATTATAAACGTTAATGTTATACTATGATGATACGTATTTAATGTTTAATCATAAACATTCAAATAGATATTTACACACACCCATACACAAACTTACACATAAGTTAATTTTAGTATACACATGACGTTATATGATATTCATAAAAGTTTTTAATTATATATTTTTTATAATGATTATAAATAGAAATTAAAACAACCATGGAAATACAATTTATATATGTATTTATGTATATATATATGAGGAATTTCAAAAACTTTCCACAATTTGAGGCTAAATATTTTAAATTGTTTCTGAATGACATTAAAGCCGTTTTGTGTATAAGTTAGTCGATGTTGGTACTAAACATAAAATCTAGAAAAAGTTTTAAAAATTTATGTTTTATTTTGTCTACTAATATTTAACAAATTTTTGCTGATTTTAGCAGATTCATTTTTTTATAGGAAATTTAGCTCATATATACCAAATATTTTTTTAATAAAATTTAGCTCATACATAACAAAATATTTCCAGATTCAACAGACTTATTTTTACTATTCTTATCTTCTAATCTAATATTTAGTAAAAAAATTTGTTAATTTATGGATTTTTTCCACAAAACATTTTAAAATGTTTTTTCTATAAGTGTGTGTATAACTCTGGAACAATATTTATTATTTAGAGTTTATCCATTTTTAAAACTGCATCATTAGTTTTTTAATTTTAGCACATTTTAATTTAGGTCATTGACTAAGTTATAAATAAAAGTAATGAAAGAAATGAAAATTAAAACCCCCGATTTTTGGGAAAAATCGATTTGTTTAACTCATAGGCTTTCAAATTAAACTTAAGCACACATAAAATTCGGAAAACGAAACAATTTTGGCATTAACTGATATATACACTCAGGGAACTTCTGATTTAAAAATATGTAGTTGTTGGTTTGTAATACAGTTTCTTTAATTTTAATGTAAATGTCCGTCATTTGTAGAACAAATAAAAATTTTTACTAACCTTGTAGTTCATTTAAAAAACAAACCACACCAAATGACTGTTTTATGATTTTACATTAATTTTTTACAGTTGTTTTTTGTTATTTAAAATAGTAAAAAAAATGTTTGTTTTTTACTATCATGTGGTTCATTTTTACTGCAATTGTGGTTTATTTTTTGAACATTAAAGAACAAATGACAATGTTAGTTAAATTTACAGTAGTGTAAGTCGTCCTTTCTTTAAGTAAAATTTTACTTGTTTTTAACTACATTTGCGGTGGTCTTTACCTATATTACATAGTAATCTAAGTGTACGCATGGCGAAAAGTACAATCGACACAGTTTTTGGCAAAGCGTATGCAACGGTCGGTTATTGCGTTGGCAGAAAGTGGGATTAAAAATGTGGACAGTATTGTCCTGCTACCCGATTGATAACAGTGGCCAACCGTTGGTTTGAACGAACTTGATAAATATGTATGATATCACACATTTAAAAAGCAGCAATGCAGTTCAGTCTTAGAATTATATTTAAATGTGTGAAATATAACAAAATATTTTTTAACAAAATGCTTCCAATAGATTGTAATATTGGTAAAGCCAATATTGTCAAAGAATTTTGAGGGTAGTACCGGCAAAACAAATGCTTTGCAAACAATATAGTGGATTTTGAGTGTATTTTTCAATATAACCAAAAATATTGAAAATATGTCAACTCGGTCTTTACTATTCGATTCTGCATCAAAAATTAGGTAAATAAGTTTTTTTCCACCTTTACATTGCACCATACATGCATTAGAAAGGTCGAAAAAAGTATTTTTTTTATAAAAAAAAAATTTAAAGTACTTGTTTTCGAGGCTGATTCTTGTTTAGTGAAAAATAAAGACAACTTAAATTGTTTAGCTTTATCCGCAGTGGAAAGAAGTGATTTTCATTGATATTGATTATTGTTTAATAGAAAAAATAAAATTTGAATTTGTCGTCTACACTTAAGAATAATTGTTTGGGGTTTAATATCTTTTTAATGGGTAGTAATAGAAAAACAATGGTTGCACCATAGTTTTCAGAGCGAAAAACATTTTCTTCAATTTTTTTGTTCAAAAAACCGAAACGCAAAAGTGTAAAAACAAATTATATTTACTTCACTTTTCCTGTAGAATCGAATAGTAAAGTACGATTTAACATATACTGTTATTTTGCAAAAGTCACTCAAAATCACGTTTTTAGTTGCCGAGAGGCAGAAGAAGGTGCTGGAATTTTGAAAAAACAAAAATTTAACCATCATTTTATTTGAAACAAAACCTTCAAAAAAGTGATAATATCCAAAAATCAAAAACAAAAATTAATTTCAAAACGAAGTCTTTCATGCTCTCAGGCCATTCTTTTATAAAAAAAAATGCAAAAATACTAAAAAATTTCGGAAATTTTAAAAATTTTATAACATTTTGCTATAAAAATTATAAAACCAATTGTGACAATTTTTTGTTGTTGTTTTTGTTTTTTTCTTTGATATTTTAAATTTTGAATCTCGCTCCTAGACGAGGACAAGAAATTCTCATTGAGTTTGTGATTTAACATAACAAATATCTCTAGAAATTCTAATAACAAAGTCCCCTGAAGATTTCGTTGGGCAGGAATGAAATCCGGATAGGGACACGCCTACATCAGATTGCTTTTCACAATTTGTTAAATAAGTTTTGGGACTTTAGCACATTTAATTACTATAAATGCAATTATAAACTCCTTTTTGACTCGGAAATGTTGTGTACTTATTTAGTTAGCAAACGCATTCAAAAAAAAAATTCTAAAAATTTACGCCAATTCCCTATAAGTTTACGATGTTTGTATCTAGTTATTGGTGAACTGACATCAGCTTAGTATACCTTTAACTGTATTATATTACTACATATTTAAAATACTGTTCTCAATACTCAATTGCGGCCGTAAAAACCCTATGAAAAAACTGACAGAAGTTTAAAATTCGGAAAATTTTGGTTTCGCATGTAAACCACCATACAACTTTTCACCAAGCAGCGATATTGGTTTTGGATCTGAAATTTAAAAACTACAATTAATGAAAAATCTGTCGTAAGTTTCAAGTAATTGTTTCTAGCCTATTTTGTTTAAATGGCTGTTAGTTCTTAGCTGACGACTTATTAATGTGAAGCTTTGAATTCATATATTTTCAGCATAGTTTACCTAACCCTGTCCATGGTATCGCTCAATTTAGAAAAAAACTTAAGGAACTAAAAAAACACATAAAATCGGTTTCAAAAGCTCATATACTTATTTGTAGACAAGATGCATGTGAAGAATTATTTACAATGCCTGAAAATGTTTCTTCTATGCCGTGAATATATAGGAAATTATGCCACTGATAAATAAGATACATTATTTTTTTTCTTTTTAAACACCTTTCTTGCTAAAACTATCTTATAATTTTAATTATCTTTTATTGATTTGTAATTCAGAAATATTATTTAAAGATTATTTAAGTTTACCAAAAACATTACAGACATTTATATCCATGTCAAGTGCGAATGTAACAAATATTAATTTTTTTAAACATAAACAAGTTAAAACGTAATTCATCTTAACTTAACAGATTACACTACTCAACGGACAAAATAAAAAGCTGACTTTGAAAAACGTCTCTTTTAGTAGACCTATGGGCGATGAATACAAATCTGGCAAAAATAATTTTATCATTGCTGTTTTTAAAATAACATAGTTTTTATATTTACATCATTCACCCGCTTTGTACGCATATTTTGCTTAACTTTAAGGAATATTATAGCAAAATTATGAAAAAAAATTTAACATACAAATGCACAAAAAACATAAACAGACAATCTAATGAACACGTTTTTTTTATTAAAATTGCAAATTCAGAAATATTTTGACACGAACTAAAAATGTCAACTTATTTTCCACATGCTTCAAATACCAAAGTAAAAAAAAAAAATTCTATTAATAGTTTTAAAAATACGTCATTATTTATTACTGAAGAATTTGCAACTTTTTGCCTAACTGTCGTTGTAATACATATTTGTAATGGATTTTAAGTACGCTGAGTCTAAAACTAAAATTTTTTTTTCTCATTTTTTTATATATACAATTATTATTTTCTTAATGAATTTTCAATTTCACTACAAAGTGAGTTCTGTGGAATGTTACGCTTTCACGTAGTGATTAAATTTTAATTTATATATAATGGAAGATATCCTGAAACTAATACCGACAAGACTAAACTTAAATGAAATATAATTTTGTGTAGATTTATATTCTTAAAAAAATTTCATATTTAAAAAAAAAATGTTTGAAAGATTTGGATTCACGTACTACACACAGAGAATAAGTTGATAGGAATTCCATTGTAACCAACAAAATGTAATCATTATACAATAATTTTAATTGTAAGCACATAAGTTCATCATCAGAATAATCAACTATATTGGTAAACACAAAATATATAAAATTAACTTAAACACAGTCACATCATTCAAACTTTTGGTTTTTCAAAAAACCAACCACTTTTGGAGATTTTTATCCCTTGAATAAAATATTTGCAATTAAAATTGAATCGTAGTTTCGGCTGCAAAAAACAATCACTCTATCTAAAATATAAGTTTTCGTTACCGATTTTATAATAATTTTAAAGTTTATTAATAGTTTTGGGCAACTCTATAAATACTAAGATTAGCAACCTCATATCTGTTGCACATACAAATCTATTTTTAGACATTCATATTTAAACTTGAAAGAAAAAAATATTCAAGGTAGAAATTTTAAAATACAAATTCAAATTGGGTTTAGGCTAGAGATAAAGCAATTGCCTGACAAGCAGAAGGTCACCGTTTTGCGTCCAGTTCACGGCGTAAAAAAAAAATTTAAGTCAAATAATTTTAAAATAATATAAAATTTTTTTATAGTTTTGGTACACTAATCAAATATTGAGATTACCAACCGTATTCCTGTTCTAAACCACACAATCTATTTTTAAACAAATATTTAGATTTGAAACTAGAAATATTCAAGGTTGAAATTTAAAAAACATATTTAAACTGGTTTAGGTTAGGGGTAAAGTATTACTGCTTGACAGGTGGAAGATCTCCGGTTCGAGCCCAGTTCGAGGTATATTATTTTTTAGATTAATAAAATAAATTTTGTTGAACTCATGGTGAATAGAATATTTACAGTCCATAAACAAAAATATTCAAATGTTAAAATAAAATTCGAAATTGTAAAATGAATGTCGGTGTGACAAAGTATTAAAATTAATAATAGTGACAGTAAGTGTAACCACAAAAATCCAGTGGATAAAATTTCTTTGCAACTATAAAACTGTTTTCTGTGTGTAAGTCTATTAAAAAATATGTATTTTAAACACAGGTTCTACAAAACGTTGAAATTTGTTGCGTAGTGTTATCATTAGAATATCTATAGCGTTTGTAACTATAATTAATCTATGTAGCTGCCATTGAAAATCAAATTAAAAGTGTTTAACAAAAAGCAACGAAATAAGAAAAATAATGATTTTTTTCCAACTCTAAAATAATGTAGAAATACGTGCTACCACACAACTATTAATGATGTGTGTTTGTTTAAGTGGTTACTTGTGTGTATGTCTCTACCAGCAGACACAAATCAAGCATGTGTCAACCCCCTTTTTAAGTTTGTACAAATAAACTTGTTTCCTGTATTAATTAAATTACAACAAAATTAATGTGAAAATTCAAAATCTCATAATCAAAGTAAAATACCCAAATTACCTAAAAAAAAAATAAGTACAAAAACAGCAAAAAAAAGAAAATACAACTAACATCATAAAATTAATAAGAAAAAGAAAAACTACACTGGCTTAAAACTTCCTAACGCATGCAATTTTTTGTTGCTGTTTTTAAAATTAATGGCACATAAAGTAAAGTCTCTCCATGAATAAGTTTTAACACAATATTTAATTGCTTCTAATAGACTTTTAAAAAAAAGTGGTTCACTTTTTTTTTTATTTAATTTCAAAATGGTACCAGGCCGAGAAGTTTGCATATGTTTCGAAACATTTTTCATCGTTTTCTAGTGTAAAATTTGCTTTATGTT
>CM037855.1:124028253-124062569 GCA_021234595.1 Delia radicum
ATTTATTAATTTTTAGCAAGGCTTTTTTATTTCTAATCTACTAAGTGTTAGCAAAACTTTTGCTGGATCTACTAATGTTGTTGGTAAAAATCAGCTCGCTGATTTTTAGCAAAAGATTTTGCTGACATTAGCAATTTTTTTGCAAGCATCCTCCTGACTAAAATTTTGCTGACTCAGCAAAATTTTTTGCTGACTTTACAAACTTTTTTTTTTGAGTGTACCAAAATTTCAAAAATATGAAAATTTACGATAATTTTGGAATTTTTAATTTTTTTAAACATTTTAATGCATGCGATTTAAGTACGCTTCTCAAGAAATATTTCTCACTTCAATCCGGTCATTTACATGACTTTTCTGCATAGATAGAGCTCTTAATAAGTCAATCGCTTCATGGTACAAAACATTCCCGTATAATTTAAACTGAAAGTATAAAAATTCCAATATAAAATTAAAAAGAATATATAAGTAAGAAATTCCTAACAAGGTGAATTATAAAATTTTATTGGTTTAAGTCGGTAAAGACAAAAATAAATACCGCCATAATCACACATATGGTGTATTTTTATTTGTGGCTTATAACTAAAAAAAAAAGAAGTTTTATATACAATTATTTCCACCTATAAGACCTATATACATATTTTATAGCTTCACAAAAGAAAAAAAAATGCTGCCTAATGTTAGGCATTTAACTAAATTGAAAATATATTTATACTTTCAGGATTAAAAATTTTTTAAAAATTCTAGCATACTTTGAAGTCTTAAAAACCTCAAGATTTGTATAATAATTGGCAATTTGTTAAGAAGGGATGAAATATTTTATCGTTTGCATTTAAGAAATTGTGGCTTTAGTTGTATGATATTCATAAGAATTTGCATTTATTAAAAAGGTGTTATTTTTAAGATATTGAAAACCAACACTTGAAAATGTTCCTCCTCTTGGGTTAGAGTTTTGCAAGCAAAGAAAAAAAGGTAACAGATTGGTGAAGTTTAAGGGAAAGTAGAAGGGTGGTAGCTTAACCTTGTATTTATGCATATTTTGTAATCTGAGGGGACATCGTCATATACACATATTGTTTGTTTTATACCGGCATAGAACTTGTGTTGTGTTGCATTCTTTTCAGTTTTACAATGTTACGTAATTTATGCACCCTTTTTGCTGAATACAAAAATAACCGAAAAAACAATGTTTTCATTCTGGATTAGTTAAATAAATTTTTTTCTCTATATGTCTCACTTTTTTCCAAACCAGCGTAGCATTGAGTGTTAAAACAATAAATGTTTTTTCCATGCTGATGTCTGCAAATGTTATTTTTGTTTGCGTGCCCCCCTTCATCCATAATTTTACTTTTACCCAAAAATTTCCACGAATGTTGTTTATGATACCCAAATACAAGTCCACAAAAACTTTTGTGTGTTTAAACGGAAATACCTTAAAGCTAGTCTACTAAAACTTTTTTCAGTTACTTTTTCTTATTTTTTTTCTAAAATTAGCTTGGTTTTCAATATATAAAAAAAATATGTTTAAAAAAACTTTTTGTTAAAAAAAAAAATTGGGATTTGTTCGTGCAAAAATGCTTATGTTTATTTTTGGGAACTAAAAATTAACATAATGTTGATTATCAAACCTCCTTAAAATAAATTCTTTGAAAATTGTCTTAAAGGATTAACATTAATCGACTATACTTTAAAGGATTTTTTAAAACCATTCATTGTTGGTTTTGAATGATTATATTTAAATTTAAAAAAAAAAACAAGGCAAGTGTTAATAGTAAAACAAGGATTATTATAACAATGGAAACATTTTAAAACAACAAAATTTCTGTAATAATTTCGTTTTCAGATTGAAAGCCAATTAAGCTACCACAAAATTTAAATCTATTATAATAATCATCTAATTTTAAATCTTTTTCACTCGCCTACCAAAAACTGTAACTCCTGGGAACAGACTCGTGCTGATAACCGGATTTATCGAATGATTCGGTAGTGGTAACAGACTTTTTCAGTTGTGACTCAGAATTACTATTGTGTTTTTCTTCATTATCTAAGGTCAGCTCGCTTGAGTAGGGATCGCCAATGAAACTTCTTGCTTAATAATTCTTAATTTATTTAGCTACTTATAACTACAAAGAGAAAAAATGTTTAAAGGCTTCAACATAATTTGGATAAGGTGTTTGTATTAAAAAAAAATGGAAATAAAATTATTATAAATCTGAGCAAATCTTTAGGCACTTAATCCAATTATATTTCAACCTTTGGAGCATCCGTTAACTCATTAAAAAAAGCCAGTAGAAGTTATTGAAAATTCAGCTACGACAACAGAAAAAAGTAACTCAATTTTCTCTTACAGAATTTTCAATGAAATTGAGAGTCGTATTCCGCTAAATTTAGGTTACCTTAATTTCAGCCACCAAATTTAGTTCAAAATTCCAACCAACTAGACAGTTCAATACATTTAATATACTAGGTAAATTACTACTTAATAGATACGCAATAATTTAATGAATATGAAATAAAAATGGAGAGAAAAAACAGCCATCTACATATGAGACTGATAGCAGATACACATATTTTAAAATCACGAAATACTAAATATTGGGTAGGAAACTTAATTAAAATACTATTGAAATTTGATCTTATGGTGAAATAAGGTAACGAATAACTTTAGCTTAATAACTGATTTAAACGTAAGCAACAGAGAAATTAGTTCAACTGAATTAGAACGCATTTTACACAATTTTGTACTAAATTTTTTATGAGTGTATATATATGGATTACAGGGCGCTAGTGTTGCTCATATGTTGTTAGGCAGGATCGCCAGAGGGTGTGACTTGAGCCTGAAAACGCTTTCTGCAGGAAATCACTTTCAAAGCCATTCGTAAGATACTACGGGATACTGAAGGTACATATATCAAAGGATGTGACGTACCAAGGGCACTCCCTAAATTTAAATACCATTCAAGCAATGTCGAAGATTGGGACCCCAGTACAGAACACTTCCTTGCAAAAGCCATGGTCAAGGACAATTAAAGGGCTCCTAAACACCCTTTGAAGGATATTCGATGAAAATCTCGTTCAAATACCTTCGCAGGATACTCAAAATATATTCATATGAACAGCACACTAACTGGGTAACCTGCCGAAGGATACTAAAGTAATATTATACCTACGAGCGGCTCTCTCCGAACAATAAAAATCGAGGTCAAGAGCTATCGCTGGCTACTCAAATAATACTCAAAGAAAAGAAAAAGGAAAATCGCGTTTAGTGAAGTTAACAAGATAATCAAGGCATATTTAAGAATGTAATATGCGAATTTGCAAATTCAAATAATTTATAGCTCAGGATTGTGAATTTATATTTCCTCTTGCCGAGTCATGAAAAGACCAACAATGCGTTGATTTTTTGATTAGGTGTTGGCAAAAAAGGTAAGGGGTAGCAAACCTGCAAGCCTTTCCCATATAGATTTTTTTAATGAATAATTTGTGATGAATGATAAATCTCTGTATTTTTAAATTTATTTTATGAGTATTTCTTTCAAATTAAATATAGTTCTTTAAAGTTTTGGAAATTTGTGTTGTTCTATATTGAATATAATTGTAGTAATATCGTTTTTCTAAAGAAAATCTTGTTTTTCCAATCGGATTTTTTTTTATGTTTTAGAAAAAAAGAGGTGCATTTTAAGATATTTGCGAAAAAAGGAAATTTCAAAACTATATTTTTTTTTTGTTAAAATAGTTGAGGAATTGAAAGAAAAATAAAAAAAAAATAAGAAAATATATCAAAGGTACACTTTGAGGAACATTATGAAAATTTAATTTTTACATTTTTGGTTATTTATTATATTTGTTTATGGAATCAATTAGTTTTCTTGAAATTGTAAATAAATTTCTTACCGTTTACAAAAAGCCTACTAGAAAAATTCTTGAAAACTTTCTTGTTATTCAGTTTTTATATTTACGAAAAATTATAGTTTACATAAAGTTTTTGAAATGACACCATAAAACCAATAAAAACGTGTGCATTCAGTTCGAAAACTTTTTAAAATAGTGATAGCGGAATTTAAACTCGATGACAGTTGAGAGTTTTGAAAAAGTCTCATAAAAGCCGAACTATTACGAATTCACAATTGGATATATCACAAAATTTATGGAAATAATTCGTCCATTTCTTACTTAGTGGTCCCATGGTAATGAAATTTGGAACAGGAATAAGAGGCGTAATATCGAGCTTAGATTTTGAACCTTCCAAAACCCACGGCTTGAGCAATATGACCACCCAGAATAGGGAACGTTTTGCATATAACATTATGAGAGCTCGCCAATTTTTTTTTTGTTTCTTATCCACTTTTCGAAAATCAACATATTTTTAATCTGCTTGTATAGACATGCTTACATATGTGCTATCTCTTATAGTTCCCGAGATATTACCTTTTGAAAATGTGAAATTTCAAGGTTAGTCCGACTCAGGTCCATATTTTTGCGATTAGCGGGATAAAATATTGGTTTTATATATACATGTTTGATTAAATAAAAACAAATTAATGCAATATTTTATACCACTCAAAATTTACATTCGTTTAAAGCTGAAATTAAAAAAAAAATCAAATTTTAATGATTTTTCTCCAAAAGGCACCAGCAGTCTTTTACCTCCAGACAAAATATTTTCTTTCTGAACATATCAAGTGTGCATACTATTCTAAAAAGTATTTCTGTTTAAAAGCGAGTTGTGTTAAACAAATTTGTGGTTTGTTAATACTTTTCCCCCAGCCGCTTCTAAAGTTGCCACATTTTTAACTCAAATATCAACTTCAACCCACTGCTAAAAATTGAGCACCCCTCCAATTTAGTAGCGGAAGCAGTTGTAGATACTACAACGTATACTAAATTTATTGGGTAGGTTTCTTCCAAAGCCGGCTTTAAATTTAGACATAGCAGTGAAAATGTAAAAAATTCTTTTTTGGAATTGTGGGATTGCTTACAGCAAATCTGAAACTTAAATATAAATTTAACATTGTTGACTTAAAAGTCTATTTAAGTGCAGAAAATCGTTGGATTGTGTCCATTAAATAGTAAAAATTTACATTTTAACAAAAATCTAAATTTTTAAATATGCCTCCATTTCGTCCCGCTATACGCAAAAAACTGGACCTGAGGCGGAACAAATTTTGAATTAGACATTTTCAAATGCGAATATCTCGGGAACTATTAGAAATAAACCGCACGTTTTTTTGTTAGTCTCTACTAGCAGATTAGATAAGATTAGACTAGAGTGGCACTATGCACCGCGACCATAAGTTGGTATTTTGTGCTGCCAACGAATACACCCTACAGGTTCAGGCTCCCTACGAAGCCAACTATCCTACCAGGTAAACAGTTCCAAACGTCCGATGGCGTCACTATTCGACCACCAAAATAACGACCACCAAAATAACGCACCCTCCAGAGGGTGTGACTTGAGCCTGAAACGCTTTCTGCAGGAAATCACTTTCAAAGCCATTCGTAAGATACTACGGGATACTGAAGGTACATATATCAAGGATGTGACGTACCAAGGGCACTCCCTAAATTTAAATACCATTCAAGCAATGTCGAAGATTGGGACCCCAGTACAGAACACTTCCTTGCAAAAGCCATGGTCAAGGACAATTAAAGGGCTCCTAAACACCCTTTGAAGGATATTCGATGAAAATCTCGTTCAAATACCTTCGCAGGATACTCAAAATATATCATATGAACAGCACACTAACTGGGTAACCTGCCGAAGGATACTAAAGTAATATTATACCTACGAGCGGCTCTCTCCGAACAATAAAAATCGAGGTCAAGAGCTATCGCTGGCTACTCAAATAATACTCAAGAAAAGAAAAAGGAAAATCGCGTTTAGTGAAGTTAACAAGATAATCAAGGCATATTTAAGAATGTAATATGCGAATTTGCAAATTCAAATAATTTATAGCTCAGGATTGTGAATTTATATTTCCTCTTGCCGAGTCATGAAAAGACCAACAATGCGTTGATTTTTTGATTAGGTGTTGGCAAAAAAGGTAAGGGGGTAGCAACCTGCAAGCCTTTCCCATATAGATTTTTTTAATGAATAATTTGTGATGAATGATAAATCTCTGTATTTTTAAATTTATTTTATGAGTATTTCTTTCAAATTAAATATAGTTCTTTAAAGTTTGGAAATTTGTGTTGTTCTATATTGAATATAATTGTAGTAATATCGTTTTTCTAAAGAAAATCTTGTTTTTCCAATCGGATTTTTTTTTATGTTTTAGAAAAAAAGAGGTGCATTTTAAGATATTTGCGAAAAAAAGGAAATTTCAAAACTATATTTTTTTTTGTTAAAATAGTTGAGGAATTGAAAGAAAAATAAAAAAAAAATAAGAAATATATCAAAGGTACACTTTGAGGAACATTATGAAAATTTAATTTTTACATTTTTGGTTTATTTATTATATTTGTTTATGGAATCAATTAGTTTTCTTGAAATTGTAAATAAATTTCTTACCGTTTACAAAAAGCCTACTAGAAAAATTCTTGAAAACTTTCTTGTTATTCAGTTTTTATATTTACGAAAAATTATAGTTTACATAAAGTTTTTTGAAATGACACCATAAAACCAATAAAAACGTGTGCATTCAGTTCGAAACTTTTTTAAAATAGTGATAGCGGAATTTAAACTCGATGACAGTTGAGAGTTTTGAAAAAGTCTCATAAAAGCCGAACTATTACGAATTCACAATTGGATATATCACAAAATTTATGGAAATAATTCGTCCATTTCTTACTTAGTGGTCCCATGGTAATGAAATTTGGAACAGGAATAAGAGGCGTAATATCGAGCTTAGATTTTGAACCTTCCAAAACCCACGGCTTGAGCAATATGACCACCCAGAATAGGGAACGTTTTGCATATAACATTATGAGAGCTCGCCAATTTTTTTTTTTGTTTCTTATCCACTTTTCGAAAATCAACATATTTTTAATCTGCTTGTATAGACATGCTTACATATGTGCTATCTCTTATAGTTCCCGAGATATTACCTTTTGAAAATGTGAAATTTCAAGGTTAGTCCGACTCAGGTCCATATTTTTGCGATTAGCGGGATAAAATATTGGTTATATATATACATTTTTGATTAAATAAAAACAAATTAATGCAATATTTTATACCACTCAAAATTTACATTCGTTTAAAGCTGAAATTAAAAAAAAAATCAAATTTTAATGATTTTTCTCCAAAAGGCACCAGCAGTCTTTTACCTCCAGACAAATATTTTCTTTCTGAACATATCAAGTGTGCATACTATTCTAAAAAGTATTTCTGTTTAAAAGCGAGTTGTGTTAAACAAATTTGTGGTTTGTTAATACTTTTCCCCCAGCCGCTTCTAAAGTTGCCACATTTTTAACTCAAATATCAACTTCAACCCACTGCTAAAAATTGAGCACCCCTCCAATTTAGTAGCGGAAGCAGTTGTAGATACTACAACGTATACTAAATTTATTGGGTAGGTTTCTTCCAAAGCCGGCTTTAAATTTAGACATAGCAGTGAAAATGTAAAAAATTCTTTTTGGAATTGTGGGATTGCTTACAGCAAATCTGAAACTTAAATATAAATTTAACATTGTTGACTTAAAAGTCTATTTAAGTGCAGAAAATCGTTGGATTGTGTCCATTAAATAGTAAAAATTTACATTTTAACAAAAATCTAAATTTTTAAATATGCCTCCATTTCGTCCCGCTATACGCAAAAAACTGGACCTGAGGCGGAACAAATTTTGAATTAGACATTTTCAAATGCGAATATCTCGGGAACTATTAGAAATAAAACCGCACGTTTTTTTGTTAGTCTCTACTAGCAGATTAGATAAGATTAGACTAGAGTGGCACTATGCACCGCGACCATAAGTTGGTATTTTGTGCTGCCAACGAATACACCCTACAGGTTCAGGCTCCCTACGAAGCCAACTATCCTACCAGGTAAACAGTTCCAAACGTCCGATGGCGTCACTATTCGACCACCAAAATAACGCACCCTCCTGTCGGGGAGCCTTGGACATTTGCAGAGAACATGCTCTGAGGTTTCGAGTTCCAATTCACAAAACCTGCACGTATCCGTAGAGGATCGTCCCATCTTGTACAATTGATGCCTAAGGCAACAGCAGATTACAAATAAGTTTTTGAAAATATTATATAATAAAGTTCCCTACTTTTGGTGGTCATAATGCAGCCCCCGAGGGTCTGAAAGGTTCCAATTCGCTTATGCATGTTCCAAATTTCATTGCAATCGGGCTACTAAGTAAGAAATGGCCGAATTATTTCCAAAAATTTTTGATATCTCCCACTGTCAAATGTCGGAAAACGCTCAGACAACCCACGTTTAAATTTAATAAGCAGTAATAATATATATATTTCTTAGCTTAATCCATCAATATTTTTTTTTACAAAACGCCAGTTTTAATATTTAATTACTTAAACACATTTTTTTGAATAACAAAAATAAGTTTCGGATATGTTTCGTATGCCAGTTAATGCGTCTCCCAAAGTTCTTTTATTTGGTATCCTATTTGTCTGAACTTTCTTTAAAACAATTCGAAATAAGCTGAAAAATCGAAAAATAACCCCTAAAAATTAATCACATATCCAAATTTTATCAAGATCGGAGAGAACACATCAGGACACTCGCCTCCCTTGTTAGTCTAACTATCAGGAAATAAGTATATTTTTTCTCTACAGTAAATTTTTTAAAGATTCCATATTTGCTATAATTTTTCGAGAAGAAAACGTCCAGATATTTGAAAAGGACGTCAAGACGTTAACAGAATACAAAAATTTTAAATCCTTTAATATTTTGAAGTCAAACAAAATTGTACTCTTAAGTCATATTAAATTTATCTTAAGTAAATAGATAACAAATTCATTTTTATTGAAGAAAAGCCTTCAAAAGTTCGTGATAAAATGCCTTTCTTATATGGCTTAAATATGTGGAGCAAGCAAAAAAATAAAAAATCTACGAATTTTCTTATATTAAATATATGAAACATAAATAGGTGTATATAATTATGAGGGGTATAACTTTAAAACGTATTTTTTGGAAGTATTACACAAAGAAAGCTAAATAGCCAACCGAATTGAAAATTGTATTTTAGTAAATACAACCAATAAATGTGATAATAACCACATTCAAAAGTGATTTCTGAATATTTTGGGTGTTGCGACTAAAATTCAGTTGTATTAACTAAATTTTGTTGTCAATCGTAGTAATCGGTGGCAAATGCCTAAACTTTTCCCTGTGTGTATAAAAAGTGGTAAACGGGACATAGAAAATATAAAAATCAGTAATATTGATTTTTGAACTTTCCTTTTCAAAAAACGTTTTTTTTTTATTGAACCTGAGCTTTCCTATTATGACCACACTGTTTCTGTTATATCCCTTAAGTTCATGTATGTATTCTTGTAAAAGTATTCTTTTGTGCTATAAATATAATAAGGCCAGTTTGTATTGTATACTATACACTATAACAAATATTGACATGTCTGCATATTAAGAAGCCAAGATATACAAGGTATTTTACACAATTTACTTATACCTACAAACTACCAAACAAAGTTGAATGTATGTTAACGTTAATAATGCACGCACATTTTAGGTGGTGTTTAAGTGATGGAGATAGAACCTCAAGTTTCTGTATGTATAAAAATTTATAGTATTAAGAGACAAAAGCGTGATACGTTTATGGTAAAGGTATACCGTATAACGTGTATTTTACACGTTAAGACACAGACTTTTAAATGTGTGCAGAAAAACAAAATCCATAGATATCGTTCTGTTGCTAACTTAAAACTTAAATTTTCTTTTTCATTTTGACACTACTTTCGAGTATAAAAGAATAAAAATTGCCAAAATTATATTTATTTTTTTTTTGTTTTGTTTAGAAAGATACCAAACTCAAAAAAGTTTTACAGTTACTACATGCCAGTTGTTTGCGTAGTAATCAATATAAGTTGTTTTTAACTGAAAATGCAGTTGTTTTTCAATGTAATACAAAACAAATATTTTGACAGTTATTTTGAAAAATAACTGAAAAAACTACTGTGGTTTTAAAACTGTAGTTTGAATTAGTTGTTTTAGTATTTTTGGAAACAACTAGCTAAACAGTTATTTTGCAGTAATCAGTTAATTTTTGTTAGTTATTTAAAAACAGAAGATTATAGCGAGTTTTGAAAAATTCTCATTTAGTTTATAAATGTTTTTATTGATATGTTCAGAGTTTGCAAATAATAATAATTATTATTTTTTTTTTTTTTAAGAGAAGCAACACTCAGGAAATTCTTCCTATTAATTAATGTGTTGATTTCTTTGGAAAGGGGATAGTGGAGAGATGAAAGATGGTGAAAGATGAAGGGCTTCGAACATAGCAACACTGTAATTGCACGAGATGATAAGTCTTATAACAGTTGTTGCTCGCAACCTAATGTAGAGTTGCCGAATTTATTGAAGCTTTTTGTTTCATAGCCCTGATTCATTTTTTACTTCGGTGGGGTTAATTGCTATGGGAACACCGAAGGTGGGAGCTGCGATACATATAAGTTATAGAAAGCTCATACATATTATTTTTCTAAATTGATGTTGTCGTCATCGGGAATCGAACCCGGGACCATCTGTGTAACAGTCCAACGCACTAACCATTACACCACAACGCCCATATATTTAATTAAATCTATAATGCATTCAAATGTCATAACTGGAGTACCATTTGGAATTTTGACTTTTGCATTTAAAGTAGGATGTAGGTAATACAATTTTTTATTGTAATTGAAAGAAAAAAAGATTTTTCTTTTTGGAAACATATTTTTAAAATCACGAAAAAATATATGTATATTGAAAAACAGTAGTTTCTACTAATTCTTAGCGTTGTTTCATAATTTTTGTGGTAAAAAATTGTCAGTTGTTTTTACTACATTTTTTAGTTGTTTTTCAACAGTTAAAAACAACTACATTTTTAGTTATTTTAATGGTCATTTTTGACACCCTTTTCACAGAAATTACAGTTGTTTTAAATGTAATTTTAGTAGATTTTACAGTAAACATCAATATCAACATTAGGGTGATAACTTTTTTTGGACAACATTCTCCCCAGGGGTTTTCTAATGGCAAATATTGTATTAATGATAAAAAAAACTATTTCAGTTCAATTTGGTAAAAAACCTTGCGCACCGACAGCGATTTCTAAAATGCCTTTAATATTTTTATTTTAAATTTTTTTTAATATCAATTTTTTTTAAATATGTTTTATACATATGTAAGTAAGCAAATTTGGAAGAAAACTATTCCATTGACTCGAAAACGGACTTTACTATTGATATCAGCATGCCTTAATTATATAGATGTTATGTAACGAAAATCGCCTCTGACCCGTAGAAATGCTCGACCGTGCTCATGGATGGTCAGACGTTGAGGCATCAAAAAAAGTTTTTTTTTTAACTTTGTTTGATTCAAAACTTTAACGCGTTTGGTGCGGAACCTTTTTTAACGATAGCGAAAAACTAAAAACGCAGTTCTTAATATTTGTCCATGCCCTACACGATTTTGTCTGGGCAGATTTGATATTTGCAAAAAATGCAAAAAGTTATTGCCCTAATCAACATATATCAACAACATCAAGATCTGAAAAATGTTGTGCACTCACAGAAATAAATCTAAATAAAAGCAAAACAAAGATACTAGAAATTACTAAAAAATGACGTTGTAAATATAAAGTAAAATATGAACAGCAAAAATAAAATTCTGAAATTTGCAAAATTTATATATTCGAGTTGTATATACACATACCAGTGGGTATGCATTTGCATATTTTTAAGGTCTGTAATTTTTACCAAAAAGTTCTCTTAAAAAGATGAGATAATCTGCCATAATTCAACAATAAAAAATGTTAATAAAATAGCGTTTACAAACTAAAAACTAAAGTGGAAACAAAAAAAAAAAACTAATTATTTATCAATAATTTAACTATATAAGTTGCTCTTTGCACCGATTTATTTAAGAATAATAAGAGTGCGGCCCGGTAGGCTAGTTGGTAGCGTGCTGGTTTATATGTGCGGGGGTCGTGGGTTCGATTCCCACCACAGGCACTGATCTGTTTTCGCTACAACGCGCCGAAGGCCATAGCAGCTAGTGCTCGTTTAGAGTAATAGTATATAATTTGTAATTATATGATTCTTAATTAATAATAAAAAAAAAAAAAAAAATAATAATAAAAAAACACGACTTTTATATTTTTAATTTTCTTTCACCTTATTTTTCTTGGCGGAAATTCACGGCACCCAGTACCCATACAAATTTCGTGAGCAAGAGTTTGCACGAAAATCGTTATTGAGATCTATTTACCCTATAAACTCTTTGCAGACACACTGCATGTGTACATTTTTTCAATTTCTGGTAAAATGAATTGAAATAATTTTGTATATAAACAAACCCTTTTAATAAAAAAACAGACATGCAGTTTTTGAATATTTTTTGTTGAAAAACACAAAAATCTTTAATTTATAATAACTGTAACGGAAACAAATAAACGACAATATTTCGTTTTTTTTTTTGCTTAAATTTAGCTTGAAACTTTAAATAAATGAAAATAATAAATTAAACTAAAAAAAATCTGTAAATGGTAGTAAATTATTTTAAACAAATGCAGAAAAAGTTAAAAAAAATATATATATTGAAAAATAAATGCATGTTCCTTTTTTTTAACGCAACTGAAAACATTTTTATTAAACTACAAACAGTAAACTACATAATATTCTGAGTGGATGAAATTGTAATCTGAATATTATGATACAAATTTAAATGAAAAGACTACAAAATAGCGATCCTGGTGAAAACATTTCAAGTAGAAGCATACATAAGAGGCGTCTGTGAAAAATAAATTCACTCATAGAGAAAAACCTTACAACATTTTTTACAGTAATGAAATTTATGTAAAATAAATATAATAAAACATAATTTTACTAGGAACCAGCAGTTTTATGTACAGTTTTTCAACATTGTTTTTCAAAATTCTGTAATTTTGACCCAAACAGCACAGAAGAGTTAAATTTAGTTAAATGCAAATAACTATATATTTTGTTAACACCTGCCGTTAGGTTAATTCCATTTGTTCCAATTTTTGGATTGTTTAATTTGTAATTTTTGAAAGGTGACATATAGTGACTTAATTTTTTAGGTCACGTGGTCTTTTTATAAAACCATATTATATACAAAAATTCAAGGTTCTGACTGAGAAAAATAAAAAATTACGAATCTTAGGTTAAGGGACAATTTGGTCCATAGTATATTTTCTTTGATTTTTTACATTTATTTAAAAAAAATAAGTATTTATTAGTTGGTTTTATAATAATTGTCATTGCATGATGAGCAAGATGTTTTTCGGTTAGTTTTGCAAATAAACTTGCTGAAAATAAAGCATTTTATATCAGACTTAGACTTGCAGCAACTACAAATTCCACGCCTTCGAGCCCCTGAATTAGAAGTATTATTTGAAGAGGCCACTGGAGCTATGCATGGTGATCGTATTTCAGTCAATAACTGTGCTGAGAACTTTTGTTGAGGTTATCTAGTCCGTTTCATCATATACGCGTTAGCCGGAGAAAGTGCTAGTTGCCGCAAAAACTCTGGTCTCCTGCGATTCCGATCAGCTGGAGCCCATGAAACGTCGATTTCAACATTATGTACGCATTCAATGCGGAGATATCAAGTATGTTTGCAAATACAATGTTTGGCCAACGATTTGTTTTGCGTTTTGTGCTGTAGGAACCAACCATTTGATCAGCAGTATCTACGCCACCTAAAAGAGATGAACTATTAGAAATTATAGGAGAACATAAAACTAACATACCTTTCGTTGAATTGTAATACGAAACAATCTCTGGTTTTTTCTTCAATCCACTCTCATCAACTGCAACTGTCTTGTGCATTGAACTAATCAATATTGTTACTTTGTTCTTGTGGCTGATGTATGATACTAATGTCCAATACAACGCGTTGCCTTTGGTTCTTTTCAGGCTGAGCATTTCTAGGTTTACCTCGGTATGGTTGTATTTTCCACACGTAGCCTGACTTAGAGTCCACCGATAACCGAAATTTCAAATTTGATGGCATAAACTGTCGGAAAGTACATCGCCCCCTGAATGCAACAAGTTGCTCACCAATGTTGACATTTCCTGACAATTGTAAAACATTGAAAGAAATTGTTGCCAGCGGTCCCACAGTTCACGAATAGGAGCAAATTTATCGCAACTACGCATTTATCATCGACTCAAAACATAATCAGGGGAATCCCACAATTGTGTTTTACATTAGCTATCCTGAGTAAAGAAAAATGCAAAAAGGGGAATCCCTCAACAAATTTTTACATTAGCTGTGTTGAGTAGAGATTTGCGCTGTTCACGTGATTTGCTTGGTTCACGTAAATCACGCGTGAGTGTGAGTTATTTTAATTTTACTGACGTGAGTAGTGCGTGAGTAAAGAAAAATTCGAGTGAGTGATTCATGACAGATTATAATATTTCTTGCATGAGCCAAAATTCACTCACGCGCCCATCTCTAGCGTTGAGTAAACCATAAATTAATAATATTTAGGGAGAAGTGATCAAAAATAGATACAAATATAAGATTAAATGGTTATTTTGTATGAATATTGAAGTATGGACCAAATGGTTCATTAACCTAACATTCGTAAGTTTTTTCTAACCTAACAGCAGGGTTAAGATCAACGGAAATATTTGCCAAAACATTGTGGAATGCTGATATAAGAAGTGTACATTTTTATTTGCATAAACAGAAATCTAAATTTTTTTCTTAAAATATCACATTTTTCTGTTATTTTTTTTTGTCTACTAATATTTGTGTAGAAATATTTTTGCTGATTTTATCCGATAAATCAACTACAATTTAGATGAACTATAATTAAGTTTTTGTAAATTCAACAGATTTATTTTGTTATTCATATCTTACTAATATTTAGCAAAAAATCTGCTAGTTTCAACAGTTTGCCCATTCACCATCTTTTTGAACTTCCTCGTATTATTAGTAGTTTTAGCAAACATTTTTACTAATTTTTTTCTATTCGTGTGCGAGTGTATATAAATATTAACTTTTTCTAAGACGAATGTTTGTAAATGTGTGTGTGTGTGTATTTAAGGACATACATTTTTATATTTGAGTTTCAATGTGCGTGGCTTATCTTTAGTCGGAAATCGTTAACCTGACTTGTAAGCAACTTAAATAACTATAACAGTGTGATAAGTTGCCAGTTGTATGTAAATTAGACGACAAATAAGATACTCAAATTCAAATTATATTAGTGTGTATCGGTATGTATGTATATACATATTTTATAATATTATTCTATAAAGATGATAATAGAATCGACAATAAGCCATTGAAAATCGTTATAAAGGAAATTTTTTAAAATATGGCAAATATATTTGTTATAAATCAAGCTGTGAGCTTAACATAAGACTTGATTTTAGCTTAATTTTTCTATTTCTGTACCAGATATTGTCAACAATGTAAAATAACTGATGACATAGTTTACATAGTTTACAGCAAAAATTTAGGACTTTCATTAAAATTTTTTTTTATAGAGTATATTTTGATTTTTTTTTTTAGTTTTTGAGCAGTTTGATTATTTGGACTATATCTTGATTTGGGATCAAGCTACTTAGGTCGGTAAAATTGCAAAACAGGGACCATTTAAATCACAACATATATTTTGAATTCTTTTTTTAAATCGGTTCAGTAGTTTTGGACATATGGACCGAAATAACACGGAAAAATCTATTTTTTTTTAACAAAAATTAAAAATGTCGAACAAAATGCCTCGCTCGATTAAGGGTAAAGCGACATTTATTGGAAAGCGCGTTTTTTTTTTTTGCAAAATATGCTTTATCAAGCATACTTGCTCCGGTTGTAGAGACATTCGGTTAACTACTGCAGAAAATGCAAGTAATAAACAAAATATAAAACAAAAAAAGATGCACAAAAGCAGTATTTAATTTATTTTATAATTTGTATGTTAGAAAGAATGGATGATCGATCAAAAATATTACCCTAAACACAAACTTCTACTATCTAAGATGAAGACGTTGTATGGCATCGTACTTTTATTGGTGAAACTATAACAAAAAAAAAAAACATAATTAAGCTGAAATAACATTTTTATGAAATATAGATGGATGTTTAACAAAATTCATAACATTTTTGACCAGTATAGTAATATTATCAAATATTATTCGCCAAGATATACTGTGCATAAATTTTACGATGCGCCCCGCTAAATATACCAATAATTTTTATATTTATTAAGATATTAAAGTTTTTAATATTTTTTCTTAAAGCTGCACCCGGAAAACAGACTTGGTAGAAGCAACCGTATTTATTGCCTATCGAATGTTTCAGTTGCTGGACTTAGTTTTTCAGTTGTAATAACAATCATTCGCTTGAAATTTCGATTGCATCGACAGTAATTCAGTGACAACTACCGAAAAAAATCGATAGCTACAATAAAACCATTCGATTGGCTGTAAATGCGGTTGCTGATACCGAGTGTGTTTTCTGAGTGAGTTTAAATTTAATACATCATACTATTATGTGTCACTCTTCTTGTCAATTTATTAAAACATTTGTGAGTTCATATTATAAGTGGGCAATTCTTAAATTTATTCTAAAACCTTATCATAAATTTGATAACGTAATTTATGAAGTTAAGTTTTGTTAATAAAAATGTAACCAGTTTTTAAACAAAAAACACTAAAAATAAATTAACATTTATTAAAAAAACTATTCTGGTTTCAACAAATGGTCTTATTTCTGGAAAAAATATGACAAATGTTTGCCATACTCCCTACGTTTCAATAGAAAGAAAAAAAAAACGAATTTCTGTGTGAATTTGTAAGTACAATTAAATCTGCTTACTAAACGAGAATTACATGCAGGTTTGAATTAAATGGCATAAACTTCAAGCTATCAAAAAAACTTTATGTATGACAACAACGCTTCATCCAATTATTTTTTGCTTTTGAAAAGGTATACAATATCGATCAGTTTTTAATAAAATAAATTAATATTTAATTGAAAATAATTTAATTAACCTTTAAGTTAGCAGCCTAAAAAAGATACTTAAACATACAACCGACATAACCGGGTATGGCATTCATTTAGTAGGATTTTTTTTTCCTTTTTTATAATTTTATCGATTTTTTTATATAAAGATAGTTTATATAATGCCTAAAGGGATTACATATTTTTACTAGTACCTGAAGTTAATGCTGTTTGGCATCTTTGGGACTTTTACAATTATTTTGTAAAAATTCAATATTTTCTGCTTTTCTGCCATAAAATGCCGGTTTTAGAAATTTTTTAGACTTTTCTTTCCTTTTACACTCATGAAATCCATATATATCAAGCCATATTTTTGCTTTTACGCTAATAAAAAATAGTTGAATTTATTTTTTTTTTTTTTTTGTGGCTTACGTTTAAAACAATTATTTAGCTAAAGTTCTTGGTTATCTTACTTCGCCACAAAAACAAATATTTCCTTTAACGGAAATAAGTGTGGACTTGCCTATGGGCAGACCCGGGGAGCACATTTTTAAAGAAATTTTCTGTTGATTTAGCTTACAAATTTAATTGATTTAGCTAAATTCTTAGTTAATTGAACTACAACTGTCAACCAAAGTTTATTTCTTCTAAAATTTAGGTCAGTTTAATTTAGCAGACTGTGAATCTCAACTTCATTGAAAATTCTGCTGGCGCCAATTCAGGTACTATGTTCTATTGTCGTAGCTAAATTTTCAACTATTTGTTCGGGTTTATTATGCGTGTATTTATGTTAAAAAGAGATTTTAGAACAACTATATAGCTTTATTCCTAAGTCTGTTAAAAATTCCAAAAGTAATGTTGTGCTCAACGTTCTGTCTACATCGCTTAATATAATATTGTGCAACCTAAAATACCACTGTTTTAAATAAAACCTAATATTTTCATTCCTTTTTCTATACAATACATCGAAGAAAAAAATTTTTTTTTTATTAATTTCTTACTAACAGTTTACATACAGTTATTCAGGCATACCGGGGAACGTTTGGTGAAGATGTAATGGGTAAATCTCAAAAACTACTAGTAATTTTGGTAACAAACAAATGTTACAAATTTTTTTCCCAGAAAGTGAAAGAAAGTAATATCTTAGGAGGCTAACCCAAATTTCAAGACGATAATGCTCCTAGAACTCAAGCTATAGTAATTTGAAAATGAAAAACCTACCCAGGTATGCGAGTGTAGACATAAAGTTTAAAGATCTATCAATTTCTAATTGAATTGGCAAATTTTCTTTTTTTGGGGAAATTTCAGCAATTAAAGTTATTGAATGATTTTCGTGATTGAAATGGGTTTTTATTGTTTCGTGTGTATTTACCTTAAATTTAGTATAATGCAAATAAAAGTATATTTGCAGGTTTAACAGATTTATTTTTGTTGTTCTTAGCAAAAAATTTGCTAATTTTAGCAGTTTTTCTGCAACGTTATTTTTAATTAATTTTTAATTTAACCCGTTAATGCATGAGGTCAGCACCCGATATGGAGACCAAGCTACCCTTATGTAAAGTCGCTCGCTGAACTTAAATTGGGCATTCATTTTCCTGGGAAATGAACCGTTTTCCCGGAAAAGAGGAAAAACAACGATTTTTTATGTGTACCATATATGGTACACGATGCGTTTTATACATATAACTAATACAATATATATCACACTTGATCCAAATTTATTAAATTTAACTAAAAGTAAGTCCAAAATACTTGTTTCCACACGAATAATATAACTTATAATCTTTTTGTTTTTCACTTTTAAAATTCACTTTTGAAATTTTGTGGCAAAAAGTACATACTCCCACTTTGGCAGCTTACTGACAATTAAAACAAATTGTAAGTGAGCTAAAGCGGTATTTTTATGAAGACCCAGGTGAAAAAGTTCATATATTATCATATATGGCCACATATATGAGTTCATATATGAATACATATATGTTCGGATCCGAAATTTGAGGGTATATGGACATATATGCTTATATATGGACATATATGAATGTTCATATATGGTCATATATGAATGTTCATATATTGTCATATATTATTACTTTCCCTATATTCTCGTATATAAAAAGCTTTTTTTTGTTTTTTTCCAAATTTTTTCAAATTTAAAGTTTTGCTTTGCGATTTTATACAAAAGTTGTGAATGATCTGCATCATTAAGGCATAATCGGAAAAGTGTTTTAAATATATTTCCAAAGAGTAATATGTCCCCATTCATTAACCCATTACGAGTCAGTTTAACATTTGGTATTTTTTTTAAATTTTCCTGTCTTTTTTATTTATTTTAAAAATTATCTGTATTATAGGTATGTTTTGAGGCCAGTAATTTATAAACAAGATATTGAGCTTTCATTTAAGGTATAACACGACCCTGTTAATATATAAACTTGGTTAAACTTAAACTTGGGGGTTTTATTAGTTTTTTTAGTTGCGAATTTTTAATAAAAAAAGATGAAAAAATACAAAATTTTAAGATAGCTTTTAATGGGTTAATGAAAGTGGACATATTATACCTTTCGACCCATTCACAACTTTTGGATAAAATCGCAAAACAAAATTCCAACTTTAAACCGCTCATAAAATCGCAAAACAAAATTCCAACTTTAAACCCCTCACCCGGAAAGGAGGTGTTCGCCAACAAATTTTACCAATGGTATATTTAGCGTGATAATATCAGTTGATGGAATAATTTTCAACTCAAATTTCATTTCAAAACTCGTTCTCTGCAATCGTCTTTATAAATCAATAAAACATTAATTTATATATTTTTGTCAAGAACTCGTAGACCGGCAGAATGAGGGTTAAAAATAAAAAAATTTCATCCTCATATATGGTCATATCTGATGAAAAATTAAAACATATTAACCATATATGGAATAATATATGAATACATATATGGAGATATATGACATATATGAACCAATATATGGAATATATTATCGTATATTATCATATATGGTGTCATTCATATCCATATATGAACTTTTCATTTGAATGTATTTACCCATATATGCTCTAATACATTACATATATGTTTATGTATGCCCATATATGGAACAATATATGCTCATACATGAAACCATATATGGCAATATATGATCATATATGAACATTTTCACCTGGGGAGTAATATTGTTTTGAACAATTTAAAGGTAACGGTATCACTATTCAGTTTAATTAGAGGGATTGTCGTAAGATTAATTACATTATGCATTTAAGGGTAATACAATTTAAAAATTTTTTAACTAGTGTAATAAATATGACTCATACGACACGTTGTTCTAACTTGATAATAGAAAGTTTTCACACGCTTTAGAAAGAAATAGTGCTCGCTGTCTATTTCTTTTAATTTAAATTTATGTGGAATACCCCATATTTACCTGTGTGGGTGTTTGTATGTATATATACTTATAGAACTTTTATGTATAATTTTATATGTCTGTATTTGTATTTAAGTTATGTGCGTGTTTAACAAACTCTTCATTATTTTATTATATTATAATAAATTTTTTATGATTTTCTTTTGATATTTTTCTCCTTGTTGTATTCTTCGTTTATTGCTTTCATTCATTCTTTATTTATTTTTTTTTTTCTGCCGATATGTTTGCTGTGGCTGTCAACACAACACATTTATGTCATGCCAACATGTCAAGTATTTTGTTGTGTATCTCAATAAAGCTTTTGTTAAGAATTGTATGTGTGCGTGAGTGTGTGTTTGTTTATGTATGCGTCTGTTGTTTATAAAAATTTATTATCTTTCAAAAGTGTGTCTTCTGCTAATGTCAAAATTATTGACAAAAGAAATTTATTAAATTTGTCTGTCTCATCTGTCATATTTTTTTTTTTTGTAAATTTTTATTAAATTTTTCATTGATTTTATTAAAAACACAATTTTACAAAAATTGCTTCCAACTGTTAGTGTTAAAATAGATCATGTAAATTTAAGCATTTTCAGTTAAAAGATTATAAATTTTGAAGAGTTTTAACTAGATTATATTTGACCGAAATGTAAAAATATATTAAAGTTTTTGCTTGTAGGAGATAGTTTGTTTCCTGTTTGTTTGAGTCTGTTCTCACAAATTCAATAATATTTTAAGTAAATAAATTTTTATTAACGCATATGAATCATGTATGGATGCATGTGGACATGTATGATGCATATTTGTTCATGTACACTAACAAAAAGTTAGCTTAACACTTTGTTAAACGTATATTTAAAATATTTAACTAGCTTTTAATTAGCTAAAATTTTAGTAAAACACTTTTACCAAAAAAACTAATTTTGAACTAATGTTTAACAAATTTAAGTTGCTAACAAAATTGTGCTCTTAATAGTATGGAGAACATGTAAAACGGCTAGATGTAAATGTCGCAGCTTGTATGAACGAAGTAGAGAAAGAAGAAAAGATACAATCAAATACAATCATTATAAGACTTACACAAAATACAATCACATTGCATTTGATGTTTTCTTTTGTTTCTCTGGTCCACCAGAGGATTTTTTAATTTTGAGCCAGAACAATTGTTTTATGTACAAATTTAAAAAACATAAGGTATAGAAATTGTTTTTGGTTGCCCAACATTACTCTACAGAAAATTTAAAAAATATTTTTCCTGTAATAAGAAGAAAATTATAAAACTTTTGAGCCCTATTTCGAAACAAAACGTAATCTTTATTTTGGTCAAAATGCACGAAAACCAGCAACTTTAATCGCAATGTATTGAAGATCAACTTCAAAAAACTTTTACTTTTTCACCCATAGTAAGCTCTGTAATATGCATCGATTGAGTGGTATTTTTTCAACCAATTCGAAAATGGGCCAAATATGCGTACATGCATGTAAGTAATTGGGAATTATTATGTTTTGTTCTTAATATTATTAATAAAATATTTTGCTTATTTCCAAATTTTTTTTTATTTAATTGCATTATGTTAACGATATGGAAGTCCTGACATATTTATATATATTTAAAACAATTACAAAAAAATAGTTTTAAATTTCAGCAAACTAAATTAACTAAAGTAAAATTGTATACTAAGTTTTTTTTTAGTTTTTTTCAGTCTACTAAGCTCCAGCAACAAATTTTGTTGATTTCAACAAGTCGACTTTAATTTATATTGAACTAAGTGTCACCAAAACATTTTGCTGAATTTACTAATTTTTTGCTAAAAATCAGCTCATTAATTTTCAGCAAAACACTTTTGCAGATTGATAAAGGCGTGGTAGAGAAGAATTAGTGTATTTTCTAAAAATCATAACTACATTGCAAATTTTCAATTTTTTCTGAATCAGACTGCGCAGTTTCTGGTATTGAAGCCTTCGTCAGTGACCCTGTTTTTTTTGAATAATGTAAGATTTGTTATGTTTTTATTTGTTCGATTGCGTCTATATGAAATTTTCTGTGCAATCACTGACCGTGGTATAGATAAACTCATTTCTAATGCAACATGCACTCGCACTACACGTTAGACAGAGCGCTTTATCCCTCTGAGCTATCGTCATTTCGAGTTTTGTTGTGATTAAAACTAGTTTTATTCAATATACGGTGTTTTTGTTCTTGCATACATAATCTTAGACGTACAACTCCAACAACACAACAGTTCTATTTTTAGAAACTTACCTTACTTTAATGTCCACTGTTTTCCCATATGTTGTAAGTGATGCCAATTCAATTTTTCTACAATTTTTCTAATTTTTTTTGCTATCTGTTATATTTTATACTCCATCACCATAATTGCAAAATCTTTCACAAATTTTTATTTCCATCCTTTGTTAAATAAATCTTAAATTACATTTTGTTCAACCTTAAATGAAAGGAAAACAATAAATTCCACTATTAAATCTTGTAAATACGAATATAAACTAATTCGCTCATATGTACCTCTTACTTTTTCGCGGTAAATGATTCGAATTTTTCTTTCACAAAATTTGTTTTTAAACGAAATGGGAAAAATTATGTGATTTCTTAATTTGAAACTAACTTGTGTGTGGAAAACAAAAACACCTTCTATAGGTACCTGCGTACCTACATACAAATTGTATGATAAATGTAATTGTTTGGGTTGTATTGTCTACGGTTAATGATATAAAATTAGAATTTTACTCTGGTTTTCCCCTTTTCATATATTTTTTTAAAATCCTACACCCAAAAAAAAAAAAACAATTGTAATTCAGCAACTTATTTGCTGGGTGGATCCTAGCAGAATCTTGCTAATCTCATCAAGTTTTTTGCTGAATTTAGAATTTTTTTGCTCATATTAGCAACTTTTTCTGCTAGGATCCTCCGAGCAAACAAGTTGCTGACATTACAAGTTTTTTTTTTTTTGGGTGTATGATAAATGCCTTATTCTATGATACCCCATAAAATGTATGAGCACACAATAAATGTATATATTGGGGGTTTCTCGTTTTCTTTTGTTCTACATAGATAACATTTCAATATGGGATTACCCTTTAAATATATTTTTAAATATTTTTAAAGGTTGTACTAAGATAAGAATGAACGTATTGCGGTTGTGGGAAGTTGTTTCCTATCTAAGCTTACAAGAAGTAGAGAAAAACTCGAATGGCTTGCAAAAGGCTAGCAAAGAATGCTTCAAGCCGATTTCTAATGATCATTCAATCAATCGTCCCAAATGTAACAACTGCTTGGATTCATTTTTCTATGCCTTTTATTTATATTTAAATTATTTTTTTTTTTTGTGTTGAAATAACTTTTTTTATGTAAAATAGTTTTTTTTATCAAAACTAAACCTTGAATAAATTTTTTTTAATGTAAAATAATCTTTCTTTTATCAAATAAGTCAAATAATATAGATTATCACACGTTAATAAAACAACTAATTAATTTTTTTCATGTGCCTCCATATAAAACGTATACAGGTACCCAGGTACCTACACCACGTACCGATATCAATTTGCCAAAAGCAATTGGATAATAATATCAGTGCAAATTGGATAATAATATCAGTATGAAAATTATATATAAGGTTTAAAAAGAAAATAAAAATCTTGAAATCAAATAAAATTCGCGTCTCAAAATGCATTGAAGTTTGAATTTTTATTGTTGAAAGCAAAGGAGCATTAACTGGTTCCGAACATTTGTAACGTTTTTATTGTTTTAAATAAATATATTTATTTAAAATATTTTAAAACCTTTTATAAATAACATTTTTTTTGTTTTCTATTTTCATTACAGGTAAGCGCTTTAAAAAATGTTTAGCAAATGGAGGGGTAAGATCAACAAATAATTTTAAAACAATTTTAAATTTATAACGAACTTTCAACCTCCATATATTTACAAAAATAAAGAAAATCAAACATATTAACTAGGGTGATACTAGTATTTCGATCTGGCTAAAGATCTCATCAGAACCCGAAAATTTAGAAAAGCTAGAGCCTCCATAATAGGCAGAACTTTAACAAAAAACCTATTAATCATCAATTTTTCTTTGTCTTCTTAGTAATCAAACACGTAGTTAGGGTCTTTTCCTAACAAGCATCATGACGTTACTAAACTTTTAAGACCAAAAATGTTCTATTTATATAAAAAGTTTTTAGTGTTGACTCTTTCTCAAGTAATGAGTTATATGATTTAAACATTTTTTTTATACAGTTGATAACGAACTCAGTTATTGATTATATGCAGATCTATTTGATAAGCATTAAATAATTAAATTAATTTCTTTTGTACTACCATCCTTGAATACAACCTCCAAATTTTATTCACTGTATGTATTTTCTATTCAAATTACTCATCCCTCTTGGTAACACACTTTACCTTTTAACTTTTGACTTAACATGTACTTTAATTTAAATTTAGCATGAAATATTTCAAGGATCTTAATTATTTTTTTCTATATTCATTTCAAATACATACATACACACACCTTGTTTTGATTTATGGCTAATCAAAAAAACAATTTTTCCACATAATTAACATACATAAAACAACCCTCGTATTTTAGTTATTTTGCAACTGATAATCTAATCTAGTGTATCATAATATCATATTTACAAGAGGGTTTTTGTATAACGCATTTTTAACAACAAAAGTAACATCTTTTTTTCCAACTTCAAATAATAATGTAAAAAAAAACCAACCACTTTTAATATTAAGAGATCAGAGTAGTGAGTCATAATGGAAAACTGCAACTAACAACCACTTTACGTGTATATCAGGAAAATTGTATTATATAAAAGAATAAAGAAGAAAAAATATTTAATAATAAGGCAATCATAAAATTATTTCTGCATGTTGAAGGTACATTGACTTTAAAACAAAGTAACTATGCAGTGAAAGATTACAAGTAGTAAATACAAACATCCCAGCAAAACTTCAGTAATAGTTTGGTATTACGGAACATGCCACCTGGCATAAGATAAACTTCTTACCCTTGCATTATTTCGCAACTGTTGGTATTACTGTCTGTTCATTTAGTAACACCCAATTCACATGTTTAAATATTAAGTTCGTTTCTACACTCATAATAATCAATGCGAAAAATACGAAAAAAATGTCAAAACAACGAAATCTTTTGTAAAATAAACAAATTTTCGTTTATTTTACAAAATGTTTGGTTATTTTGATATTTATTTGTATTTTTACGCATGGATTATTATCAGTGTATACAAAATCGTATATAATTAAATTTTTACTACAAATTTGGCAATTTTGAAAGAATATTCGATTTAAAAATTATAGATTTACATTTTTGACAACTCTTTACCTGAAAGTGAGTAGTACTTACTTACCTCGATGGAGATGCCCTTGTTAAAATAATAGGGCTTATAATGGCTTATTACAAAAAGTTAATTTTTCCACCAAAATCTTATAAAAAATTGCATGTTAAAAATTGTAAGTTAAAATTTTTTAAATTTTAATCCAATATCCAATAAAAAAATTTAGTTTGTAAAAAAAAGTTTATTACATTTATACTGGAGTTAATATGTGCTTTGCAAAGTGTTACCAGAATAAACATGACCTTGTTAAAATAAGTAACTACACAGGCAGAAAAATACAATCGGCACAGTGTTGGCAAAGCGTCAGCGACGTTGGCTATACGTTTGCAGAACGTGGGATTAACAATCTTGACAGTATTGTCCTGTTACCCGATTGATAACAGTGGCCAACCGGTGGTTTGAATGAACTTGACACTTTTGACATTACGGGCGTTGTGGTGTAATGGGTAGCGCGTTGGACTTTTACACAGAAGGTCCCGGGTTCGATCCCCGGTGCCGGCAACATCAAAATAATATGTATGAGTTTTTTCTATCCCTCATACTTATCGCAATGTCCACCTTCGGTGTTCCCATAGCAATTAACCCCACCGAAGTAAAATAATGAATCAGGGCTATGAACCAAAAAGCTTCAATAAGTTCGCCAACTCTCCATCAGGTGGCGAGCAACAACTGTTCTAAGACTTATCATCTCGCGCAATTACAGTGTTGCCATGTCTGAAGCCCTTCATCTTTCCCTACCTTTCATCTCTATACTATCCCTTTCCAAAGAAAGCAACACACTAAATATAGGAAGTAATTCCTGACTGTTGTCTCTCTTTTTAAAAAAAAAATAAATAAATTTTTAGAATTATGTGTAATAAAACACATTTAAAAATCAGCAATATAGATCAGCCTTAATCTTATACATCATATTTAAATGTATATATAATAAAATATAGAAAAAATACTTCTAATTGCTTGTAATATTGCTAAGAACAATATAGGCAAAGAATTTTTGCGGGTGTTACTGGCAAAACACATGCTTTGCAAATATAATAGTGTTTTCCTAGTACTATATTAGTTATACCTTTTGTCATATTTAATGCTGCGGGTTTTACAAAAATAACAGTGGTTTTGGCAGTACTATTTTTTATTTGGTACGGTTGGCAATTTCTACCTGTGTAGTTACCGATCTTAATGTATTATTCCCAAACCTATTGTCGGGAAATAAAAAGTTTTGCTTTACCCAGTCAGAAAAATACAATCGGTACAGTGTTGGAAAAATGTCGGCGACGGTCGGCTATGAGTTGGCAGAACGTGGGATTAACAAGCTTAGCACTACTATCCTATTCCCCGATTGATAACAGCACCCAATCGTTGGTTTGAACGAACTTCCCACAGTTGAAGTAGCGTTGAAAATTTAAAAAATTTAGGGCTTTTAAAATAGTTAAATTAATTTTGAGAAATGTGTATAATAAAACATATTTAAAATGCTGCAATACAGTTCGCTCTTAGTCTTTCACATCATATTTAAATGTATAAAAAAATATTAAAAAAGGGTTCTAATTGGTTGTAATATTGATTAAAACAACAAGGGCAAAGCATATTGCGGGTGGTACTGGCAAAACACATGCTTTGCAAACAAAATAGTGTTTCCTAGTGCAATATTAATAAATAAATAATTAATAAAACAATAAATAAATATTATTGTACCTTGGTAATTTCCAACACGTCGGGTTTTACAAAAATATCTGTGGTTTGCCAGTACTATTTTTTTGTAAGGTTTGCAATTTCAAGCTGTAAAGTTGAAGAAAAAGTCAAAAAAAAAAATTTAGATATAAATAGTTTTGAAAGGGGGTTAGAAAGTTTTCCTGATTTTTACAATATATGGAAGCAGGTTAAGAATGTTTTTCAACTTTTTTTTAAATGGTTTTTACAAGATTTTAAA
Organism: Delia radicum; assembly: GCA_021234595.1. Lineage (NCBI taxonomy): Eukaryota > Metazoa > Arthropoda > Insecta > Diptera > Anthomyiidae > Delia > Delia radicum. Next base: position 124,056,069 of record CM037855.1, read on the forward strand.
ATATTCCAACACAAAATAGATTATATTTTGTGTTAATAGTTTAAATTAAATTCGCAACAGTAAAATTTTATTTTAAAAATGTTTCCAAAATTTTCTATTGAGCTTTGTGTACTAAAACCTGAATGAAAAGGAAAACATCAAAAGCTTTTAATAAACTTTGTATGAAAATAACATGGAAAAAAACAACCATAAGTATTAGGGCGGGTCGATTTAAAAATCGCTCAAGGTTCAAGGAAAATCGTATTCTAGGGATCAAAATAAGAAACTTTGCCGAAGGAATCATACCTCTAAAACGAATTCTGATGTTCCGACTTTTGACCCGTAGGGTAAAATTTTGAAATAGCCCACTGTGATATTTCAGAAAGTAGGAGGAATCTCTCCAAGATTATGGGAGCTACTTCTTCTCCGGGAGACACGCTAGCAGACTAATGCATAAAACATCATTCTAGGTGACCGTTAAGGAGTTAAAATTTAAGTTGAAAGAGGGCCTTTTTAGTCGTGTTTTTATAGCAAAATGTGCAAATCTCGGGATAGAGATATTTCAGAAAGTAGGAGGAGTCTTTCCAAGATTATGGTCTCTATTTCTTCTCCGGAAGACGCTCTAGCAGATTAATGTATAAATTATATTCGATTGGGTTGGATTCGATTGGGGCACTCTAAATGGGTCAAAGTGGGATTTTTCAAAATTTCACCCTACGGTTCAAAAGTCGGGACATCAGAATTCGTTTTAGAGGTATGGTTCCTTCGGCAAAGTTTCTTATTTTGATCCCTAGAATACGATTTTTCTTGAACGTTGAGCGATTTTTTTGCCTCCCTACAAATCGACCCGGCCTAATAAGTATATAGTAGGTACATACTAACAACATCGTATATAATCTCTACATACCTACATTTTTGACCAACATACAAAATAATTTTACCTTCATGCAATATATACATAAGTCTAAGGTACGATGATAATAACGATGATGATGATGAGGGTTGCAAAGTTTTACTACAAAGTATAAAAAATAATAAAGCAGGTTGTATAGAGCAAACAAAAAAATCATTAACATTTAAATGAGTTTATCTGCCTATTTAAGCAAATCTTCTTCTACTTATATAGAATAGTTTGTTTCCCTTTTTTTATACAAATTGTAAACTATGTAAAATATTTGTACAGGTTTTTTTATTTGTTTTTTTTTTTTTTGCTTTTCATACTATAACTATACAACAGATAGTTGGGCAAGTTTAAAAAAAGTGAAAAATTACCACTTAAGTTGTGCTATCAAGAAGAATGTATGTATAATAAACCTGGTATAAAAAAAAATGCAACAATGAACATGCAATCATCATATTCTTTATATAATTTATAACAAGGGTTGTTTGTGTGTGTTAGTTTAGACTTACTTACACCATTTATGTAAAGACTATTACAGAAATTGTTTTAACAAAAAAATTTAGTACCTTCCGATGAAGCAAACATTTTGGCTACCTTGCTTAAATTTTCAAATATGCGCTGTCAGTGAAGATAGAACATTTAAAAAAATCCGAGCTGGTGTTGTACAGATTTTATTTTTTTTTATAAGAAGAAATTTTTTTCGGAAAATATTAATCTAGTGTTCAGAAATATAATCTATATTTCACATTATTGTTATTTTGTTGTGCGAATTTGAGAAAAATCGGAAAGCTTTAATCTGTATGGCCCTGGTACCAAAGTTTTCTATGTTTTAATTTTATTTTTTAAATTGTTCATATAAAATATGTTTTGCGACACCTCTGCTTTTATTAATTTTGACAAAGCTGAATACGAATATTTTAAAATTTCTGAAATCGGATTAACGGCTTTTGAGATATTCCGATTTGATTTTCACCAAAATTTGCTTCTTTTTCCACTATTCTGAAACTTTTTGTTTTTAAACTGAAATAGTTGACAAAAAGTGGTTTTATTTGATCATAATTATGTCTAAAATTTAAAATGATTTATTGCAAGATATATTTTTTAAAATTAATTTTTTTCCATGTAAGAACTTTTCCATGTAAGAAACTTTGTTCGCGGTTTAAGTTGTGCGATTTTGTCTTATATTTTGCACTACATAATTATTGGGACCTGATGTTACAACAATCCAAACAATAACACAGTTCAACAAAACCAAAAAAAGATGCATCACGGTTTTGACCTATAATTAATTATTTCAAAGTTAGCTTTAATTAAAAAAATATTTGCAAAAAACCTTTTGTAGAAAATTTTATTTTTTTAAAAAACTTTTTGCAAAAATGTACAAAATTTAATACAAAAGCGCTACTTTTTATAGCATTCTAATAGTATGCCCGTGCTTTTTAATTTAATATATTACACGTTTCGAATGGTGCGATAATTTTCCATGCATTTAAAGGTGAAATTTCGCATTTTTTACGATTCGTTAATAAAAAATCTACAATGATAGCCAAAATTGTAATATGTACCTTTAGAAAACATTACTGGTAACTAAATTTATGAAAAAACTAGCGTACTTTCTCTTTTAGTTCAAGAAAAAAAAATTGCTTAAACTACAAAAATTTGACACATTTGTACGCCTTAAAAATGTGGAGTCTGTGACAAGTCCTAATTAATAAAATTCAGATGAAAATATTTAAGTATGTTTAACACATGTTTCCTAATTATTACCAACCAAGTTCTAAGTAATTGAAGTGCGTTTTCTTAAAAATAACGATTTTAAATTATGTCTGTTAAAAATGCACTTCTTATATTTTATCCACAGAAAATGCATTAAAAATTAATTTTTATAAAAAAAAAGTTATAAAAATTAAACTACAACCATTACCCAATAGCAATAAATAGATATGATTCTAAAACCTCAAAGTCCATACTTTGAAACCATATTCAATATTATCCAGTTATAAGAAAATATCAAAAATTTTGAAGAAAATACTAGATTTTTGGTAAAAGTTAAATTCGCGAATATTTTGAAAAGTCGAGCTAATATCAAAATTAGTAGTTTCTATTCGTGATCTACGACGAAAAATTTGTCAGAATTGATAAGTCGCATCTCCGATGCATTTTTAGTGTTTAACATTGTAATTAATAAAAGTCAAAAGTTAAAGTAAATTGAAACAAAAAATTGAAAAGTATTACAATTTTACTTCAAGTAATTTTTACCCCAAGGTGAAATAGAACTCAAACATGTTGTGACAGGTTAGCTGATGATTAATAGGCCATAAGGGATCACATTTTGAAATTCACACAGTTTTTACATGTCTTACTATGAAAAATTCTGTTATTTGACAGTAAATAAAAAAGACATCAAAAAAGGTTACTATGTATATGAAATCATTGCATCTTTTTTGAGTGCCCTCACTTATATCTTATTAGATGTAAAAGTTTTTAACAACAGATAGAAAAATTAGTCTTTCTGTAATTCCATGGAAGATAGTTTTTTCTGATTTTTCTTGAGGGATGCCCGAAAATTAAAGCTTGTGCCGTTTTTTCATTATTTTTTTTTAGTTTTTTTTGCTTTTTTCTTTTTTCTTTTCTCTTTATTTTGTATTTATCTGCCCCAAATTTCGCACTACGCCCAAAATGTATTTTTTGGAAAAATAATAAAACTGTAAAATTCCGCTTTCTTTTACTTTAAATTTGTATACAATACCATTTGCATAGTAAGTATAGTCAAAATTGCAACTTGCCAAAAGTTTACATATGTTTCGAAATATATTTGCTGACAATTTGAGCCCTCTAAAAAAATTACACATATAGCGCAAGCGAATTGAAGTTTACCAGCTGAAAGTTTTGCAGACTAAGTTAGTAGCATTATATAAAAAAACATTTTTCATCATAACTCACTTAAAACTAAAGATTTTTAATCGCTTTGTATCTCATTCTAAAGGTTATACATTAGGGTGGGGCGATCTGATTCTTGGGATTGTACTGAGCAAAAAAGTCCACTAGACCATACGTCCACGGTGAAAATCGAGCTTCCAGATTTTGACTTTTTAGCCGTATTTTGTGAAAGTAACAATGTGTGGGATGGACATATCTCAGGAAGCAGGAGTAGCTTATCCAAGATTATGGTAGCAATATCTTCTTTGGAAGATTTTCTAGCAGATTAATGCATCAATCATATTTGTGGGTGGGGTTCAAGGGGTTAATTTTTAATTTTAAAATAGGGCTTTTTTGACGTAAAGTCAAAATCTGGAAGCTCGATTTTCACCGTAGACGTATGGTCTCGTGGACTTTTTTGCTCAGTGCAATCCCAAGAATCAGAAACGCGAAGCGCCCATTAAGATTTTTTTTCTTCCATACAAATCGCCCCACCCTATTATACATACACCCAGAAAAAAGATCGGTTAGAATTCGGTCAACAAAATTAATATTTATTTGATAGCACGATATTTTATTTGAAATAAACCATTAATAAAGCAAAAATGCTGTCCTGGTTATTAAAAAGAGGGAAAATAAAATAAAAAACAATTATTCTATCCAATTGTTGGTATTTCAAATCAACTTTTCAAATACAATTCGGTTAGTAATTGAATACAGTAGAAGCAACAATTTATTTAGTGAAAATCAACGAGTTTAGAAAATAAAGAGATTGAAACTCTCTCACTTACTGAGAAATAATATATAACTTGTTGCTGTTAATAGGAAAATGAAAATTTTTTCGACTTTAAATTGATAAATTGACTTATTTTAATGCTGCTGATAGTTCTCGAAATATTTGTTACGATTTGAACAAAAATTTGTTCAACTTAGCATTGGTTTTCGTTCAAAACGGCATGTTTCTGTTTACAGAGAGTGAGAAAATTGCATATCCATTGTGAAAATACAGCAAGGGTGGTACCATCTATCAAATTTATAAAAAAAATTTCAGCAATCAAAAGTGGTAACTGCAAATACGGGTTTCCCAATCAAATTTTGGTTTCAGTAGAACCAACCGAATTGAGGATTGCATTGTTTATAGAAGCAACTAATGATTGGTATTTGTAAATGACTTTAAAAGTATTTTTGTTTTCCTAACAAAATATTTAAATTCAAATTTAGCACTCAACATTTATAAGTGTTTGTGGTGTAATGTGTAGAGCGGCAGCCTACACATTACATTCCGAGTTCAAATCCCGGAAAAGACAAATACAAAACTTTTTTTAAATTAAAAAAATATTTTAATATTCATATATTTATATAGCAAATAAGTCAAATAAAATTAAATGTGTTTATAGTAATTAAATGTGCTAAAGTCCCAAAACTTATTTAACAAATTGTGAAAAACAATCTGATGTAGGCGTGTCCCTATCCGGATTTCATTCCTGCCTAAGGAAATCTTCAGGGGACTTTGTTATTGGAATTTCTAGAGATATTTGTTATGTTAAATCACAAACTCAATGAGAATTTCTTGTCCTCGTCTAGGAGCGAGATTCAAAATTTAAAATATCAAAGAAAAAACAAAAACAACAACAAAATATTGTCACAATTGGCTTTGTCATCTTCCAAATACTACTCTGTTTTTTTGACAGACCTAGCAATGTAGTGACGTTTATTCAAGTAAATCAACAATAGAAAATCATATGTTTTCTATTAGTGTCAGTTGCATTTAAATTTGCACAAGCAGCTGCATATTTGTTATTTAAATTTATTTTCATCTTGATAAACATTAATTGCATTTATAGTAATTAAATGTGCTAAAGTCCCAAAACTTATTTAACAAATTGTGAAAAACAATCTGATGTAGGCGTGTCCCTATCCGGATTTCATTCCTGCCTAAGGAAATCTTCAGGGGACTTTGTTGATTTTGGAGAAATCAGTAGGAGAATTCAAATATATTATTAAATTATGGTTTTGGTAGAACCAACCGAGTTGTGGATTGCACTGATTATAGACGCAACTAATGATTAGTATTGGCAAACGAATTTTAGACTATGTTTGATTTCCTAAAAAAATATTTAAATTCAAATCTGGGTAGAGCAGCAGCCAATTATTCCGAGTTCAAAGCCGGGGAATGACAAACGCAAAATGTTTTTTGAAAATAAATAAAATACTAAAATATTGCAACAGCCAACAATTTAAAGAAAATTGAAATCAATTGTGGTGCACTGAGCAGAACAGTGGACTGTTAAACTGAAGGCCACGGTTCGATAGCAGAAAAATCACAAAAGTTTTTTTTTTAATAATAGCTTTCACGATTTCAAATATAATTTAATATTACGAATGTTATCGTAACGGCTATAATTCGATTGGCAACAAATTCGGTGGCCACAGCTGAGACAGCTTTCTGGGTCTGGCCAAATAGCACTTGATATTTTCAGACATTTCGTTTTTTTTTTTTTTGAAGATTTTGAAGCTGTTTGAAATAAAAAAATCTTAAATTTCTCCCTATTTTCTTGCATTTTTAGTTGAATTGCGAAGTTCTTGAATTAAGCTTTCATGATTCGCATTTTTTATATAATTCTAATAATATAGTCCGCAAATTTCAGATTGGTAACTGACATAAACCTTTTGTTAATAAATGAAACATAAAGCAAATTTTA
>CM037855.1:124062669-124184814 GCA_021234595.1 Delia radicum
TTTTGCTAACACTTAGTAGATTAGAAATAAAAAAGCCTTGTTAAAAATTAATAAATTTTTAGCTGAATTTTAGTAGACTGAAAAAACGCAAAAAATTTGTAGAAAATTGTAATTTAGTTAATTTATTGTTGAAAATCATAAAACATATTTTTGTGATTCTTTTAAAAAGAATTTACTATAATAACGAAATATAAAAATTTTCATTTTCCCACATTGAAGACATGAATTAATTTAATATCTGAAAATATATAGAAATAAATATATATAACATAACAAAATTTTCTTTCAACTACTTACATCAATGGTTGTCTAAATGATGCTATCTTTTAAAGGACCAACTGCCAAAGATAATTATAGAAACGAAACGAAAACATAAACAAACACAAACGAAACGAAAAAAACAACCCTTTTTTGCAATAAAAAAAAGGAACCATAAAAATCTACCTAAGAGCTGTGTCTTTGTCTTTCGCTTTACTCTGTCTACATGTCTGTATATGTTTATTTGCAATTTGACCACACTAGATTATTAATCTATAAACATTTAGTTTAAATAAATAAATATTTTAGTTTGTCTTTTATTTAATTAATAGACAATTATTTTCACAAGCCGGTGACAACGCACAATTTAATAGTTGTTTTAATCCTCAATTTTGTTTTATGTATGAAAAAGATATACAAAAACTTTCCATGGTTGATTTTTTTATATGTCTTATTAGAGTTGTACTTTTTAGTATCATTTTCCTCGTCTCTACTACATCTTGACATGCCTCGACATCTACTTCATTCTGCGTATATCTTTCAATCTGGTTGTCGTCCACACTATTAATGTGCTTATCATCACAATTTTTTTTAGCAAAATTAATTAGTAAATTATTAGTATATTAGTAAAGCATTAGTATAAACAGTTAAGTGCTGAATAAGTATAACAAAAATTTTAGCTGAAAACGCGATTTTAGCAAAAAAAATTTGCTAAAAATAGTATACCTGATTTACAAGACGTTTTACTAACTTTTCTACTAACTTATTTTTTTCAGTGTAGAGTGTACCTTGAAATGTTAATTTCTATGGTGAAATTATACTAAAGTTGAACATAAATAGACAAGAGGTCAATATGCTTAGTACGTTGGACTGTTACCACAGATGGTCCCGGGTTCGATTCCCGGTGACGACAACATCAATTTTGAAAAAATAGTATGTATGAGTTTTCTATCACGTAACCCCATATCACTTAACCCCACCAAAGTAAATAATGAATCAGGGCTATGAAACAAAATGCTTCAATAAATTCGCCAACTCTTCATCAGGCGGCGAGCAACAACTGATCTAAGACTTATCATCTTGCGCAATTACAGTGTTGCCATGTTTGAAGCCCTTCATCTTTCACCACCTTTCACATTAATAAATAGGAAGAATTTCCTGAGTGTTGCTTCTCTTTAAACAAAAAAAAAAAAATAGAGTGCTATTATCGGCCGGGTCGAGTATTTTACACCCTTTACCTTTTCATGATACAAAGGCAAGAAAGGGACATGTTAAGATATATATCCCTTAAAAAATCAATTAAACTTTGAATTTAGTAGGCTTAAGTTAATATAACGGCACTGAAGGCCTATATTTCAATATATTTATTGATCCCATCCATTTAAAAGAGTGCTTTAGGTATTTTAGTCTTATTGTTGTCTATTAAAATTGGGTTCTTAATATGGATCTCTTTTAAATGCGAGTAAGTAAAAACTTTTTTTTGGAATATTGAAATTGAATAAACGGAATAGTTTTTTTTAGATATATTCATGGAACTTTCTCACCTTCACCGCTTGTTTAGTAATAATTGCGGTAAACCAGCTTAAGAATCTACATTTAACTAAAAATAATTGTTTCAAGGTACACTCGAAAAATCGTTTCAAGGTACACTTATGATAGCGTTTTGAACTGTCACTCTTATTTACTAATTAAGTCTACCAATTTCGAATTTCAGGCTTAATAAAGTTTCACTTAATAATATTTGTTAGCTTTGCATAAAAATATTGCACTTATACTATTTTAATTGACTACGAAAATATTTTGAAAATTTACTTTTAGCGTTTAAAGGTACACCACCCCTTATTTCTGTGCATCTATTTACTTCATGGTCCCAGATTTATGGTAAGCATGGGCGCCAGTCTATATAAAACACTATCTCCAAAAACAATGTGTAAAAAATTTGTCAAATATACTAAAAAAATGTAACGTTTCAAGGTACACTCGTTTCATGGTACACCACTTACCCCTACTCACTTTATGGTGGAATTATTTTCTTTGTAAGTATTCCAAACATTACGTATGTTGCGGTTGTGAATAATTGAAGTGTTATACCACAAATAGGAACGTGGTGAAAAGTTAGGCGAAGGGGGCAACTAATATTTTTATGTATAAAATGCTTTCGAAGCCAACTGTTCATCAACATAAACATATATCGTAGCAATATTTTCAAAAAATGCGCGAAGTAGGTGAAGTTAAATATTGACAAATTTCGGGATAGTTAGTTAGTTTATTTAACTTAATTTGGAAAGTGCTAGAACTAGAATATATATTTTGATGGAAAATTTTAAGAAAATATAGCCTTTTAAAAAATTCAGAACTAGTTTGAGTTATTAAAAATTTTACTTAAAGTTTTTTCAATTTAAAATAATTAGTCACAATTTAGTCTATGGTTTTTGCTAGTTCTAATGCAAAATTCCAGCTATGTTTGTAATTTTATAAATTTCAGATCTACATGTTAAGTTTTCTGCTTTAATTTTAAATAGAAAATTACAAATGATATTTTCGAAACTTTTAATTGCGTACCATAATTTAATTTGTAAAATTCAACATGGGAAAAGCGAAATTTAAATTTCAATATAAAATTGACATTGAACACCTGGATCGATATAAAACAAAATGGAGGGACAGAATGGTTTGCAGGGTGTCTAGGGCGTTATGGCACGCATTGGACGCATTGGACGCAGAGGCAACCAAGGTTCTTTTGGGACTGGACAGGGATGGTCTCAGGACCCTTACGGGGTTCCTGACCGGTCATTGATCTGTCAGGGCTTTCACAAGCAGATGGGACAGGGACATACCGGACTTTTGCAGGTTGTGCGAGGACGTTGAGGAACTGGAGACAGTTGAGCATATAATGTGCCACTGTCCGAGGTTGCAGGGTCTCAGACAGAAACGGCAAGGAGATAGATTTCACGACGAACTTGGGTGTGTCGCTGGATGCAATCCAGTAGATTTGCTGAGATTTGTCAGGGAAATAAGACGGCTGTTTCTAGTAAGAGGAAGATAGGAGCTTCTTGTGGGGAGTATCTATCCGTTTTTTCTAGATCTTTCTTTCTGTATATCTGTCTACCCCTATTTTTTCTTACCTTTTCACTGAAGGGATTCATAATGGACCGTATTGGTCTACGAGTGGAGATGTACCCTTCATAACCTAACCCAACCTAACCTATGTTTTAAATAAATTTTAAATATTTTTTTTAAAATAATTAATTTGGAAATGTCGATTGCTATTTTTGTAATTTAATAGTTGAAGTTTTAGAAAAATTTAAACATAAAAATAAACAAAATGTTTTCATCAATGTTTGCATAATGCTCCGAAAAATAGCAACTAAATTTTATTAGACTATGTACTTTTATTTAAAAAATCGTTAACCCTTAGTGGCCTACGGAAACAAATACGCATTAAATTTATTTTAAACAGTGACTAAAGCATAGTTTAATTTTTAAATAGCTTTTATCAAAGAGTTCTCTTAAATAAAAAAATAACTATCTTATGAAATTTCATCCATAAAAGAGTTAAGTTTCCACATGGGTTCGATTCCTACTAGAGGCTCTGGTCTGTTTACGCTACAACGACCCGATAGCCCTATTAACTAGTGCTCGGTTAAAGTAATATGATATCTTTTATAATTATATGATGACATTACTCTACAAATTTCAACTTTTTGCAGAATATTTCTTTGAAATACATATTTTTGATAGACTTTGGTACGCTGGATCCAAATATGTCAAAAAATAGTGCAATATTCTGATACAAACACCGACATGATTATACTCAAATTAAAGATAATTTTGTATGGATTATATTTTCAAAAACAATTTCATGATTTTGCATTTCTAAAAATTAAGCAATATGTGAGAAAAAATAGAGTGAATAGTGTAAATATAAAAACCGCAATATTTCAAAAGGATTAAAAAAGATGTGTTTTAAAGCAAATGTGCTTTAACCCCAAGTTTTTGGCCGTCGGGTAGTGTTATCATTAATTTAATAAGAATGTGTATTTAATAAACTCTAATGAACGAAATTTCCTCTTGCATAGTACGCCTCTGCTAACAGGTTAAATATTATTCTATTCATAATATTTTTATTGCATACTTTAAGGGGGGTTGAAACATTATTGCAATTTAATACCTATCAAACATGTGGTTTTTATGTGAAATATTTTTCTTCATATTTTTTTTTTTACATTTTCAAATTAAGTTATATTTATAAATGCCTTGAATTAGACAGATATTTAAGGATTTTGTATTCTTTTTGTAAAATATTTAGTCATGCTGAGCGTAACAAATTTTACCAATGCATAATTTTTTTATATTATAAAAAGAAAATATCAATTTTAGAATTAAGGTCAAAATTATATAAGAAAAAAATATAAAAAAAAAAAATAAGAAATTTGTCAAGTTTTAATAAAGTCTCATAAAAGATTTTCTTTAAGAGTTTGAAGTATTTTTATTATGAATTTTTTTTCACCACAAACACATCTTCATCATCATAGGATTACCGTAGCTGTTGTTGGCATATTTTTGACTTCTTATTTGTTTTATTATAAAAAAATATAAGATTTCCTAGAGGCTTTTATTTTGTTTTGAAATATTCGACCTAATTTTAAACCCCTTTTTGTGTTCTTTCTATAAAAACAAAATCTGCGTGTTTAGCATTATTTTTTTTTATTACAGAGAAATATAAAAGTATTACCGCACCTTATTTTGATTTGTTTTTTTTTTTCTTTATTGCCAGACTTTATGCATATACTTAATAATAGACTTTTTGTAACAATTTCTTTTTTCTTAATATTTTATTGTATAAAAAAAAATTACTGACAAACATAAGAAAAACTTAATTTGCATGTTTTAATATAATCGTGTTGAAATTTAATTTGTTGCTATTACAGGAAACATCAAAAGTCAGAAAAAATTAAAGTAAAAAATGTATAATTTATAAAAAGAACATGTTAACAGCCATAGTTACGGACGAACACCAGACATTGTAAAAAAATTGAATTTGATTTCAGCACTCGTAATAACTACACTCAGGGAACTTCTGCTGTAAATATGCGTAGTTGTTTGAGTTGTAATAGAGTATCTTTATTTTTAAGTGAAGAAACAGTCATTTGTAGAAGAAATTTCAGTTTTGTCTACAATTGTAGTTTATTTAAAACTATACTTTTTGACTGCAATTGTAGTTCATTTAAAAAAACAAACCACATTAAATTACTGTATTATGATTTACATTTATTTTATACAGTAGTTCTTTTAATTAAAAAAATTAAACAAATTAATATTTATTTAATTTTTAGTTCATTTTTATTACAATTGTGGTTAATTTTTTGAACAATAAAAAACAAATGACAATGTTAGTTGAACTGCATATGCAGTGGTCTTTACCTACATAGTATTCTAAGCGTAGGCAAAATAGAAGGATATAACAATGGCTGTAAGTTTAGATATCGTAATTAAAATATTTTTAAACGAATTACACTGGCCTACAAAATTTGATGAAATTTCCTTACCAAGAATCAGAGTACAGATTGTAAACTTGCTGAATCCGAGTCTGACCTCAGAATAGCTTTATTGCGTCAAGTTTTGAGATATTCTAACATAAAAGTGCAAAACACGTTTTCGGGAGCATTTAAGGTGCTGTGAATTCCAGAAATTAATTTTTCAAAAAGGTATCTAAAAGTGAAACTCCTCGAATACAAAATTAATTTTAAATTTTTAAAAAATCTTCATTTGTCAACCGGTATAGTATGATTATTGGTTAGAAAACCTTGTTGGCCTGTGTAATTAATACAGTGTTCTTAAACCTTTTGTTTTCCTGTGTACATATGAATTTCATTCTTACTCTTAAGTCTTATTAAGTCTTTCAGGGTGCAACGTTTTTATATCAATTATTTCTGAAACTAAAAAAAAGGAAATTTCGAAATCACCTTAGTTTAGTAGACTATGCTTCTAAATTTCTTTGAAAATTCTGATGGCTCAAATTTATGTACTACGTTCTATATTGTCGTGGCTGAATTTTCAACTACTTTAACGAGTTTTTTATGCGTGTACCTCAGGAAACAGATATTTTAAATGTAAGATTCCTAGTCTAAAGTTTTCGAGCAGGACGCTGAGTGGGATACTTAGTTTCTTTTTAATCTCCCCGTAAAAATACGTGAAGAAACCTACTCGAAAAATTTCAAGTTTCAATCTCCAGCGGCTTGAGTCAAGTGACCATTTGGGAACGTTTTCCGCTTTGAAACCCGTTAAAGTTGCTATTGAAAAATTAAAAAAAAAAAAATCAGGAAATTGGCAGTTACCCTTAGGGTAGAATTATGGGTATACTGCACAATGTTTCCCATAGCACTTTTTTGAATACATGTTAACGCATACCCGTCTGCTGTAGGAGAATACCAAAATACTCTCGACCTTTTCCTTACTTCACATCCTGACAAATATGAAGTAAGAACTTTTACACCTCTCGGAAACTCGGATCATTGTGCCATTTCCGCATCTTTTTCGTTCTCCGACCTTCGTAACGTTTTGTCAACGTCTGCAAAACGTTCAGTTTTTATTTACGAAAAAGCTCGTTGGTTTAAACACAAAATTTTTTTCCGGCATTTCAATTGGAAACTCTGTTTCCTTGACAATAACGTCAATGCCGCTGCGAAAATGGTAGAACGTGTTATATTGCTTGGAATGAAACTATTCATTCCCTCTAAGAAAATTTCGGCTAAACCAAAGGATAAGTGTTGGTTTAATCAGACTTGCAGAGACGCAGTCAGATCCAGAGAGGAAGCATTCAAAAATTGGCGGGACAACTGTAATGCCAATATTGATCTGCTACGCAAACGTGCGTGAAGTGAGTGTTCCAAAGTACTTAGGCGTGAAAAGTTTCTTTACGAACAACGTCTTCGTACAAAAGTTCTTTCTGCTCCTCGGGGCAGTAAGAGCTTTTGGTCATTTGTTAAAAGAATAAAGGATAATGCTAATTCAACTATTCCAACTCTTATAATGAATGACCAAATCTTCACTGACCCGGTTGATAAGGCCAACCTCTTGGCTGGCATGTTTGCAAGAAATTCATTCTTGCCGGATGGCGATCAACCACTGCCCGAACTCGAAAGATTACCGTGTACTATGCCTATGATATTCTTCCGAACTCGAGCAGTTAAAAGGGTTCTTGCAGACCTCAACGTAAATAAGTCACCGGGGCCGGATGGCATACCAGCACTGGTGCTGAAACAGTGCTCTTCGACGCTTGCTCGTCCATTGGCTAACCTTTTTAGCACTTCGTATCGTATGGGAATCTTTCCTTCGTGCTGGAAGGTTGCTAATGTCCAGCCAATCCCTAAAAAGGGTGCGGCAAATAACCCTGAAAACTACCGCCCAATCGCAATTTGCTCTGCGCTCTCGAAGGTGATGGAGAGCATGATCAATTACCATCTTGTGAATTATCTAGAGTCGAACTCACTTATTAGTGACCGTCAGTATGGTTTTCGTAGAAATCGCTCTACTGGTGACCTGTTGGCTCTACTTTCGGAACGTTGGACTCGTTCAATCCACCGTTTTGGTGAGAGTAAGGTGGTTGCTCTGGACATTTCCAAAGCGTTCGACCGTGTGTGGCATGGTGCGCTTACATTAAATAAACTACATTCCTTTTTTGAAAACAATAAAAGAAAACATAATGGCACAACCTTTGGTAATGCGTATAATGGCTTTGTCCATTAATACAGCTAAAAGAGCTGGAAATATTATAAGAGATGTGATGCAAAAAGGAAATTTGGGCATAGTTGAAAAGGTATGTGTGTAGAGTTGCTGGCTGCATCATCTACTTTTACTATCTAATCATTTCATAAAAAATTGTTTTTTATTGGTATAGGGTAAACATGATTTGCAAACTGAAGCTGATCGTTCGGCACAACGTTGTATTATAGCCTCGTTGGCGAAAGAATTCCCAGCAATTAAAATTATTGGCGAAGAAGGTGGTTCAGACCTAAATGTCTGCAATGATTGGTTAGTTACTGAGGGCGATAAAGATTTCTTAAAGCAACAATGTCCTGAACAATGGATCGACGTTAAAGATGATGATTTTGTAGTATCAAAGCTTATTGCTTTTGGTGTCGGTAACGACTTCGCTCGCTTTGTTTTGTTGGGGGCAAAAGGCAGAATATGAATGATACACTCAATTATGATCTTTCTACAATCTCTGAGTGGGGTCGTGCGAATTTGGTAGAATTTAATGCGCACAAGACCCAATGTTGTATGTAAACCCATAGGTCCGTGGATTTAACGCTGTCACCTGTTCAATTGGGTGGTATTAATATTGAAGAATCGGATACTCTTGATGTTCTGGGCATGAGGATTCAGTCTAATGTCCGTTGGAATACGCACGTTTTCCAGGTGTCGAAAGAAGCATTCAAGTGTCTCGGTTTCCTGCGACGGTGTAAGAAGTACTTCACTCCTTCCGATTTACTTAATATTTATACCACCTATATCCGACCGAAAATGGAATACAACTCCCATATATGGGCAGGGGCTTCAAAGTCTATTTTGGAGCTTCTGGACCGTGTGCAAAGGAGGGCGTCGGCGCTCATCAATGATGAGAGGGTATCAAGCTCTATTGACTCATTGGAGCATCGTCGGAATGTGGGTTGTGTAACATTGTTCTATCGATATTACCATGGAAATTGTTCTGCTGAGATAAGTGAACTTATCCCCAGGGCCCGTATTTTCATTCGAAACACTCGCTTATCTAGCAGAGCTCATCCGTTTGTAGTCGATTGTCCAGTGAACCGCACAACGCATTACAGGGAAAATTCGTTCATCAGCCGTACTAGCTGCAAGTGGAATAAACTCCCCGCGGAGGTCTTCCCTGTCACTTACAATGTAGCGAAATTCATATCAAATATTCACAAACACTACTCCCTCTTTCCTCCTCCCCATAACCTAATTTCCTGATATCAACACAATGTATTGCATTATAGGGGGCATCCCCTGAGTGTTGGTCTAACGAAAAAAAAAGGCCTTAGTAGCTAGTGCTCGGTTAGGGTAATAGTATATAATTTTTAATTATATGATTATTAATGAATAAAATAAAAAAATAAAATAATTTCAAATTTCAACACATGTCACAAATACATACCAAATTAAAAAAATAGTTCTATGCACTTAAAAATATAATAGAATTTGCAACTTATCGCAGAATTTATCTTTGAAATATAATCTTTCGAATAGATTTAGGAACGCTGAGTCTAAATATGTCAAGCAATTTTTATTTAATTTGTATTTTTTGAAATATTGCTGTTTGTACATTTACGTTACATACTCCATTTTATTGTACACAAATTTTATTCTTTTCTTAATATTTCACGATATTTTCAATGAATTTTTGAATTTTAATATAAAATGAGTAAAGAGGAAGTTTAGTTTATGCATAGTTAATAAATACATTCAGTTTCTAAGAATACAAAAAACAATCAAAATTTTTAGCTTCCTTGCAATACCGGTAAAATATTCTTTAAAAATACCCACATTATTATCATTAAATAATAAATAATTCTGTATAGATTTATATTCTTAAAAAAAATGCATGACATTGAGCTTAAATTCTTTAAAACTACGCAAAATTTTCCAAAAAAATGGAGTGAATGATGTAAATATAAAAACCGCAATATTTCAAAAATTGCAAATGAGAAAATTTTTGACAGATTTGAATTCATCGTACCAAAAAAAAACAGGCTCTGCAAAGAGTTTAAATTTGTTGAATTTTGTTATTAAAGCTATATTGTAGATTATCGACTACTGATTATTTTCACTGAATATACAGATGACAAAGACACTTGCTGTCACAATATATTTTTATATTAATATTTGTTCTCAATATAAATACTTTTTTTCATATTCTTTTTCGATTTCCTATTGTTTTATAAAAATTTATGTATTTTTGATATATATTTCTATTCATATTTGTATACTTTTATTAAAATGAGAATGCTATTGTTTTTTATTTACCACCCAGTAAAATAAAATATTTTTTAATTTGAATTTTTTTTTTTTGTGTGAAACGAAAATTAAAATTTTTTAAATTTAAATAATTCTATTTCTAAACTTTTGTTACATGCCAACAACTGCGCTGATCAATGTCAATTAATTTTTACTTTATATCCATGAATTGTGACTAGAATTCGTTCATGGAAACTTTTTATAAAGGAATACAGTTTTTCATAAAATTTAATGAAAAATTCCATATTCTTTATTAAAAAAATTGTACGAAAAATGAAATAGTGTCATTAAAATAGTTTCATTAACACCATGAAGCTTTTTCACACCGTGAAAAAAATTTCATTGGTTTAGTAGAAAATTTAATTAAAACTCGTCCAAGAAATTCTCTCTGTCTGACTTAAGTCACTTAAGACAATTCTGTTTCAGCCTTAAGATTTTCCAATTATAAATAAGAGGTATTCATAGCATACAAATTTTAGTGTTTCCTACTGTGTAGTGTTATTTTTTTACTGGGTTATCTTAGTTATTTCAGATTCACAATAATATTTTCCTATTATCGTATCAATATATACATATATGTATGTATATATGGATGTGTACATTTGTGTGAAGTTAGTGAATAGAAAACTTTATAGTGGAAGTAATGTTCAATTGTTTTATGTATTTTGATATTGATCATTTGGTTGGTTTGTTTATTCATTTTTTTCTTACTTTGTTTCTACTATGACCAGTATTTTTATTCATACAATAGTTGTTATTATATTTAATGAAAATTATAGTTAGAAATATAATTTTTATTAAAGATAAAAACATATACTCAAAAAAAAGAAGTTAGTTGAAAATTTTGGTAAACGTCTATTTAAAATATTTAACTAACATTCAGCAATTTTTTTGCTGACATCTCGTTTTCAGCAAAAGTTTTAGTTAAACGCCTTTATAAAAAAAAAAAATTATTTTGAACTAGTTTTTAACTAATTTACGTTGCTACCAAAATTGTACTGATTAATACATTCACACACTAGATGTAAATGGAGCAGCTCGCAGAGAAAAAACAAACCATACAAACAACCACAACCATTATAAGACTTACACAAAATGCAACCGCGTTTCATTTAATTTTTGTTTTTGTTTACTACTCATCAAATAATGGCACTCATGTACAACTGTGAATATTAAAAAATATAATTGAAGTAAAAAATAAATTAAACAAACTTATTTAAAAAATTTACTTATTGAATTATATTTTGATAAATTTTAAAATTGAAGATGAAGGCAAAAAAAAATACGCTTTTGTGCTACTGTACAAAACAATATTTTGATAAATTTAGGATGCAGCCGTAGTGCAAAAATTATTCAAAACCATATGAAATTACACAAAAAAAATTATATTTTTTTTTTTTTAATATAAAAATTCATACAAAAACATTTGAGACCCTTTAGAATAAAGCTACTGCATTAGAAAAAATGTTTGTTAATCAATGGCAAGGTTACGATTAGTTTTTCTCTCTCATGTTCACTACAGCGAACAAATTTCGCGCTAGGCTTAAGGCCCAGCACCGCAATGAAAACTCGGAAAATTAGAATTGATCTAAAAGGACTATTTCCGTGATTGGTAGAAGTAGGACATATCACTTAACTGGTATACATATTGACTAGAAGAAGCCAATGAGTGAGAAATTTATTGTTTCATTTTCTACCATTTTTTACATTAAAAATTATAAAATTGTACGACATGTCCCTTTCAGGACAGTCATGTGGTTAGTCCGTTTTGGTTAGTCCTCCGACATTCCCCTTTTGCGACAGTCTTGTGGTATGCCAATCTTTGGTTAGTCCTGTGGCATGCCACTATGTGGTTTAAAGCAGAACAAATGACCCCCTCCTATATGACAAGCCAATGTTAAAGTTGCCAGTTATTTACATAGGGTTTAGCAGAGTACCTTTTTTTAGGCACGAAGGGACCGATGCTGTGGCACACGCAGAACCGGTCCCATTCCCCATTGGGATTAGCAAAATATGTGATTAAAAACACAAATGAAACAGAATTCATAATTTATCTAAAGATTGGCATTTTTTTTTTTTTAACTAGCTCTCGTGAAAGTTTTACATTTCTTATGTGTTCAATGTGGAAATTAACAATTATTAGCCCGAAATTAGCAAAAATTACGAAGATTGTCGTAAAAAGTGAAATTACACAGAAATCACATAAAAACGTCATTGTCCAAATAAGGTCTAAACAGTCCCGTTTTTGAATAATTATTCAAAAAGTGGTAACACTGGGTGCAGGCAGAAATAATAAAGGGTCCGCCATCTAACGTTGTTTTTCAACTAGTGCTTATTTCATGAATGGTAACAATTAGCTCATGTCTGATTTGACAGATAATTAGTTTTATCCTTCCGCTGAACGAATATGCTTGTGTATACGCTTGAACAACGCTGGGAAATATTGCAACATTACGTTGAAAATCATGGTAATGTTGCAGAATTCGTGCCAACCAAACGAGTAACTGTTTGGTGCGGATTTTGGTTCAGAGGCATAATTGGGCCATTTTTCTTCGAAAATAAGCAAGGAGTGGCCGTTACAGTCAATGGCGATCGTTATCGGGAAATGTTGAACGAATTTTTGTTCACAAAAATTGAAGAGGAGGAAATACAGCTGCACACAATGTGCTTAAAAATTGGATCTATCGTGTAGGCTACTGTATGGCCAGCCGAGGCAGCCATTTGAATGAAATTATTTTCCATTATTAACCGGAAGGATTGTACTTTCAAATAAAAAAAGAAATTTGAGAAAATATTCAGTAGTTTTTTTTTATAACATTTTCAAAAAAAAAAAAAGTTATTTGGCGGACACTTTATATAAAATACGCGTTGGTGCGACCGTACAAAACAACAAATGCAAGTATCAGGTAGATCTTTTCCAAAGATAAAGGGCTTTTTTGAATAATTCTTTTTAATATTTGATTTTAAAATTATTTTAATTTGAAAAATGTAAAATTGCGTCATACATACATATGCATTCATACATACATGCATGTAAGTAATTGAAATTTATCATGTTTTGTTCTTTATTTCCAGGTTTCTTAGTTTTTTTATCTACATCAAATATTTTGCTGAATTTACTATTTTTTTACTAAAAACTAGCTCACTGATTTTCAGCAAAACGTTGTTAGCAATTTTGCTGCAAAGATCATCCTAGCAAAAATTTTACTGACTCAACTAACTTTTTTACTAACTTTACAGATTTTTGTATTGTAGATATGTATAACACACATATGTATAACACACATTGTGTATATGTGTTTATTTTCTTTATTAGCTTAAAGGCATAACTAGAAAACAGGTCAATCAATACAAATATATTTCCATATAATTTAAGAATTCTGCCAGAAGTTTATGTTAACTTTAACATAAAGCAAGTATACGAACTTTATACTAATAAAAGGCGTTGCTAGTACGTTATCAACAAATACATATAAACATTAATGCACATACACTTGTGTATATGTAATATACAACACTAATTTAACTTAAGGTTTTTCTATATAACATTTGAATTTGTCTTAACGCATATGGCTTTGTCATATATTCTCTATAAAAATGTATGTATGTATGTATAAAATTTGATGTTTCTTTGTTTTAATAAATTTCAACCTTTTTTTTTGATTTGTTTTAGCACTCTAACGTATTTACTTAGAAGCACTCCCCACACATAGAGAAATTTAGTGCACAAAAATAATGAAGATTTTTACTAAACTTCTTCTCAAAGTGAAAGCAAAATATCTTAAAATCAATATAAAAAAAAAATATATTTTTAAGAAACTGTATTTTAAAACCTCTTCATTGGGTATATTTTACTTTTATTAAATAAAATGATATTTGTAATAAAATTTTATGAAAGGTTGCCATAACCTAATAAATAGTTTGTGTGTAACTTCACTGCTTTGAGCAAAAATTCATTAAAATCGAGCACATAATTCTTACGGTGCATTTCTCATCAATTTTGCTTTTCACTATTCATCTACTCAGTGAGAATTTAAACTATCGAAAAATAGTGACAATTTTTTTCAACATATAAATGAAATTCTCATGAAATTAATGAAATGCGTCGTACTTTTAGAGTAACTAAATTTTCAATGAAACTTTTTCATTGCATTATTACAACTTTAAATAATATATTTTAGAAATGTTGAGGTTAAGAAGAAGAATAAACGTTTTTCTATAGACAAGTACAGAAAAATAAAATCAAATTAGTTGAACAGAAACTTCAAACAAGGGAAGACGTTTTAACTCCGCGGTTATTATTCAGATAACTAAATGTATGTAATCGTTTATGTTTATTTGTTATGTGTATATTTTTTAATTTTTTTAATAAAATTGTTACAAATGTATTTTTGTTTAAATTTTCCTGAAGATGGACAATAAAATTGTCCGAAATATCGAAAATAAAAATAATAATTAAAAACAAAATTTAAAAATTTTGTTTTTATTATTGCAACCCATGACCTTAAGCCGAACTAAATTCATCACATAACAACCCAACAGGTCAACAATATAAAACTTATCAACAATTATAGACACTATTAATTTTAAATCACATTATACTAGTTTCTGCCTTTTTAAAGGACTGGCGTCATCAGTGATTTTCCAATTAAATTGTATTATTATATGTGTCTTATTATTGTCAGATTGTCTCTATATGATAAACTTATCAACAACCTGTGACTGGAAGAATCAAAGCTGCGCTCTTCTTACATTACAAACGTAACAATACCAAGTCATGACCGTTTAGCGATCACACCCAAGTATGGCCTCCAATGTAATGCAGCTAAATTGCAGTTTTCTTTCCTACTATTTTTTTGTGTCATTGTATATTACACTCAGACAATATAATATTGTCAGTGACAACACTGACAAACACAAATATTATATTTTTAGATTTTTGTTTATTTTTCTAATCTACTCCGTCTTTATTTCACAACGTTACCAGATTAACGTATGGTTTTTACGTTCAGTGATGACAACTTTGCGTTTTAAGTTGTAAGTAAGATAATTCTATTTTTTTTTAGATTTTATGAAAACTTGCATTAGCGTTAATAAACGTTTTAATGGACGAGTTCCAGTGCAACTTCATTGCTTTAGTTAATTCAAATTGTATAATAATAATAATAATTCTCTAAGTGTAGTGCTTTTATATTATTTGCCCTTAATATATTGCAGATTAGAGTGGAGCGATGCAAAAAAAATTTTCAGAATTCGATTTCGGCGATAGGCGGTATTGATTGAAATATACTTTAAAATATCACGACTGGAATTTTAGACAGATCGCACTTCATTTTCAGGGTCCCCTGAGCCTGTAAAAATTTTATTATTTAAACAAAATATAGCTTAGTCAAAAAAATATTCAAAATTTTAAATTAAATACAACTGGTATAATTTTTCATTAAATATGTTTTATTTGATCATAGTAATTAAGATACAAAATTTTGTCTTTCTAGGATACTTGTAACCAGTTAAAATCGTAAGCCTAAGAACAGCGTTTAATTGAGTATATAATCAAAAACCTCAAATTAGCAATAATTGTAAATATTATTGATATTATATTTTGCAATGATCAAAACGTGAAAAATTAAAGGTATAGAAGCGATTCATTTCCAGGATATTTTTCAATAAATACTTTTCGGAAAACAGTTAAATGTATTGCTCTAATTTGGTTATAGTAAATATATTATCTGCTAAGAGTAGCGTTAACGCATGTTGACCAGTTGTCAAAATGCGTTAACAAAAATTTGTTTTTAGCAATGTTGATATATTAACTATTTAGCATACATACAGAGAAAAAACATGAGAGCCGATTTGAAAAGTGTATTTTAATGGTAACAACTTATAAATTCAGTTAGTACAACAATATTAATATTAGATTTCTGAATAATTTGGTTGTTGCAACTAAAATTCAGTTGAATTAACCGAACTTTGTTGTGAAAACTAATGGTCAGTTTTACCAACAGATTGAAATTCATAATAACCGAATTTGAGTAGTAGTACCAGAAATTCAGTTTGCAAATATCTAAACTTTTCTCTGTGTGTATCTGTAAATGTGCAAAAAAAATTATATGCATTATTTAAATCTTCAATGCACATGCTTGTAAAATCAACATATTTATTTTCATCAAATTAAAAAATTGTTTGCATTTAATCAAATGCATCATTCTGTGGGTAATTTTTGACCTCTGGTCAACACGAGTTAGATGATTAGATGATTAGATCAGAAGGCACTATGCACCGCGACCAATGTAGGTCTTTTGTGCTGCCTAAGATTACCTACAGATTCAAGCTACCTATAAAGCCAATTATCCTATTAGGCAAAATGTTCGTGATGTCGGAAGGCGAAATGAAGCGATCACCTAGAAACCTAAGTCTCCTATCACAAAGCCTGGGACATTCGCAGAGAACATGCTCCGAGGTCTCAGACACCATCTCGCAAAACCTACACAAATCCGTGTCCGATTGACCCTTCTTGTGCAGATGGTATCTGAGATTACAGTGTCCAGTTAAGTACGACGCCAGGGTCCTCAAACCCCCCTTTCAAGCGACAAGAGTCGCCTCGACCCCCTACTGGAAAAAGAGATCAATCTTTTAGCCTGGCGCTGACCAGGAGAGTTTTCCCAGTAACTAGAGAATTCAGACTCTCTCCATGCCCTGAGCCTTTCCCTAACATACCCCACAGGTATTCCACAGAATGGTTCAGGACCAATAAAGGGCTTTCGGGCCCCGCGGTTGGCAAGACAATCTGCCCTCTCGTTGCCCTCATGCCCCTCATGACCAGGAATCCACCCCAAGGTTAGAGAGTTGCCTCTACCGAGCCTATTGAGAGTCTGAATGCATTCCATGACCAACCCGGACGACACCTTATAGGCCATTAAGGCCCTCAGTGCAGCCTGACTGTCAGAAAGAATGTAGATGCGAGATCTACGAGTTCCCCTTCGCAGGCATTCCAATGAGCAGACACAAATGGCCCAAATCTCCGCCTGAAAAATGGACGGATATTTACCCATTGGTAAGGCACGCTGGAAGCCTGGTCCGAAGACGCCCGCACCCGTGTTCCCATTCGACTGCTTAGAGCCATCAGTGAACCACACCTGAGAACCATCTTCCGGTTCCCAGGATTGATTGGTCCACATGTCTCTGTCAAACAATAACACATCAAAATATCTATCAAAGATCCACTCCGGTGACACTTTGCCCGCAACACGAGTTAACTAAACTCTTAATAGATAATATAAAAATCAAATCAGAGCCATATATATAACGCAAATGGTAAAAACCTAATAAATTTACAATTTTGGGGAAAGTAATTATTGAAAAATATCCTGGATATAGATCGCTCCACACACCGCATTACAAAATAAAATTATAATTATTGCAAGCTTAAGGGTTTTGATTATATACAAAATTTAGGGGAGCTTTTCTGTGTAATATTTTAAACTGTTACAAGTATCCTAGAAAGACAGAATTTTTTGTCAAAATTACCATGATCAAATAAAACATATTTAATGAAAAAATATATCAATTTCGACTAATTTAAAATTTTGAAATTTTTTTTACTATACTATATTTTGTTATTATAATTGAATTTACACTGGCTCGGGGACCCCTGAAGGCGTAGTGCGATCTGTCTAAAATTTCACCAGTAATCTTTTAATGTCCATTTCAGCCGGTCCCGCCTATGTCCGAAGTCGAATTTCAATTTTTGTTTCCATCGTTCCACTCTATTGCAGATGTTGCTTTTAAATATGTAAAGAAATTTAATGAACATCTTAAGTTTAAGGCATCAATTTGTATAAATACATTGTCGGCCAAAACTATCTATACAAAACCACCAAGCATTTTGTTTCTCTAACGATTTATCGATAGAAGACGTGCCAATTTGGTTAAAATACTTTAGGTTAGTTTTCTTTGATCTTCTTTTATTTAATTCTTCTTATTTCAAACGAGCTAAAGATCATTTTTGTATTAATTATAATTATTTATTTCCAATATTTCGTCTCCACATTGGATGACTTCTTCAGGGAACACTACATATATATGTAGAAACCCATGTCCTTTGTGAGTTTTCGCAGCTTCCAGGGCAGGAATTTTATATAGCGTATGCAAAAGGAAATGTTGAGGAAAAATTGGAAAAAAACAAAGTTTACAACTAAATTTTTAGTTTGGCAAACAATTTAGCAAATTACCAAAGGAATAATGTGGTTTTGGTACCAAAAGAGGCGACTGCACTTAATTGCCCAAAACTCAGACCAATTAAAAGATATTGGGCTCTAGTGAAAAAAATGATGATGACAACAAAACTCAATCGTCATTTCACAGCAAGAGGGTCACTGAAGAAACAAAAAAAGTCTGAAATTTCTGAACAAGTAAAAACAAATAATATTTTAATTCTATTTATAAAAATTAATTTGTATAAAATAGTATGTAATGAACTGATATAAAGGGTGTTTTTTATACAGGTATATAACCTTAAGTTGGCTACACTTTTCTAACTGGCGGCCATTTTGTTAGCTGTCAAGCGATTTATGTTTTGTTTGATTTGACATTACAATATGAAGAGACTGACGCCTGAACAACGCTTCCAAATTGGTCAAATTTATTTTGAAAATAATGGTTCTGTTCGAAATACGTATCGCGCACTACGCTCATTTTAAGGTCGACATACACACAAAAAAAAATTCATACCATTTATGAATATTTTATGAAAAATTTGCCAATGTACTAATTTATGAACTTTTTCATAACATTTATGATCAGTTCATAAAAAATATGAATCTTTTCATAAAAAATTATGAATTTTATTTGTTTGTGTGTAGTCGTCTCATTAGAGCAATTAATTCGCATCACCTTTACTCTTAATGATAATATGCATATGCAGAAGAAGTCATTGCTGCTGTAGAGTTTAGCGTAGAGGAAGACCCCAATCGGTCTATCCGTCAATTGTGACCGCTATAGAGCCATGAGTACTGACTTTTTCGTTCATCAATTGAACAACCATGATGTGTAGGAGATGTGGTTTGTGAATATGTGAAGTCGTTAGTCTACGGCGATAAGCCCGAAACGATTGACCACTTGGAGGATGCGTTATTGCGAATATACGGCCACAAATGTTGGAAAAAGTCATCAAAAATTGGACCTCCAGTAATGGCGGTCATATGTCAGAAGTCATATTTAAATTATAATGCCAGAAGATTATCTTTCGAATACAGTAAATTTCGTGTAAATTTAAAACAAATCATTTTTGGTTTATTCCACTGCAAAGTTGACATTTCTAATTTCGTTATCCTTTTCGTATATAAAATTAATTAACGGTGTTTAAAGAAAAGGATTTGATTATTAAAATGACAACAAGTTTTTAACTTTTTGTTGTCGCCTTGAAAAGCTATGACATTTCAAACATTATATTAAATATTTAGTTGGTTAAAACCCCTAACTCTGAGCAGTGACTAAACGCGAACTATAACAAATTTTGAAAAAATAAAAAGCACATAAACTATATATTAATTAGGATAATGTTTATACCAAGTTTTAATTAAAACAGAAGAGGTAAAGTTAAAAATGTAATTTGTTTTGTGCTCATTATTTTTAGAATATCCCATTAAAACATATTTATTATGGATCGGGAGTTTGGATATATAAAATTTTTTATTGCAAAAAACAGATCTAGAAAAATGAAATATTCACTTTTAAGTAAAAATAGTAGCCATTTTATAGGAATTTTTTGGGTTTTTATTTTTTTTCATCGAATTGCAATTACTATATAAAATTTTTATTAGGATATCCCTGGAAACAGAAGTTGAAAAAGGATATTTTTAGAAGGATTTTGAGAAAATATTATATTTATCATAATTCTTATTCCACGATCTTTACCGTGATACACAGAGAGAATTTTCTTGGACGTGTTTTAAAAATATGTTTCACTAAATTATTGAAGTTTTCTTCACAAAGTGAATGAAACTTCTTAAATCGGATGAAAAAGCAGCCATATTTTTATGAAACTAATTTTGATTAAATTTTTTTCTCAGTGTACCAATATTTCACAAATTGCTTAAAATTAACATGGGTTAAATAGGGTATGGAATCGTGAATTATTTTCAAAAGTCCGTATTTCTCTAAATACTATACCAAGCAATGTATATGAAAAATATTAGATTTAATAGTTGTGTTTTTTTTTTTTTTAATAAGAAATTTTCTCTGGAGTTTTGGAGCTACTTTTACTCATTTAAATTTGATTTTATGTAAAAAAAATGTTTCAAATACTCCCTATGCAAACAGTCTAAATAGATTCTGTCCAAATAATGATATTTCAGTTAGTCTCTGAGATTACGATACTATTTATTTCTTCAAATATTTAAAATTAGCGGAATTTAAATAAACCAAAGCATTTACAGAACACGAATACGAGTATAGTATAAAATATAGTATATTATAAAATATACTATAAAGCAAAAGCGATTGTGCTTTTATACAGTTAGTTTAGGCCGACACTGTATATATTAAAACTTATATATGTCTCTCTGTGTGTTGTATAGTCCTTGGTTAGCTTAAGTATTTGCTTTAGAAATTAGTTTTCTATTCACTATTTTATGAATAAAACTATAATTTGTGCAGAGTTTGTTTATTTAATTATGAAAATTTTACTCTATTTGCAGTTTTTATTTAGTACGTAATGATTTGTTTATTTAGAACACTTAATCTGTATACAAATATA
The DNA here is from genome assembly GCA_021234595.1 of Delia radicum. Lineage (NCBI taxonomy): Eukaryota > Metazoa > Arthropoda > Insecta > Diptera > Anthomyiidae > Delia > Delia radicum. The sequence continues at coordinate 124,083,707 of CM037855.1, forward strand.
TGCAAATTAATTTTAATAAAATATTTTAAAAATATTAGTTACCCGAGCAAAAAAAAATTTTATGGTCTTGTGTTTTTTATCTTGAAATATATTATAATATGTCATTATGTATTCTGTCATACATAGCCATATATTATTATGTTTCTTATATGGTAACATATATAGAGATATATTTTTATATAGTACCCTTTATAAAGCAAGACATTAAATATATATGCTCTAAATAATAAGATATGGTTGATCTATTGTCATATATAATAATATATTCCCATATATAGCATAAAATATGATCATGTATGTTTATAATATAGTTATATAATTTAACATACAATAATTTTTACCGTCTTATACAAATATATTTGTGTACTATATGAGATATTATTATATATGGTGTCACAACTTAAGATAAAATTATATATGACATTAAATGATGTTATATCCCACAAAATTAGACATTAAACATATATGCTCTAAATAATAAGATATGGTTGATCTATTGTCATATATAATAATATATTCTCATATATAGCATAAAATATGATCATGTATGTTTATAATATAGCTATATAATTTAACATACAATAAATTTTACCGTCTTATACAAAATATATTTGTGTATTATATAAGATATGATTATATATGGTGTCATGACTTAAGATAAAATTATATATGACATTAAATGATGTTGGATATTATTATGTTATATTCCATATGTGAAACAAAAATAACAATTAAGTTTTAGATACTATTGTATATGGTCACACATCACATCATATTTTCTAATCGTATATGATATTATTATACATTATTATTATATATGCTTCAGATGTCTAAATTATTTTAATTTGAATTTTTATTAAAATTTATGTATATCATGGGAGTTTAGTCGATTCACCAAAAATTACTTATCGTTTTGGATCAAATTAAATCCGTTTAGATTTAAATTTATCACATGGGATATTTTGGGATCTATCAATATTTTAAGTTAGATATTATTGGATTCCCCACATTTTGAGATTATTTTTGATATAATTTAATCCAGTTATACATTTGAAGGACACGAATAAACATTTTGTGATAAATTTATGTGTATGCATGTCCCAGTAAAATCTTCCATTACCACGTAGGTGGTTATACACTGCATTGCATAACTATAATTACAAAAGATTTCTGCTATTTTTTCTAACATTTCAAACATTTTTTTAAAACTTATAACTGTTTTAAAGTTTGTGATAACTGTTTTTAAGAGTTTTGCTACCCCATATTAAACCATTATAAAATTTCAATAACTGATTAACAATTTGATATAATAAAATACAATTTTATCAAATTCGATGCAGCTTTTTATAATTTGATACGATTTAATATACTTTGATACAATTTGATTTATTTTTGATGCCATTTGATGTTCTCATTTTTCGGATTAAATTATGTCTAAATCTTATCCGAACTTTCGTTTTGTCATATCCTTTTTTTACCTGGTTATATTACTGAATACCCCAATTATGAGATAAACGTGGATAGGAATGAATATCGATCTATATAAATGAGATCTGATTTTGTATTTGAGGTCTAACTTTTTTGATCGGGCAAACAAACGAATATTAAAAAAGAAATTTAATAATCATCTTACAAAAGTAAGATGATTGAAAAATAGTCATACGAGTATTTGAACATTTTTCTTCTCTTAACTCCTTCACTACCGAATTTTTGTTTATGGATATAATTGAAGGGCTTATTGTAAAAAATTGATAAGCCACAATTATTGTTTTATAGATTTTCGCTGTTTCCAGCCATCTATTGATTAATATTTGGTAGAAGTTTCGCTTAAACACTTGTTACAAGCACCTAGAGTATAAACGTCCTCCAGAAGTCATAGTTTTTGCATCTGTTCAACCTTTGGAAGGCGTAAGCGAACCAAAAGTAAAATGTGGCTTATGAAGTTTTTACAACAAGCGCTTCAATTCTATTCTGACTTCGTATTGTTATTAAGGGTCCCTGAATTAGAGGAACAAAAATGCAATGAACTAGTTATTACACACAGAGAAATAAAGTGCCAACCGAATTGAAAGGTGTATATTAATGGTAATACCTAATAAATTCGGTTAGTACAACTATATTTTCATTAGATTTCTGAATATTTTCTATGTTGCAACTAAAATTCAGTTGAACTAACCGAACTTTGTTGGAAAAACTATTGTTAAGTTGTGCCAACCGACTGATATTTTAAGTAAACGAATTTGAGTCGTAGTAACCAAATTTCAGTTGGCAAATAGCTAAATTTTTCTTTGTGTGTAGTAAATCATTATTATATGTTTTAAAGTATTGCCAAAAGTAATATGGTGTTATAAGCTGGTGCCAAAAAAAAATATTAATTCCTCATAACTAGAGATCTCACCAATAATTCATTCGCTAATTTATCGAAAACCAAATATTCGGCACTCGTTTTAAACCGAACATAATTTTTACGGTTTAATGGGGTCTTCTGGTTTGGAAAACATTTTGTTCGATTTTTTTGGTATTTTTTTTTTTTTTGGCTTAGATATTCAAAAATAAAACGGGTAATATGCTAGTATGAATGAACCATAAGACGATTTTTCAAAATTAGAAATATTTTGGTAGATTCAGCCATTTTTGTGAAGCAATGTTTTGACTAAATGAGGCATTCACAAAATACTAAATTACTTAAACGAGTTTTTTAAACCAGTATGCAGGGTTTTTTTAATTCTACTAAACCGATTTTAATGATATAATCGACACAGTATTAACGTGGCTATCGTTAGATGCTCAATTATCTGGAAAACAATTTGTTACTATTTGTTTTTTTACACTAGACTACAAAAATATGGTCAAGTATTGAATTTTATCGTATTACCCGTTTTTCGTTTTGCTTTCAGATAACCGTGTGTACCGAAAAGCTGCGTTCGAACAGAACATCTTTTTCTCGGGAGACCCTAATTTGGAGGCCAAGAACTTTACAAACAGCCCACGTTTTGACAAACTGTCAATTTGGTATTTTGCTTGATGAATTGTGCAACCAAATACAAAAAACAGTATTAAAAATCTTTTGCTGTTTTCTATTCACAAGTTTTTAAAAACAGCTAAAATTCAGTCGTAAAAACAAGAAGACCCCCTTAAATGTTATGGAGCAATAAAAATTTTCATAACCGTGAGTCCCAGAAAGCTGCTTGGTACGTATCTTTTTTTTTGAAAGACCCTAATTTAGAGGCCGAAAACTTTTCAAACCTTCCACTTACAACAAATTGTTAATTTTGTATTTTTCTTGATGAATTGTGCAACCAAATGCAAAAAAAATATAATTAAAAAATCTTTGGCGTTTTCTTTCCACAAGTTTTTAAAAAACAGCTAAAATTTAGTCGTCCAAACAGGAAGACTCCCTTAAAGAAAATCTCGAATCAAGTCGAGTTTTAAATTTAAAAAAAAAAATATTTTGTGAAACCTGGTAATTCTTTATTTTTTAGTTGAAAAAATACAGACTTTTAATATATTTTGTTTTACCTAATAATTCTGCCGAATAGTTCGATTATTATATATTCTGCCGAATAGTCAAAATATGTGAAATTCACGGAAATCGAATAGTAACTAAAAACTTGTGACATCTCCCCTTATAAATGTGAATCAATAGACCAATGTGTACGTATGAGTTATAAGGTTTATAATTAAATATCACTCATACGACTAGTGGTCGCACACTTTTTTAAGTTTTAGTACTTTACTTGTTTTATACATTTTTAAGGTAAAATCTGGTTGGATGCAATCTGAAACTGGCAGGTGTTAAATAACACAGCAGCACACAATCTTCACCAATCTTAATAATGTTATGAGCAAGGTTGGCCCCCAATACCTTTTAAATACGATTATCCATTTCAAATCGATGCAGTGAAATAGCTGCCAATGAATTAAGTCCAAGGAAAAAAAAAATTAAGTAGCTCCCAAAAATGTCTTTACAAATTTTGAATTATTTCATAATTAAAAAACACCGAAGTCGTGTTGCATTTTTCATTATGTTTGGTAGTTATTTCAATTTTCCATTTGTTTATTCCTTCATTGCGAAGTAACTGCCAATTATTTTTAATGAAAAACTCCCAGTGATAAGGGGGTAAAATTTACAGATCTCTTTAATTTAACAAAATTTCTCAATTTGCAGTGCGTACTATTTTAAGTGGTATGATAATAAGAATTTCTCGTAAAATTGACAACATTCTACGTGAATTGTTTTTTAAATAATGCTAGTTTACAAGGATAACACGTTAGCACTAACACATTCAGTGCCTTATCCAGCATTTACATGCGCGTAGAAATTTTTTTTTTAATTCCTGCTTGCAGGTCCCGTTTAGACAGGAGTTTTAGAAATTCGTGCGGGGAGCAAAAACAATCACAGGGTAGGAACAAATTCGCTGGCCAAACCACTAATGCGAGGAACTTGAAATTTGGAATGTGGGTTCTTAATTTCGCGTGGAATTCCCACGAAAAGGGGCAAAAAGTGGAAGAATACACTGCTTGGTTGCCGGGCCAAACCTCCGAAGCGAATATCTTGAAATTTTGTATGTAGATTCCTTATCCCTCACAGACATCCGCTTAGAGGAGATTTGTAACAAAAAAACTGGCGGTCTCCCGAGTTATTTTTGCTAGAATTTAAACATTTATGGTCATATGCAAAATCATATTGTTGAATCTTATAACAGTCTGTTTTTTTTTTTGTTGCACATGCAAATTTGATTTATCAGGCTGTTGTAAAATCTACACACAGAGAATAAGTTAGTTAAAAATCGGTTGAAAATGTAAAAAATATGAACATAAATGTGAACTTATGAACAGAAATATAAAATTTCATATATATGTTCCTTTAAGTATGGCCTTAATCACTGATATAATACTTTTTGGAATTTGGCAAACATCCGGAAAACAGAACCGGTCGTACCTACCGTATTTGTTACAAATCGAATATTTCGGTTGGTGCGACAGAGTTTTTCAAACTACAAAATTTCTGACACGACAATAGAATTTCTATTGCCTCAAAAGAAATTTGGGAATAACTAACAAAAATGCTACAAATACTGGCGAGTCTGTTCTATGGGTGAAGAACGTGGGCTTTGAGTCTAAAGCTTTATTTATGTGTCGCATGAGAAATAGGCTTATTATGACTTTATAATTTAAAAAAGTCGTTAAGATAAACATCGGAAAGCTAAAACTGAAATATCCTCTACACCCAAGAAAATAAAGTGTCATCATATTTATTTATTATTTATTAATATTAGAATAAAATCTATGAAAAATTATCATATTTATGAAGTTTTATATATATGATAAAATCTTTCAGAAATATTTATGACATATTCTGCACAACTTCTTCATCATTTCATAGAAAAATGTCATCAGTACGTTTTTTTTTATTATAATGACGCATATCTTGAAAACCGTCAGAACGCACAAATTTTTTAGTCTAACAACACACAAAATTGACACAGATCCTGGTGGAATTCTGAAACTGATCATATTAACAATATTTTTCTGAAAGAGTTTCATAAAAATTTATGAAACAGTTTCACTGGACAAAAATCATGGAAAACTTCCATAGATAGTATGAAGCTTTTTCATTAATAGGAAGCTTCTAAAACTTTCGACACACCTTTCAGATAATGATCTTTCAAATTTCATTGAACTTGGTATTTATATTCTCTTAGTAAATGTGGAATTTACGTATTCATTATAGTTCGCGTTGGTGGGTTTTAAACCCCTGCTTAAAGTTGTAAAAAATATATAAATAAAACGTGTAAAAAAATATATAAATTATCATACCTTTTGAACGCGTCAACAGAAAATAAAAATTTTGCGTCATTTTAGAGATCAAATCGTCTTCTTTAAACAGTAGTGCACAAAAAGAATTGCAAAAGCAAAACAATATAACATATAAACATTTTAAGTTGGGAATCAGAGGGGTTCAAAAGCAAACGGAATTTTTCCGAAAGTATCTTTGATATTTAATATACAATTTTGTATTTTCACATAGTACCCTACAAAAAAATTTAATACTTTTTGCCACGCATGGGAAAGTCGATATGCATGTTAATCAGGAGACCACATGTAGTTGAAATGCCTATTCGGATTTTCGTTACCGCATCCTATGTGCTTTTACAAGAATATTTAAAGTTACATTTTTAAACAAATTATTTAAAGATTTGTACTCATTAAATTATAACAATATGCATATCAGATGAAGTAAAATATTCTCTGCTATTTCATACAATTATTTTTCTAATTATTTCCGTGTTAAAGGTTTGAATGCACTGTATTACATACTTAAATTTCAGCCTTCTAGCTTAATTAGTTTAGCAATTATAAATATTTTAATTATCCTTGTAAAAAAAAAATATTCACAATATTACCCAGCAACATTTCTTAGAACAGATTAACTCTGAACCTGTTCTAGAACAATTTCGTTTACCACCGGTTACATGGAACCGGTTCTAGAACAGGTTCCTGGGAGTCGAAATGTAAGGTGTCACTGTCCCAGAACCAGTTCTATAACTGGTTCTAGAACCGGTTCTAAAGCAACCTGTTCTAGTTTTGAGGTAAAGAACCTATTGCAAATAGGACAAAGTCCATATAAAAAGAACCAGTTGCAGAACAGAAATTAGACCTGTTATAATACAGTATAAGCTGTTCTGCAACCAGTTATTTGGATTTTACTATTTTACTGGGAAGTTGTTCTGCAACCAGTTATTTGGATTTTACTATTTTACTGCGCTATTTTACTGCGTATTTTTACATATGATTTTTGGTTTTACATTGCTAATTGAAATGTTTGTTATTTCTAAAATAATAAAGCGAGAAGGCTAACATTTAAGTATGTATTACAGTGTAGTCAAACCTTAAAAATTAAGTTTTTCTTTTGACAAACTTATTTACAACAATTAAGGATATTAAAGGATCAAATTTTTAAAAATTGTTGGTTCTGAAATATTTCGACAAATAATTTTGTGGAATAGCAGAGATTATTATCTTTCATCTGATATCCATATTGGAATCATTTAATGAGTACAAATATATTATTATTAATAATTTGTCTAAACATTTAACTTTAAATGAACTTTTGAGTGGACATAGAAGGTGATATCTAAAGTCGTGCTTAAATATATTAACAATTTGTTATAGGATACCATGTTAATTTACAATATTTTATATTAAATATTTGAGACACTTTCGGAAAAATTCCGTTTAATTTTTAACCCGTCTAATTCAAAACTTGAACTTTTTGTATATCGTAATTGATACTTTGAGTTAATTGCAGAATAAATTAAAAAAAATAATAATGCTGTTTTTGAGATATTCGCGATATAAGGACATTTTTCAATTTCGTTCTCCTTTTGTAGAAAAGAATTATTTTTGTCGATCACTGTTTACACACAATTTTTAATTTTCAGTTGATGCGTTCAAAAGTTATAAACATTGTATATTTCCTAAACATTTGTTAAAAACACACTTTTTGAGCAGCGATTGAACGCGCACCACAACTTATTTTTGGAATACGAAAAAATACCTCAACACCATATTTTCCAGCAGAATGTTTTTATTGAATTTTACTAAAATCAGAAGAAGCACTGTTGAAAATTTGTTTTTTTTTGTGCTCATTGTTGTTAAATTGTCCCTATAGGAGCTTAAACAAATTTATTTAATGAGAAGTTTTTTTATGAACAAATATTAAAATTTTTTAATATTACTTTTGTTTATAAACCACAATATTACATAATAATAATTATATTATTTGTCCTATAAATCGTTACAATTTGTAAAATTTTAAAAATTGGTTTTGGAATCCGTTAATTTTGGTTGTTGTGGTTTTAAGGAAAATGTGTCATTAAACTAGTGTAATGAATTTGTGTGGAAATTTATATACCCGAGTAAAAACCTTTACATATAATCATGCACTATTTTATATAAATACACTAAGGATATTATGGTGGTAAAGACGACAGCAAATGTTGTCAAGAACAAATAAAATTTACTTTAAGAGAGGATGACTAACATTTCGTTAAATTCAACTAACATTTGTCATTTGTTTTTACTTTTCAAAAAATTACTAACAATTATAGTCAAAATGTTAGTAAAAGCAAACATTTATTTGTTGTATTTTTTAAATGACAAAAAATTACTGTAAAAAGTAAATGTAAAGTCATAAAACATTCATTTGATGTGGTTTGTTTTTTAATGAACTAACAGATTAGTAAAAAATTAAATTTGTTATACAAACAAAGAAACTTTGTTACAACCCAAACATCTACATATTTTTAAAACAGAAGTTCCCTGAGTGTATATATGTTATTGAATGTTATCTATGTTAATGCATTTTTATATATGTATTTTTTGTCTCTAAATTTTTTAATTGGATCCCACATGTAGTTACATCTTATTACATATATATAATCGTATATGACATATAGAATCATATGTGGTTAATGTAATTATGTGCGAATACATGTATGATTAGATATGACATATATTAAAATTATATATAATAACATATAGTGTAATATTCGAAAAATAAATTCCATATGGGATAAAACGATGTATTGACCTATTCATAGTTATATATCGTTCAAAAGTATAGTTTCGTCCATATATTTTGGATAAAACTATATATTTCCACATTTAAAGTTTGACGGCTGTATATTGGCCTGACCCGAATTAAAAAAATCTGTGAATTTTTGTCAAGTTTATGGATAAAAAACCAAACATTTTTGTAACCCTCTAACCGGCAAGCTCGACTCGCCTCCAGGCGCGGTATTTTAAATTGGCCATAAGTTCCTATTTAAAATATAATTTAAATTATAATAAGAGTTTAAGCTATTTCGATAGAAACCCAAATATTCAAAATATTTTGTGAACTAATATTTTGTGTGGATGCCACGGTTTGGAAGCGAGAAAGTGGTAAATTAAAAATTTCGAAAAATGTCAAAAAATAAATATTTTAAAATGAACACAGTTTTCAAAAATCTTGAAAACACAGGTATGTTGACGTGAAATCGTTAATACTAAACACAAAGTAAGATTGAACCTTAAACTTAAAAAAAGCTCTAATTTTTGTACAAGGACATACAGGCTACCTAAAGGGTACGTGTAAAGGACATATTCTTAACTCTAAAACGTATATACGGCTTTTTATGAAATTTGCCAGTAAGATTATATTAAGTATTATTGGCACAGCCTTTAAGTTTAATCAATATATGTTGAAGCTAAGGTTCGTTTTCGATTAATTTCGCGTTTTTCGAAAAACGGAAATCGCCATATCTTCTTCCCCAAAAACACAAAAAGGGAAATAGTAAGAGCAATAATTTATGCCTAAAATTATTTTGTTTTTATTTATTAGTTTTAGTTCCGCTCTTAACCTATTTTGGGCCGCCTATATTCCTAAAATAGGCCACTGAAAAAGTTTGGAAAAAGAACAAATTGTTTTAATTTGATTGAAAAAAGGCTTATGCCGGTTTGAGTGTTAAGGGTACATTCTTATAATTGCTACCTGTAGCCTTTGTTGTGTATATTTAAAATTGTTGACAAAGAAGAGCTTAAAAGTAATGCGGAGCATATTACGGGAAAAACAGTCAAAAAATTTCCATACATTAACTGTTGGTTTGAAACAACTTATTTTATTTATTACTTGTTTTAAACTGAAAGATGTAATGTACCAAATTACTATTTGGAAATTTTATAAATATATTTCTAAACATATGCTCAGCATTACCAAGCTTGAGCGAACTTAAATATTCTCGAAATTTTTATTTTTCCCATAAGCGACTGGATAATACTCTTCGTTTGAGCACTTTCAGGTACAATTATACAATTTCGGGACACCCTAATGTACATTAAAACTTCTGAAAGATTATAAAGTTTTTACGGACTTCACGAATATGATGCGATGATCAAATATATTTGCATTGAAATGTAACACTTAGTACAATTTTACCAGATTAAAACTCGGATAAAATTATATTTAGATGTATTAGTTTACATAAAATCAAATATAATTATATCATGTCAAAATACGGATACAATAATATCTGAATTTTATGTAATTATATCTATTAGTATCAATTTAGATATACACTAATCCAATTAAATACAAAACTGATACAATCTAATACAATTCTATCTTGGCATTATTCGGATAAAATTATACTGTACCCATACAAACATATATGGGCAAATATTTCGGATGAAATTTAATAAGATTACATATATCGTCACATAGAAATTGATATGAATACATAAAGCTCCATATAATTTTTTTTTTTAATCGGGTACTCATATACTCATAATTAATATATAATTGTATATGATACAAAAGTAGATAACCTTCAATTTATTTCGAAGGTAAAATCTGCTAAATTTATCTTTCTAATAAATTTTCATAACTCAAACAATCAGCAACAAAATTTTGATTCAAATTTAACTATTTATTTTTGATTGATATTTTGTTCATAAATTTTACTAACTTAGCAACACATTTTATTTTTATTGGTTGGGTGCCATAGTTGTTGTGGGTGGGTTGTTTGGTAGATGGAGTGTTTATTTTTCATGTCGATTATACAAATTGCCATGTTGTTTATCTAAAGTAATTTTAACGCTAAATAAACCAAAATATTTATTACACAAACTAAATTTATTATAATAAACTGGTGGAACAACAAACAAAAATATAATATATAAGTAACAACATATAACAACTACCATAAACATATGAATTTAATATCACCAATTTATGAGTGTAGAAGTGTATGTATTAAAAAAAAAAAAACAAACACATATACAAATACAATACAATACAATACACACGCATTTAACATACACTATGATGAAAAATTTTAAAGAATTAAAAAAAAATTAGCTTTTTAGTTCTTAAATTTGCTAATTTATTTTGGCTATTAAGTTAAAAATATAAAACTTTCCCCACGTTGATCGTATTTTTTTAATTAAAAATTGTGTTATAGAAGTGTAATTTTTGGTATACTTTTTAACCATAGTTTGTTTTTGTATTCATATTCGTTTATACTTTTTTAGCTATAAAACTACAAAGTAGTTAAATCAATAAATTTATGATAAAAATATTTACCATATCACATATAGTAGGACAATTTTATGACAAGTTCGTAAAAACAAATACATATACTAATAAAAAATCTATTTTTTTATAACTAAAACGTAATTTCTGTTTCTGGTGTTTTTAAAATATTAGGGGAAAACCTTGTTGGTTGCCAGCCCTTAGCTTTTTTTCCATAAATCATCATCAAATCAAAGAATTGTGGTCATATTTAAAGGTTACCGATTTAAAAAAATTTACATTGAGCTTTATATAATTTTATCTAATTTAATATGACACCATAGTTAAGTATAGAAAACAAACTTCATCCGAAAAATTACCAGATTAAATTGTGTAAAATTACATATAACTGCATTATATCAGATTAGAAGTGATTTGATTACAATTATAAGTGATTTGATACAGTTTTGTCCGAATATTCTCCTCATCCAATTTTATTAAATTATACGTTACTATATCCAATTTAATATAATAGGAGGGTCAGAGTGAAAAAAAGTTTATTCAATTTATTTCGGAAAATTAATTAATAAAATTTAATCAAACAAAGTCCAATTGTATCGGTTTGTGTTTAATTTAAATGGATGGCATACCAGCACTGGTACTGAAACAGTGCTCTTCGACGCTAGCTCGTCCATTGGCTAACCTGTTCAGCTCTTCATACCGTGCAGGTGTCTCCCCTTCGTGCTGGAAGGTTGCCAATGTTCAACCAATCCAAAAAAAAGAGTGCGGCTAATAACCCTGAAAATTACCGCCCAATTGCAATATGTTCTGCGCTCTCGAAGGTGATGGAGAGCATGGTCCACTACCATCTTGTAAATTATCTGGAGGCCAACTCACTTACGGGAGATCTGTTGGCGTTCCTTTCTGAATGTTGGAGTCGGTCTATTCACATGTTTGGTGAGAACAAGATAGTTGCTCTAGATATTACCAAGGCGTTCGATCGTGTGTGGCACGGCGTACTGTTATCAAAACTAATTGCCTTTGGTGTAGGTAATGATTTCTCTCGATTTATCTCGAATTTTCTCAGAGATCGTACTATACGTGTTGTTATAGATGGGATCTCATCCGACGAGTTTCAGTTATGTTCAGGGGTACCACAGGGCTCTGTTCTTTCTCCATCTCTTTTTCTCATCTTTCTTAATGACCTCCTTGGTCGAACTATCAATCCTATTTACTCCTTTGCAGATGACAGCAACATTTGTCATTCCTTTTCCTTCGATCGTAGGCCAAGCCTTGTGGAGGTCGGGGGCAAAAGACAGATTATGAATGACACACTCAATCATGACCTTTCGACAATCTCAGAGTGGGGTCGTGCGAACAGGGTCGATTTTAATGCTCGTAAGACTCAATGTTGTATGTTGACCCATAGGTCTGTGGACTCAACCACGTCATCTGTGTATATGGATGGGATCGTTATTGAGGATTCAGATACTCTTGATGTTCTGGGCATGAGAATACAGTGTGATGTCCGTTGGACAGATCACATTATTCAAGTATCGAAAGAAGCTTTCAAGTGTCTTGGTTTTCTAAACCGGTGTAAGAAATACTTCACCCCATCTGATCTCCTTACTATTTATACCACCTACATCCGGCCGAAGATGGAATATAACTCCCATATTGGGGCTTCTGGATCGTGTGCAACGGAGAGCGTTGATGCTTATCAACGACAGTAGGGTTTCGAACTCTATTGACTCGTTGGAGCATCGTCGGAATGCGGGTTGTGTGACTTTGTTCTATAGATATTACCATGGGAAGTGTTCTGCTGAGATAAGCCGACTCATCCCGAGGGACCGGGTCTCTGTTCGTACTACCCGCTTGTCAAGTAGATCTCATCCGGTTGTTGTTTATAGCCCGGCAAATACCACAACGCATTACAGAGAAAACTCGTTTTTGAGTCGCACTAGCCGTATGTGGAATTGTCTCCCTGCGGAAGTCTTCCCTGCAAATTACAATTTTGAAAAATTCAAGTCAAATGTCCACAAACACTACTCCCTCTTTCCTCCTCCCCATAACCTATTTTCCTGATATCAACACAATGCAATGCATTAGTAGGGGCATCCCCTGAGTGTTGGTTCAACATAAAAAAAAAAAAAAAAATCTTATACAATGTAATCGGGATTTTTGTCTTATCTGATTTATCGATTTTATGCATTTGAATATTTGTAAATACATTCAAATATGATCTTATGTATTCATATGTTTCACTGTATAAGAAATATCTTAAAACATATAAAACCGAATAATCCATTATTATATCCAATTTGATTTTAATAAAATTGAATACATTTGAATAAGATTATTTTTTCACGGGTCCATATATTATTTTAAATATAAATTCAGTATGGTATATTTTAATTTTAAAAACATTATTAATAGGTCTTCTCATAAAAACTCGAATATAACTTAAATAAATAAATATTGTAAAACTATGTTAGACATAATATTTATTATAATTTTCAAGATACAAACGAGTTTGTTATATTTATTTACCATTTCAGTTGAAATCAAGAAAACTTCAAATAAATTAAAGTTTTCTATATGAAATGACGAAATTTCCTACTGAAATTGAAAGTTTTTATTTGCAATCAAAGAAGTAAAACAAAGTACTTAAGTTTTCTTTCAAATTTTTAATCGATAGTTCATATACTCAAATTGAAATTAAGATTATAGCGGTATTCTCAATTTCAAATAGATAATCTCAATTTAGCTTTTAATTTTATAAATTTCCAACAAACTATTAACTTTATGCTGAGGTTTTTAAATCAGAAAATTACAACTGAAGCTATCATATTAAGATTTTGTTTAGTGCGCGCCGGTAGGCTAGTTGGCAGCGTGCTGGCGTATCAGTGCGGGGGTCGTGGGTTCGATTCCCACCAGAGGCACTGGTCTGTTTTCGCTACAACGCGCCGAAGGCCATAGTAGCTACTGCTCGGTTAGGGTAATAGTATATAATTTGTAATTATATGATTATTAATTAATAAAATAAAAAAAAAACAAAAAAAAAAGATTTTGTTTAAATTAATTACATTTGAAAGCGTGTGCATGTTTAACCACAATTTAATTTGTAATATTTAACGTTTTCAAAACCAAATTCAAAGTTCAACTCAAAATTGCAAAATCTGCCATTGTTACTAATAACACGGTACTACAGTGCAAAAACAAAAACTTGGAAAACGACCTAGCGTGGGTTATAGGTCTTGTTGACTACATTACAAATTGTGTCAAAAAATTTCAGAAACACCCTCAAATTCAGAAGTTATTCTAAAGAAATCGTTTTCAGTGATGTTCGTCAATTTATCGACCTGTAACTCAGTCTGTTTTTGTCCGATTTTAATTTTTAACGGGTTTGGAAAGAAACCGTGCATTTATGATACCTTTGTAAGTTACAAGTATTGTTTTTGTTAAGAATATCTACAAAACAAAAAAAACGAAAATTATAAACTTTTTTGATTTTAGTAGCTTTTTATTGCTTATTTTGATATGAAAGCTTATAAAAATTTATACCAACGCATAAAGAAAATTTAGTTCTTCACAGAACATGGTTTTCATTTTTCAAATCGGATGAAAATTGTAAAAGTTATTCAACTTTTCATTAACACCTGTTTTTAGCAATACATGTTAACTTAGGTTAAGCTATTTGTACAGTTTTTAATTTGCGTTTGTCAGTCAAGTGGTTTACCAAAAGAAAAAGTCTGCAATCCCAAAATTTTTTCTTTAGAAAAAGTTTAGTAACTTTTGCAATTATAAACCGATTTTAACAAATAATATCTCGTTTTTTTATATAAAATTGTCTTTAAGATACAGTGCAAAAAAAAGATAGGTTTTCATAGAAAAAAAATTAAATAACTCTTGTAGAATTTGAAAAATTAGGAAAAAAATATAAGAAACTTTTGATAAACACTTACCTAATTTCTTTGAATATATATTTCATGAAAGCTTAATTCATTGCCTTTAAACCACTGTTTAAAATTTTGAAATCGGTCAAAAAATGTGAAAGTTAGCGGTACTAAAGTGCTACGACCCTACCCTAAAAACAGTTTTTTGAAAATAATGCAAAATTTTGAGGGCGTTTCAAAATTTTTGAAAACGCTTTTTGTATGTATTCACCTAGGCCTACAACCCCCAACTAGGTCGGTTTTCAAGTTCTGACAGAAAGTGTTTTTTTTTTTGTACCAGTGTGTAATTAAGGATTACTAAACTAACTTCATATCGTCAGAAAAAGCGCTTTTTTCAAAAAAAAATGTTTACATACCATACATTATTATACGTAATATTGTATTAAGCTATATAAATTATATATAAAATCTTGGTAAATAGTATATACCATATGTAGTTTTATATGCCACATCATTTCAATATATATTTAGATATTAATCAATATATATTTAGATATTAATATGTATGGAGCTATACCAAAAATTTCGAAAAAACAAAATCTAAGATTAAAATGTATATGATCACATGCACCATCCCATATATCCATATTAACCTATATGTTTTCATATAACATTGAATTAAATAATATGTGATTGTATATGAATGTTTTTATCCGGGTTGGCAGCACAAAACTTCAATTGTGGTCTAGAAATAATTTGAATTTGCAAAGAATAAAAATTGTATTTCATATTTTTTAAAATAAGGCCTGCAGGTTGCAACCCTCTAAAAAATTGCTGAGCATATAGAAAAATACAAGCAAAGCACCTGATTTGGAAAATTTAAGAATAATTATTATATTTTATTTTCATTCGGTGGTTGCAAACATAACAGAATTTATGAAATTAGCATAAAAATTGTAATTTGTACAATGGTATGGATTCATTCCAGATCATCAACGGAATCACAGTTCGGCCACATATAAACGCTGAAGCGCATATTGCAAATTTCGCGTAAACTGCTGTTTTGCACTCGTTGCATTTTGGATATTTTATATCAAGTTTTAGAGCAAACTAATATGCCAATTGTTGTAATTCAATGAAACTGAAGCCATAACGGCGGTTGGTGCACTACATATTCGACTAGCTCTTTCTCTTCTTCTTCATTAAAAATATACAGAAAGAGCAAGAATCAAAATTAGAAAAAGTTTGTGCTCATTTTCTATATATAATTGACTTTGATTGATTTAATTGAGTCGAGTTATGCATCAAAATCCTTAGTGCCGTGGGGTGCACCCGGTTGTTCTTACGGTGCACTACCATAATAAAAGTGTATAGAAAATTCTAAAACTCAGTAAAAAAAGTAGCTTTTCTGACTCAAAGTCAATTAATATGACAAAGTAAATATCATACAACCAGAAATTAATTTAATAATAATCCATGATACACTTAGAATACTATGTAGTTAAAGACCACTGCAATTGTAGTTGAAAACAAATGAAATTTCACTTAAAGAAAGGACGACTGACATTACAGTAAATTCAACTAACATTGTCATTTGTTTTTTAATGTCCAAAAAATTATTAACAATTGTAGTAAAAATTAACCAAATGGTAGTAAATAATAAACAAACATTTTTTTTTTATTTTTTTAAATAACAAAAAACAACTGTAAAAAATTAATGTAAAATCATAAAACAGTCATTTGATGTGGTTTATTTTTTTAAATGAACCATAAGGTTAGTAAATATTTTAAATTGTTCTACAAATGACTGACATTTACATTAAAAAAAAGAAACTGTATTACAACCCAAACAACTACATATTTTTAAAGCAGAAGTTCCCTGAGTGTAATAATTCTCGGAAAGTTTGCGTAAAAACCTTGTGGAATAGTGTAAATTATATTTTTTATTTATTTTTTATATAAAGGGTAAGTATTTTTTTTATATAACATCTTAAATATGTTTTTGAGAAAAAGACCTTTGTAAAAAATGTTTTATAACATTTTTTGTTAATCTAGGGAAACAAATCGTTATCTTTTCCATTGTTTATAAATGTAATGGGTTTTCTGCGGCTTTTTCTTGCTTGAAAATAACTGATATCAGTATAAACAACCGAAAAAGAGGGGGTGGCCTGTCAAAGGTGGCAACCTGCATTCAAATGGAGTTTTGCAATTAACAAAAAATTGCAAATTAATTATATGCACAGAATTCTGATTGGGTATGGATATATAAAATTAATAAAAAATAAACACAGCAAAAATATTTAAATTTTAATTTAAAAATTTTATTTTATTTTTTAAAAAATTCATACTACTAAATGTTTTATTTAAATTAGTTTCTTTAAAACAATGAAGCTTTTTCATAAAGTTTAAGAAATTTTTTCATTCAAATTGTGAAGAAAACTTCGATAGTTTAGTGAAAAATGCATTAAAACTCGTCCTGGAAATTCTCTCTGGGTAAGAAGTAGATTAAAAGTGTTATTCACTTGTCTTATGTCGACTCCAGTCGGAGTTAAGGTCGTTGCACCGCTGAAATGCCGAAATATAGGGTGTGCCAACCTGAAAGTACTAGCAACCTGCAAGTGCTTACCCTACTTTTTTCATTAAATTTTATTGAAATTATATATTTTGATTTACTACGTTTTTATGATATGTAGTATATGAGATATTTCAAAAAATTTATACACCTGTTGAAACTGAATTGCGATGCCACTGGTTTCTTAAATATTTTTTAATTAAGATGAACATTGGACAGGGTTAGGAAAACTTTACTTTAACATCAGGGCATGCAAAAAATGTATGCTCATTTATAAGTCAAAAAATAAAAAAATAAAAATCACTGAAACTTTTTAAATGTTTTTCCATAAATTTTTTCTTTGCTTATTAATCATTGCACATAAAAGCATAAACAAAATCGACATCGGCCGTCTTCAATTTTAACCAAAATCGGTATGGAAGTTAAGTTTCATATAAGTATGACATCGTTTTGTGTTGCTAGATTTTACAGTTGTAGAAATATCGCATTTCTAGATATGTGTTTTTTTAATTTTTAAAAAATATACCGGATCCAAAATTATGAATTAGAAAAAATATACTAATAGATAGAATTTTTTCGACGAGTTTTAATGAATTTTTTTCACTTAACCGAGGAATTTTTCTTCACAATGTGAATGAAAAATTCTTAAACTTTATGAAAAAGCTTAATAGTATGAATGAAACTTTCTCATTAGTTGTGTGAAATTTTTGATAAATAAAATTAAATTTTATATTGAATTTTATGAAAAACTGCATTTAGTTAATGAAATGTTTCAATGGACGAGTTCCACTGACATTTCCAAGATATAACGCAAAAATTCATTTTATGCAGAGAATTATCTCAGTGTAGTAGAAAATAAAATTTACATAAAAAAATATTTTATTGAACGAAAAAACTATAACAGTTTTACAAAAGTATATTCACATAATTGCTTATATCTTTTAAGTGGCGTAAGCTCCGACAGTCACTGATACGCAATGCTAAAGCTACTTAAAAATAATTCATTTATTGACGACAAAAAACATTTGTTCAAAATTCGTGGTATTTTCAAAACATGGGTTTCTGAAATTTTAAACAAACTATATGTGAATTATTAAATATTTTTCTATACCGTTGATAAATCCCTATATGATATTAATTCGGGTTCCTGAGCTATCGGTTTCTTTAACTTTATATTTGTACATTTTTATTCATAACTCAGGATACTGTCAGCGTACACTCAGGGAACTTCTGCTTTAAAATTATGTAGTTCTTTGGGTTGTTATACAGTTCCTTTATTTGTAATGCAAATCTCAGTCATTTCCGGAACAAATTAAATTTTTTACTAAACTTGTAGTTCATTTAAAAAAACAAACCACATCAAATGACTGTTTTATGATTTCACATTAATTTTTTACATTTGGTTTTTGTTATTTAAAAAAATACAAAAAAATAAATGTTTGTTTATTTTTTTACTAACATGCGTTTAATTTTTACTACAATTGTGGTTAATTTTTTGAATATTCAAATATAAATGGCAGTGAAATGTAAGTCGTCCACTCTTTTAGTGAAATTTCATTTGTTTTTACCTACATTCATAGTATTACATTCTAAGTGTACCATTTGGTAACGGTATAAGGAATTAATTAATAATTTACATATATTTTAGCTTTTTGATCAGAGATTCAAAGCATTTTATATTAAAGTACGATAACATTACGTTTTAAAATTAGGTAGCAGTGATTCACGTACCTTTAAAAGTTAAAAAGATATTTACGATTAAGTACGACAACTTTTGATAAATTTTTGAATATATTTCATATTTTATGACGGGCAACTTCTACACTAATAGAAGTATCTGCAAGCTCTCAATGAATTTTTGTATTAGACTTATGAATTGTCAATTGAAAGTTTTCATTATTTTAATACAGACTTGAGGATATTGTATGTGTTGTTGATCTATTTACAATTGCATTTAATTTTTAATTGTCAGGTTTAAGACATGCTATAAATACGAGTAGAAAACTAATTGTTAATAAATGTAAGACAAGATCTTTTGGAGACCAGCGGGTACACTGAGAGAATTCTCTGCATGTTATCAATGAATTTATACATTAATCTATGATGTGTCACTTGAACTCGTCCATTGAAAATGTTCATTAAATTTATGCGGTTTTTTATAAAATTTAGTGAAAATTTTAGTTTTATTTATTAAAAATACGAAAAAATTTCATTAAAAATTTTATCATTAAATCTATGAAGCTTTTTCATAAAGTTTAGTAAATTTTTCAATAACATGGTAAAGAAAACTTATCAGTTTAGTGAAAAAATTTCATTAAAAGAAATTCCAGAAATTCTCCTAGTGTGGAGGGAGTCGACGTAAGCGACTACAACCTCAGTCTATTCCACCACCCCACAAAAACTTAAGGTTTCATCAGTTATATATATCAATCAACCACAGAAAATAGGTGATGTTAATTGATTACCCCAAACAAAATGAGTTATTTTCGTCTTTTCCACCACTTCAAATCTTAAAGCTTTTTATTTGGCAGGGTTGCCAGTCCAACTGCTAATGGTACCATTACTGGGAACGAATTGGGAATCCGGCATGTATACTAATATTTAAACACATTGATTGTTTTCTTATTGATTGTTTTGTTATTAGATTTTATCTGTCTATTTGGTTTGAGAATTTGTATGTATTGTTGATCTTTTTTAAAATTGCATTTTATTTTGAATTGTCAGTCAGATTTTTATAAATTTTAATGAAAAATTTCATTTTATTTACTAAAAATTTCTTACGACTAATGAAAACATTTTAACGAAAATAGTTTCATTAAAACTAGTTTTATAAAGTTGAGGAAATTTGTCATTCACATTGTGAAGAAAACTTCAGTAGTTTAGTGAACAAATTTCATTAAAACTATTAAAAGAAATTCTCTCCGTATATACCAAGTTTGATTGAATTCGGAGTCGGCTAGTTCCATTTACGAGGGTGGTTCCAAAATTGGCCCATCTGATGTATAGATGTCAGCAGTAGTTTGAAAGAAAATACTTTGGTGAAAAGTGGAAAACTTACAAAACATGCGTTTTTACGTTTTAAGGCGCAATGTTGTGTTGTTTTTTTTTTTTTTTTGGTTCCATCAAAAATAAACGATCTCAGTGAATTTGTTAGTACGGAAAAAATTGGCTACAGTAATGTAATTCATTACTTTTTTTTGAGAAGTCTCATTCCAACCAATATTAAAGCCGAGCTATATACTCTTCTGGGGGAGTCTAACCCTTCGTTTACAACTGTGAAATATTGGGTGGCAGAGGCCTTACAAACTGCCAAGCCGAAAAACGTAGTGTTCGACCAATTAACGTGCCCAGGCCAGAAACAGTTCAGAAAATTCACTAAATGGTATTGGATGATCGTCGGCTGAAGATGCGTGAGCTGACCTAAATGATAGGTCAATATAACAAAACAGCTTTGTGAAGATGATGGCCAAAATCAATGAACTAATGTTCACATTGTTTCATCGCGCACCTAATTCGCCAGATTTAGCTTCGTCTGTTTATTTTCTATTCCCAAACTTACCAAAATGGCGCAGTTGTAAAAATTTGCCAAAAATGAAGAGGTGGAGTCTGTGGTTGATGGATATTAGCTACTAGAGTAGCTAGATGTATCTTACTATAAAAAGTGTATCGAAGCAATTGAATATCGCTGGGAAAAGTGTATCGAGCAAAAGCTGATTTTATTGAGAAATAAAGTAACATTTTCCCAAATTTGTTGTGTTCTCTTTGTTAGGACGGCCAATCTTGGGACCGCCATCGTTTATGTTTTCAATCTCATGCACATACAGAATAAGTTAGTTTTAAATCTGTCGCAAATGTGAAAGATCATTTCGTACCGATTACATACTTTCTTTAATTCAAAAAGTCAAACTATTCTTATAATCAATGGTTTTGTAACACAATCAAATGTATGCCAACCCAAATGATACTTCAATAACACAGTTCAACAAAATCATAAAAATTTTATGCATAGGGGTTGCGACGTATCATTTCTAAAAGACTTTGGGACGCAGATCATGAATATGGCCTTAGATTTTTAAAGTTAGCTAAAGTTAGTTAGTTAAATAAGTATTTACAAAACACATTTTTATGAAATTTAAATTTGTTGATAAACTTTTTATAAAATAATACAAAATTTAAAATTCAAATAGTATTAACTAGGATATTTAATTAAATAAAGTACACGTTTTGAAAGGTGCGGTAACATTTTATATGCATATATTCAAAGCTATTTGCAGGATTTCGTCGATAAAATATCCAAAACGAAAAGAAGATCCAAGATTTTAATACCTTCATTTAGTGAACATCACAGTTTACTTAATTATGAAAAAACTCGTGTACTTTCTCTTTAAGTTTAATAAAAATAGCTTCAACTACAAAAATTTTCATATATTTTTATGCCTTACAAACATGGAGTCTGTGACAAATTTTAATTAATAACATTAAAAAAAAACATTAAAATATGTTTTGTAATTATTCCCAACCAAGTTCCAGCTTTTTTTCAGCATTTTCATAAAAAATAACGATTTTAAATGATACATGTTGAAAAATGTATTTGTTTTCCCCATAGTAAATACATACAAAATTAAATAAAAAAATAAATTTAAAAATTTTTATCTTCAAATAGAATTTTCTATTTGCCAGATTATTGGCAGATTATTTGCCAGATTATTATTTTGAATTAGCTTAATTTTTTGAAAAAGTATGGTTTCTGCGTCTGATATTCACAATAATATTTAAAATTTGTTAGCACATTGCGTGAACTGGGTTTCTTAGTAAAAAGCATCCCCGGGTCAAGAAGGCATGTTAAAATTTGTAAGCGAAACATTTTATGAATTCTGAATTTCTATAGTGAATCTTCACTACGGACTAAATCGATTATGTGCAAAAAGATTGATTTGTTAAGTTTTTTGCAAAGACATTTCAGCAACTAAAACGTTTTATCAATTCCGCCTAAACGTACATCAAATAAAATATTTGAATTACCTAAATACTGAAATCGAAGAGGCATTAAAAAGTTTTAGGGACTTTAAATTTACATTGAAAATATTTTGCCTCAAAGTGTCGAAATTTTTGATATTCCTCATATGTATGATATATGTTATTAGATTTCAATTTTGTTTTTACCATTTATGACCGATTACTGAATATCCAGTTCAAATTTAACAAACAGTTAAATGAAAAATTTATATGGGAAACAACAAAAATGCGTCTCAGTTAGTAGCTAACATGACAATGTGAAAATTAATCTTAGTATTTATGAATAAATAATTTTTTTTAAATATCGTTTTACTTTAATATTTATGTAAATTATTAGATGTTCTATTGAATATTTATTTAGTAATACACTCACAATAGATTTTGTGTTACCGATTGAAGTTTATTAGTGAATTAGTTCTTACGTTATATTTGTCTTCATAAAGAAATTTTTGTAAATTTTGTTTAGCCCTCTAATGGAAATATTAGCACGACCTATTAAGGTTTCGACAAACTACAACTTATAAATATGGCGGTTTCTGATTGTTTTTTTAAATTTCAATACCGGTCATATATTAACAAATATTTACAATCCACGAACAAATTTTTAGTAAATAAATAAAGTTTCGTATTTTAATAAAAAAAAGTTTCGTATGTTCAAATAACAATTCTTAAAAATTAACTTCTTGGAATATACAACACTCCGAATCTATTCCAGAACAGATTATTTTACCACAACCAGGAACCTGTTCCTGGGAGTCCAAATATAAAATTTCTCTATCGCAGAACCAGTTCCAGAAACCTATTCTTGTTTGGATATAAAGAACCTAGCAAATAGGATAAACTCTATATAAAAATAATCGGTTGTAGAACATAAATTAGAAGCTATATAATACAGTGTAAATTGTTCTGCAACCTGTTTTTCGGATTTTACTATTTATTTAAGTTAATTTTTAAATGTTTTTATAAAAAATGTCTAATTTGTAGAAACACAATGAGAATTTAAGAAATCCGTGGAAATTGTAAAAAAATATTGAAAAATCAAAGGTACAAATTTAAAAGGTCTAAATAAATATGCTGTATATAAAAATATAATTCTAAGTCATAATAGAAGGATTTTTGTTTGATTACGCTTAAACGACTCGATATTTCGATTACGGTTATAATCGACTTGCAATCTCTAATACATACAAACATTGAAAATACAAACATTGACTTGAGTTAAGTGTAGTACACTAAAATTAAAAACCCATTTCAATCACAAAAACTACCGATTCAATAACTTTAATTACTGAAATTACGCCAACAACGAAAATTGCTAATTCAATTAGAAATTGATAGCACTTTAATTGAAGTATTCTTCAATTAAATAATAACTCATTTGATTAAAAAGTGATCAATATTGTATAACTTCTCAAAAAGCAAAAAAACAATTGGATAAAGTGTTGTTGTTGCCATAACAAATGTTTTTTCATAGCTTGACTTTTATAACATTGCATTCAACCGGCATGTAATTCTTACTTAGTTAGCAGATTTATATGTACTTATGTGAACAAATCCACATGGGAAATTAGTTTTTTCTTCTATTGAAAATTATGGAGTATGGCAAAAAAAGTTAAATGTTTGTTTTTTGGTGTTTTGAGTATATATTTTATAAAATAATTTAAACTTATTTTTAGCACAGTTTTATTTAAAAAAATTTAACTTCAAAAACTACATTATCAATTTTATGATAATATATTAAAATAAATTACTATTTATATTTAAAGCACTTAAATAAAATTATTTAACTTAATAAAGTAATAAACCTAATGAGAATTAACAAAAATCTAAGTAAAATTAATTTAAAATATTTATTACTAATACATAAAGATTTCTAAAAAACAACTACATACACAAATATTACAAAAAACAATAACAATATGTTTTGAGCGATAGTATACAAAAATGTCAAGTTTCGGATTTGAGCAAATATTTAATTGATTCAATTAATTTATAATTAACAGCTTTTAAATTTTTCAACAAATCGATTTAATCGAAAAAAGTAGGGAAATATTGATTTCTGTGTAAGTTATCATTTTGCCAGTAAGATAGTAAAGTATGTTTTAACCGATTCCCAAAATCTTTTACTAATTTTATCGATTATTAAAGCCATATGTATAATTATATTTTAAAACTGTTTTAACTGTATATAATGAAAACCCGTAGTGCACTTTTTCTTTGTAATTTCTATTTCGGTATCTGCTATTTTAGTTAGTTTTTGACAAAATAATATTGTGAGTGTATGAATTTGTTATTTTATATATAATGTATGAATGTTTAATTAAATATATTAATTATTAGTTTTGTTATTCAAATGTATTATTAATGAAGGCGCTTTATAAATATTTATACAGGTCGTAAGAAGTATAATTACAGAAGGTTTTTGAGTTAAATGCTAATTGTTATATCTTCTCAAACCTATAGCTTTAATAAAACTTAACTTTTATTGGATTATCTTTTTAAGAACATTTAAATGTTTTTTTTCTTACCATCCTTTTGATAACATAATTTGAGGCTTACCTGCAATAAAAAAAAATATTTATTAATATTTTATCAAATTTTAAATACAATATTACAACCTGTAAAAATCTAAAACATGTAAAACTGATAAAAGTAGAGATCATAATTGTGTCCAACCCAGTTTTTCATTTGCTTATATTTTGTCTATTTTACTTAAGAAAACCAAACAGGTTAAAGCTTAACTTAGACTAATAAAAATAAGTTGAAAATAATGCTGCAACAAAGTTTATGTTCACATTCACAGTTTATGTTCACATTTCAGAATTTAAAAAAGTGAAATCGCAGAGATTCAGAGCTTTAAAAAAATTGGAAAAAAGACAGGAACGTACACATAACCTCAGCCAGCTGACAAGTGACTTAAAAGATAGCCATACCTCTAACCTTTCCAAAAAGCCCTAAACGAAGCCCAGAGGTCTTACCGTTCCAAAGTTATGACCATTTGACTGAAATGCAAACATTTTGTTTTTTAGTTTTGAAAGCGAAATTACAAAATTACAAAAACAAATGAATGTGTGCTGTTATTTCGCTTCCAAAACAAAAAAAAAAGTTACCTGCCATCTGGCTGAGTAAATTGAGGTTATGTGCATGTTCTTATGTATTTTTTCCAATTTTTTTTTAAAGCTCCGTATCTCGGCAATTTTTTTATTGATTCTGAACGGTCTACCAAGAAATTTCAAACAAGCCCAAAAACAAAAAATCAGACCACAGGTTCAGAAGTTAGCAATTTTACCCTTACCTTACTTTTCGACCACCAATCCGAAAATTTTCAATTCTTTTTAATTTTCATTTTTTTTTAATTTTTACAACAAAATCAGAAAAATATTTAACAAAATCAGAAATATTTAATGCATTGGCGTTACGAACTATTATTTTCAAATGATTTTAGGACGCAGATCACGAATGTGGCCTTAGAGTTTCCAAGTTAGATAGAGTTAGAGAAATATTTGCAAAAACAATTTTGTAAAAAATTTAAATTTTGTGAAAAATTTTTGCAAAAAATACAAAATTGAAAACAATAATGCTACTTTTTTGCAACATTCAAATAGTATGAATAGTATGGATTTTAATTTGATATATTATATGCTTCGAAAGATGAAATAATCTTCCATATGCATGTAGTTAAAGTTGAAATTTCTAATTTTCACGAAATCACCACCAAAGAGAAGATCCAAAATTTTTATATGTACCTTTAGCGAGCATGACGGGCTACTTAATTTATGAAAAAAACCGCGTACTTTATATTTTAGCTTTAGCAAAAAATAGCTTGAAGTAAAAAAAAAATTTATCCAAATTTTAATGCCTTAAAAATATGGAGTCTGTGAAAATCCTAACTAATAAAATTCAGGTAAAAATATTCAAGTATGTTAAAAACAAGTTTTTAATCAATACCAGCCAAGTTCTAAGTAATTGAAGTGTTCTTTTCAAAAATAACGATTTTAAATTATGCATGTAAAATACACACACGGAGAAAAATTTGGCGCTTTGCCAACTGAAATTCGGCTATTACGACTTAAATTCGGTTATTACGAATTTCAGATGGTTGCCACATCTAAGCACTAGCTTTTACAACAAAGTTCCCAGCAAAATTTTTTGGAACATATTACCTCTGAACCTGTTCTAGAACACCGGTTACCACCGGTTAAATGGAACCGGTTCTAGAACAGGTTCCTGGGAGTCTCAGTGTAAGGTGTCACTGTCCCAGAACCATTTCTATAACTGGTTCTAAAACCGGTTCTAAAGCAACCTGTTCTTGTTTTGAGGTAAATAAACTATTGCAAATAGGACAAACTCCAAATAAAAGGAATCGGTTGTAGAACCAGTTATTTGGATTTTACTATTTTACTGGGTTCTGTTAATTCAACTGAATTTTAGTTGCAACACTTAAAATATTCAGAAATATAATGTTAATATCATTGTAATTTATTTATTTATTTTATTTACGTTGACAGCCAACTACGAGATAATTCGTAGCTTGCGTTCCCATCTAGGGTGCCAACTACGAGTTATCTCGTACTCACTAAACCTGCCATTTTTGTGTAGCTACGAATAAAACCGTATTATGTCAGTGCTAGTATCAAAAAATGGCTTCTGGGAAAAGAACAAAAAGTCAATGTTGGCTTGCGTGAACTGAACATTTATTAAAACCAAAAAAAAAAAAAATTTTAATGGAAAAATTCATTCAATATAATGGAAAAATTAACTCAAATACAAGAAAAAAAAGTAATATTTTATTGTTTGTGGAAGTTCTTAAAACAATTTTGCACAGGGCTGGCTTCTCTTCACAGGCTGGACAGAAGTAACGCGTTTCTTGACGTTTTTTTGCTTGGGTACGTACGAATTAACTCGTAGTTGGCTTCTGCGTAGCGATTATTGTTACAGAAGTCAACTACGAGATAATTCGTAGGTCCTTTTTCTCCTAAAAAACACATCATTTTTGCTTTTTGATGATACCTATGATCAAGAAATAGAGTTTTGAGTAATATAATGTGAAAAAATCAAATTGTCATTTTTGGCCAGTTTTCTGAAAATTGCCTTGGTAGTCAAAGTGTTAAAAATGTTACAAAAATTAATTTTCAGATTGAATTTTCGTATAATTTTGATATAATTATTAACAATTTTTTGAGGAAATGAATGAAGTGAAATACAAATTACCATCATGTGCAATTTCGATTAAGAGTTTTTATCATATTCACAAAAAATTAAAACAATTGAAGTTTTTACTTTAATTGCAACGATTTCCGCATCACTCACAATTAATTAATATGGTTTAAAATGCTCAAAGTCCCCACTTTACAATCGTATTAAAAGTAATTCGAAGTTTATTCAGGTATAACAATTAATAAGAACTTTTAAAGAAAAATCTCGATTTTTGGAAGAAGTTAAAATCGCGAATATTTCAAAAACCAGAGCTAATATTAAAATTTCGAGTTCACAGTCCTGATCAACGTAATAAAATCTATCAGAAGTGATAAGTCCCATGATCGATGCATTTTTAGTGTTTAACTGTGTAATTGCTATCTGGAGACATATACCTCAAAGTATTTACTATAAGTCTGGAAGTTAACAAACAATAGAAATTTTATTATATCGATCATTTACTGCAAGAGTGACATAACTCAAAAAACACGATTTTGCAGAAAACTAGTTTAAAGTTTTTAATCCATATCTTCCTCGATCGACCCTTTTTCTATTTATTTGGTCACGTTTTTAATAAAAGGGGATTTAAAGTATTTTTCTCTTAGTGAGAGTTGTGTGCGAATTCGCTAATTATCGAGGGAGCCGTAAGTAGCACAGTTTCTCTATGAAGTATATATTCTTTGCATAAACTTTAAAGAAAAAATAAAATATTTTATCCTCTATCTCGATATTAATATGAAATTTTTACTCAATATAAAGTATGATATTACTAATAAATCTGCATCATTAACTCAAAAATCGCATTCTTTGACTTACGACAGTCTTGAGATAAATGAGCGGCTTAAAGTTTTTAATCCATATCTTCCTCGCTCGACCCTTTCTCTATTTATTTGGTAATTTTTTTATAAATAGGGGGTTTTAATGTATTTTACTATTACTGAGAGTTGTGTGCGAATTCGCTAATTATCGAGAGACCGTGAGTAGCACAGTATATACTCTATGCACAAACTTTAAAGAAAACATAAAATATATTATCCTCTATCTCGATATTAATACGAAATTTTTACTCAATATAAAGTATGATATTACTTATAAATCTACATCATTAAATCAAAAATCGCATTTTTTGACTTATGACAGTCTCGAGCTAAATGAGCGACATGTATTAGCTTTACCAGATACAAAGAGTTTTACATTTTGTCTATTACTCATTTCAATAAAAAATACATTTTACAAAAAACCATTTAATGTCATGAATAAATCATTAAACTTTATATATAAAAATAGTACAAGTATTAATATGCATGCTAACATAAACTACTTAATTTGTTATTAAACAGTTCATTTCTATGCAAGACCACACATAAACTATAAAAATAAAAACTACTACAGACGTACAAATTTTTCACACACATATTTATAAAAACGGAAAAAAAAAATTCAAATTATAATAACTGCAGTTATAGTAAAAACAAATTATTTATGCGAAATTGTATGAACATATAAAAATGACAAAACCACCCTTCATGTTACCACTTGACCATCAAAATTTCCAAAATATAAATTGGGGAAAAAAAATAAAATTAAGTTTTGGGGAAATAATAAAAACATTTTCTCATATAAACAAACCAATTTAACTTTAGCAATCTGCTGCAAATTACTCAAACCAAGCGCAACAAATGTACTCATACAATAAACTCTGACTGGTCACTCTGTTGGCTTGAAATGAAAAATGTGTACGAGATATAAATAAAATAAAAACCTTTTTTTCCGTTTCTGGATTATGGTATTGCTTCAAAAATCGGCCAAATAATAAAAACAGAGTAATAGTCTAAAATAAACACCCTCTTGCAATTCAATCGTATAGAATGTGTTGGAGAATGTTTATAAATGGAGTGGGTGTTTGGAATATTTAAGGAATGTGAGAATTTTGTTTTTCTTTTAATACCAAGGAAAATCTAAAGGGTCAGTCTATGCAGTTTTCTACTTTCTATAATGTAAGAAAAACTTCCCTTATATACAATAGGGTGCCCCTTAAAAACAGATTTATCAGTACACTAACTGTTTTATATCAAATGTTTTCAAATATAAGAAATCGATATTATTTGGGGAGAAATCAAATTTTTAAAAATTTCGAATATTATACAATTTTTAATAAAAAATAGACTATTTTTCACAACTGGGTCATTTCGGCAGGAATTCGGTACGGATTAACTGGCGAAAATTCCCTAACGTTTTTAATTTTTTTTTTTATTTTTTGTAATCCTTTGTTCAATTTCTTTATTAAATTTTGTAAACTGTTCATGTTTTTATTATTTTTTGTTTTAATTGTTAATTGTCTATTTAAATTCATAAAAAATTGTTAAATTTTTTGATTAAAATTGTATTATAACTGAATGTAGTAATATTCATAAGTTGTTAACGACTAACGGCTTGTTTTTACAAGACGTGTATACTA
Organism: Delia radicum; assembly: GCA_021234595.1. NCBI lineage: Eukaryota > Metazoa > Arthropoda > Insecta > Diptera > Anthomyiidae > Delia > Delia radicum. Next base: position 124,113,901 of record CM037855.1, read on the forward strand.
CAAGACAAACGTGTGACAGCCGAACTGATACGTAATGAAATGAGTATTTATAATTCGTTCGTCTGACTTACGTTTGATTACGTAAAGATGTATGTTTTGTCAAACAGTAAGATTGCCAACATAATGTTTTTCGCATTTTGTTTACAAATAACTCATTTTTCGTTGGTAGATGGCAACCCAACACTGTAAATGAAATATAAACAAAAACAGCTGATTTTTGCTTTAAAAAAAAAAAAAATATTTATTTTGTTTAGAAAACAATAAAAATGGTGATAAAAATATAATTTGTATAAAAAAAAAAAAGATTTACAAATCAAAATGATCGGGTCAATTGCCATGGGTTTTGATAGTGATTTTTTTATTACAATTTTTTGTTAAAAAGTATTTTTTTTTTTTTGTTTTAATATTAAATTGTGTTGCCTTTTTTCTTTGACCAATACTTTTTTTTGAACGTCTGTTTTTACGTTTGTGACGTTTCAAATCGCAATGTATGTGGAAACCAAAAAAAAAAAACAGACGAAAACGACAACTCTTACGTTTTCACTCAATTCCAAGTGACATTTGCGATACAGAACCCCATAATGAATTTCTTCACTCGTTTACACGACTTTTTTGAGTGACACGTCTTACAAAAACAGCCCGTAATTGCTTTTTACGCTCACTCAGTTCTATATTGAAATATAGGATTTAAAGTCTTGTTTATAACCCAGTAAAATAGTAAAATTTAAATACCTAGTTCCAGCACTGCTTATACTGTATTACAACAGGTTCTAATTTCTATTCTGCAACTGGTTCTTTTTATATTTATTTTGTCCTATTTGCAATAGGGTATTTACCTCCAAACAAGAACAGGTTGCTTTAAAACCGGTTTTAGAACCAGTTACAGAACTAGTTCTGGGTCAGTGACAACTTACATTTCGACTCCCAGGAACCTGTTCTAGAACCGGTTCCATGTAACCGGTGGTAAAAGAAGTTCTTTTAGACCAGGTTCAAAGGTAATCTTTTGCTGGGTAGGACATCAAATAAATAAAAAAAATAATATAAAATGAAAATACGTAAGGCAATTTTCTGAACTCTGCTAATTTGAACAGAGGAAATTGCTATTTTAAATTGACTAAAATTCAACTCGAATATAACTAAAATTTTGTAAAGTTAAGAGTTTTATTTTTTTCTCTTTTTAAATTACTAATATTTAGCAGAAAAAAAAATAAATAAAATCTGCTACTTTTAAAAGTTTGTTTTGCAACGACGTTTTTAACTACATTCAAGTAGCTTTTTCGGCTATTTTTACATCTTATTTTTTATGAGAGTACAATACTGTAATGCTTTTAAATTGATAACAAAAATCAAACTTGATACGAGCAATTATTTTATGCAATTCGATCCATATAGCGTTGTTGTTTTGATTTATGACAAAAAAAAGACAAACTAGGAAATTAACTGAATAACTTATTTCAGAATTTGATTAAATATGGATATGTGATAAAGATAATAAACTAACGAACAGCGCAATCTTTCTTTTAAGGGTTTAAAAGGTGAGGTCGAAAATGGCTCCAGATTCCTTTTTCTCCATTTTTTTTTTCATATAGAAAATATACAAAAATGGGTATGAAATTGAAGGTATTTTGAAGATCTTTCTATCGATTTACACAATAATTTAAATAGTTATACATTTATTTATTTTCCTTGGGCCATTTTGGACTACACCTTCTAAACCCTTAAAAGTAAGACTGAAACGATAAAGCATTACGCTTGCTCGTTAGAATAGTAACCTTCATAACATATGCTAATAGTAACCTTCATAACATATCCAAATTTAATGAATATCTTATGTAATTTTTTAGTTGCAGGACATTTTGGATCTTGCAGTATCCTTGCTCTGTAAACAACAAAATTTTACACACTTAATTCTGATTACAGATTTAAGAAACACCAGATTCCGATATTATCTGTAGCTTTTATTGCATTTCTAACTTTCAGGATATATGACAGGTAGTCGTGTCCTTGCTGCGATTTTGAAAAATCGCATTCGTGTAACAAATTTCACTTACATACGACAACTTCTTGTATTTTGGCCACACGTTATATGAATTGACGACACTGCCCTACGGTACGTATGAGTGTTAATTAATATGAGATTAATTATCACTCATACGTACCATAGCACAGTAGGGACCATAACAATAATATTCAGTGGTAATAAATGTAGAACTTCTAAACTACTGATCCGATCCGTATGAATCAAATTAAATTTTTGATTCGGTTACGCGGTTTTTAGTACAGGGTATACTTTCAGGGAATCTTAGTATAATACATCGTGTATAAAAAATACATTGGGGCGTGTAATTTTTGTAAATCTGGACTGATTTACATAAACTAAATTGTTTATCGAGTGGAAATATTTGATCAAATTAAAAGATTTCAAATATTGTGGTCATAATAAAAATATTGTTTCAGGGGCCTTTTTTTATCCCCAGGCCTCCAAGGATTAATTATTTTTGAAGTACAGGTAAAAGTTAAAATAGTCTAGTCAAACTTAAATTATATTTTTCTGAAAATTATGTTACATTTTTTAACCCTGTTGTTTACAAAATTACATAAAGTAAATTTTATATCGAGTGGAAATATTTGATCAATTTAAAAGATTCGTGGTCATAATACAAATAAGGCTTCAAGGGCCTTTTTTATCCCCAGGCCACCAAGGCTTAATTATATTTGAAGTAAAAGTAAAGATAGTCTAGTCAAACTAAAATTATATTTTTCTAAAAATTATGTTACCTTTGTTGAAAATATTGTTATGTTCAACTTTTTACAAAATTATAAATTTTTATAAAATGTCCTGGAAAATAGTCGTTCTACGCAATATTTTTCACCCTGGGAATTCTCTGGACGAATTTCCCGGATTTTTTTTTTTCGATTTTTCACTTTTTGGATTAAAAATTAAAGCAACAAAATATCAAATCCTAAAAATTTTACATTTTTTTAATAATTTATGTCAAATTTGGCTTAAATCTAATAATCAATGGAATACTTCCTTTTGTTCTTAAATATTTAAAGCACATAGATAGAAAATATTGTATTTCATTACACAAAAACGAATTTTTGAAAAGTTTTAAAAATAATATTTAGAGTTATTTTAAGAAATCTTTATTTCCCAAATTAACATTGATCGTTCAATTTAAATTTGTTTATTTTTCCTAAGGAAAATAAGCTGTCAATATCAAATATTTATTTTGAAAATCCAAGTACTTGCCGGGAACGTTTGAATAAATGTAACAATTCCCGGGAGTTTAAAAGTGTTGGGAATTCGAAAACCGATCTCTACATACAAATAACAATGAGTATTTTCTTATCTTTTTTTTGTGTTTCTTTAATTGCAACTATTATATTATAAAAATATCAATCAACATGTCCAAATTAGGCGTATTGAAAAATCTTTAAAATTTATTTAAAAAAAAATCATGTTGTAGAATTTTTATCAAATTTGTGAGTCATTTTGGAAAGCAGGCTTAAGTGGGTTAATGATATCCGATGAAGTCAGAAAAATAAATCTGAATAATTTTGAGTTCATTAACAGCAAAAACGAAAAATTTTTTTTACAAAATGTTAAATTTTGGGAATTTTGAATAAAAACTAACTTTATTCAAAAAATGGGACATTTTCTGCTGAAATTCGGCACGAGTTAAAGTTTTCCAAAAAAAATAAAAAATCAATTTCATGCATTTAGAACCACTTTCAATAAAACTATGGGTGTAATGAACAAAAATCGAATATCGTTTTTTTTAAGGGACATCATAACGAACAAGAATAAGAATCGGTTTTAATCATTTATTTTTTTTTCTCTTAAGTTTATTTTAACACAAAACATATTTTTTCAGTCACTAACTGACTAAACACAAAAACGCAATAAAACATTATATTATGGCCAAAAATATTAGTAGATATTTTAGTTTTGTATAGCCAAAAATAGGGTATGGATTTTTTTTTTTATCAACATTTTTCCTCATAAGGGGTTGACTACGATATCGTAAGTAATATTTTATATTGGGTGTGTGTTTTAATGTTCGCCTTTATGTCATTTAATAATTTTGCTAATAATTCTGATGGCCCATTTTGCTTTTATATTATTAATAAATTTTGGTGTTTTTGGGGATTTTACTTGCACCATGTTTTAAACAACCACTGTATTTACTTTGGATTTTATTAATATATTGAAAAAAGAAAAGAAAAAAACCGAGGTATGTTTATTAATAAATTGTTTGGCTCGTTTTTGATGTGTTAGCTTTGACTATTTAAGGTGTAAAAAATGGTTGTGTTTGGTTGCGTACCGAAAATATTTATAGTTAATTTAATTAAGTATCAATAATAGAAGGTGTTTTAATTAATGTCTTTCCATTTGTTAATGAAATTTTGGAATCGGAAAATTTTTTGACAGAAACTGACAATATGATTCACTTCCTAGCGAAATATAGCATTTCAAAGGAGTAGTTTTACTTTATAAAATATAGCTGACCCTGCAAACGTTGTTCTGCCTTTAAATTTTAATTGTAATTAATTCTTTAAATCAAGAAATTTTTTTTACGCAAATAAATAATTAAAAAAATAAATTCACATTAGTAAATCATTTGTAATTTCATGGCTGAAGTATATAATTTGAAATATTCATGCTGAAGTATATAAAATGAATAGCTGAGAACAACTGCCATAACAACTGCGACGTCACCCATCACCGGTGCATTGAAGCGCCGCTCATGCTCACCAGCCGGTGTCTTTTCAGCTCTTATCACAGCCGTATAATCATCTGTCGGCATCTGGTCTAGGACTGTTTTGAATAGACGGATGAGGCTGTTGTGTTCGTGTAATATAGCTTGAAGATTAACATAGGTTTTTTGTAAATATTAACATAGGTTTTTTGTAAATATCTTCGGAGCTACATAACCGACTTAAGAGTTTGATATCTCGTTTTGAAAAATATGACAACGGCTTTCAAAGAAAATAAAATAAACCGAAAAAATCAGACTTCACAGTGTCTCCCGCCTGAATATTCTGAAGATTCCCTGAAAATTTCATCAAAATCGGCCCAGTCGTTTTGGAGGCCACACGTTACAAACATCCTGTTTTATATATATAGATTCCACAAAATGTTAGATTTACCACTCATTAACGTAATCTGATAAAAAGAAAACTATTAGCGGTAAATTTTTCAAAAAACGAGACTTAAGTATTTTTTAACCAAAAAAAAAAAAAACTTATAATATTTAAACAAATTCGCTAAAAAGAATTCTCAAATTATTTTGCGGTCCTCAATATATTATAGAAATGAAAATCTGCAAAATAATAATCATAAACGATGCGGTTAGAATAGTATCAAAACACCGCGAAATGCACAGTGTAGGGCACACGGAGAGATTTTCTTGGACGAGTTGTAATGAAAGTTTTTCACTAAACCAACTTGTTTTATAGCCTTCATCAATAATTAAAAAATAATCTTAATATCATTTGATTGTTCTGAGTTCTGAAAAATTAAGTAAACAAATTTTACTTGTTAGCTCACTTTTTGTTCAAAGTTCATTTGTTAACAAACTAATAATCCGATTTCCCTAGTATTTGTACATATAACCTAAAGACCTTTTAAAAGATAACTTTATCAGAAAAAATTTAGTTTTGAAGATGAAAATGTATAAGTGATAATGTATATCCCTATATGCCTAAATTACTTCCAAAAAAGTTGCTTGGGTTAAAAACCTCAAAAAATCATATTTGGAATGCTTTCTCTCTATTAAAATAAAATAAATTCAATGACGAAAATGCTAAATCAGTAGAGAACACAATGTTACTGGGTATTCAATGGCACATATATTTGAGATTGGTTATGCTAAATTTAAGATTTCCTCCTCCAACAAAACACTTACAGATTTTCGATGTGAAAATAGCCCAAATATTCAATGTGCGCCGATACGATAATTGCAAATTGATTGATTTAAAAACGAAATGTATAAAGCAGCGGTGGGATATAAATAAAAAAAAACCCATTTAGAATTATTAAAAAGAAAATCCTATGCTAAGAGGACAAAAAGAAACCGTACCGTTTCCTCAAGAATGCCAAATTTGGAAAGAGAGCATTCTAAAGATCGAGAAATGTCTGCAAATCAAGAAGCGTCGCAAGGAGAAACAGTTGGTGTTGGCAGCATGCATCTTCAAGAAGAATACGAAATGAGAACGCGTATTAATTAATGCTTTAAAAAGTTTAGTTAAATACTTGACTGAAACACAACAAAAACCAAATCCACGAAACAATGTTCATTTCAAAATTGATTGTATTCTAGAATTTAAGACAGGAATGTTAATTTAACAGCTAAAGTATGCTGGCAAAAGATGGAACAAATTGGAGAGTTGCATGGTTGGGATGGTCAGCACAAAATATTTACTATGCAAAACAGATTAAAAGGTCTGGATCGAATTTGATTTGAAAATTTGAACAACTATGTATCGATTTGGGTAGATTGGAAAGTCTTATTGGGGAAATCGTATCCTGATCAACAGGATTTTGCTGAAAAGCTCAAACGCTTGGTAAATCGGACAAAAATGCCGACAGAACCAACGACAAATTATTATTTTGTACAGAAAATTCTGGTCTATGTATGCAAATTTCGGGTATGGATGCTGCTTCATGCATTATTGATGGGCTTCCTACTTTAAGCGTACAAGTTATTGCTACGTTTTCAAACTCTAGAAGATTTATCTGGGCATTATTTGTCAACAATTCTTAGCATAATCAAGCCCCAAGCAAAAAGCACAAAAATCGAGGGAAGAACAGTAACAGTACCAATGGATGAGACTGAAGATAATATGAAATAAATAATATGCTTCAATTTCAAAAAGATCCTAGCAAATGCGAATATCTGGTCAAGGAGTGTGAAAATTGGGGAAGTGGGGACATTTAACCAGAAATTGCTTAAAGAAGAAAGGTAAGGATTCGATATTATTCGTTGCAAAAGAAAAATTGTCGAAAGTTCGGAATACTTGCTACTACAAGATTTGTAGAGTAAACAATATTGAATTTAGTGGGGCTGTTCAGTAATATTGATAAAACAATCCAGTCCAAATTTACTGAAGATAGATTTTGAATCATGTTGTAAACAGGTGGTTGCATATGGAGAGTCAGTAATATTAGACAGGATATAAGCTGATTTAGCTTCAGCAACAGTAGAATTGTTTATTTTTCCTGATTATGCTCAGGAAGTATTTCCTGAGTGTTGCCTCTCTTTTTAAAAAAAAAAAAAATGTTAATTGGGCGACCATTTAATAAACATGCGGGTGTTATAATGGAAGTAAAGGCTAATGTAGTTCGTTTATTGACAAAGGAAAAGAATATGTTTTAAAATTTTAATTATCCATTATATGACAAGGTTTCTCTTTGGGTTAAGGAAACATTTAGATTGCCAGCGAAACATGCTTGTTTTGTTGAGGTCTTTACTGAACAGAGTTCTACTTCATGTTTTTATTTTCAGGAATTGTATGATAAGCAGCTTTGTACTGAATAATGAGATGTGTAATTGGAAATGAATGACTTGTTTTTGTGAGAAATGAGTCTAATGAAAATCTTAATTTTGAAAATGTCAGTAGTTTAGAAAGAGTATTTTCTTGTTAATTAGAAGAAGAAATTGAAGATGGAAAGTATATAGTAAAACGTTGTGATTTAAAAGCATTTAGTGAGAATGAAGTTATTCCTCAAACCAGTCACTTGGATATGGTTAATAGAAAGCGGTTAGTGGACATACTTTATAAATATAGAAACTGTTTGCGAAGGATATGACAGAGTTAGGAAATATAAGAGATACACGATGAAATCCCAATTTCATATCAACCATATAGAATGCCATGATCAGAGAGATGAGTCGTTCGGAAAATGATAGAGAATTTAAAGAAATCTAACATTATTCAAGTTTCGTCATCATCGCATTCTAGTCGTATTCTTTTAGTTAGAAATAAAACAGGGGAATATAGAATGTGCATTGATTGCAGTGCTCTGAATGGGAAAACGATTAAAGAAGAATTTCCAATGGCAAAAACAGAAGTTGAAATATATAGATTAAGGGAAGCAGATTTTTTACTAGTCTCGATCCATCAAATCTGGATAGATAAAGACTCGTCTCAAAAGACTGCTTCTATTATTCCTGATGGACAATATGACTTTTTGAGAATGTCATTTAGATTACTAAAGGCTCCAGCTGTTTTTCAAGGAAGCATGAACAAAGTACTTGGCAATTTGAGATTCTCAACAGCTTTAGGTTACATAGTTGATATTTTGATTTCTTCAGAAGGTTTTCAAAATTAGGAAACGATTTTGGAAAAATTTACTGAGAATGGTGTGATATTGAAACTAAAAAGTGCTTCTTCCTACAGGATACAATTCAGTATTTAGGATTTGAAATAAATGCTAAGAGTGTTAAACCAGTAAAGGATAAAATAAAAGTGGTGTTAAAATGTCCTGTTCCAAGAAACGGTCATGAGGTGTTCAGATTTTGGGTTTGATAAGTTATTTCCGAAAGTTTATTAGGCAGTATTTGCTGATATCTCGACTAATTCAGTATTTAGTAAAGAGGATGTTAATTTTGAATAGGAAAAGATCAGCAAAAGGCATTGGTGTTTCCTTCAGGATATCTTAAAACATTTTAAAAGTTTATTTTTATTACTATAAACTTTATGCATAATAAGATATTTTAAGTTCTGGCTGTATGCTAGAACTAAAATCTTCTAAAAATATCTTGAATTATTTATAAAAAACTAATATGTTTAAACAAAAAAATGGATTATATAAGGAAAAAAAAAATAACTATATTTCAAAAACTACAAATGAGAAAACCTTTTTTAGCCAGATTTAGTTCTTTAAAAAATATTTCAGGAGATTTTCAATAGATTTTCAATTTTATTACTAAAAGTTGTTAATTGGATTGTCTAGTTTACACAGAAAAAATTATCAACCTAAAATATCTAATTAAAAATTTGATTTGAATTTAATTTGTTCTAAACAAATATTTAATTGAATCAATTATTATTTTAATTGACTTTTAAATACATAAATATATATTTTATTTTAGACGCAATTATCATATTATTTTATCATACACTGTATGCATAAATAGAAAATTTTCAGTATAAAATACGAAATACATTTGAAGTTAACAAACAAAACAAGCACACACACAAACAGACTGAGCATTGCAAAAAACACACATACCAACGTATAGATCACACACTTTTTTTGTGAGTATCATATTTTTTTTTGTAGAAGTTATTTATAACTTTTTTTTTCCTTCTTAATTTAATAAAAGGTTTAATTGAAAGTAACATTTGCAGTGATAGGTGAAAAATCAATTAAAATATTAATTGATTCAATAAATTTTTTAATTGAAACCCGTTTTTAGTTTTTTCTGTGTATGTACAGCAATAAATTTTTTTCATTTTTTTTGGAATATAAAAAACTTCACGACGTAAATATAAAAACACCGATATTTCAAAAACTACAAATGACATACTTTATTTCTGCCAGATTTCAATTCAGCGTATATAGATTTATTAAAAAAGACGTATTTTAAAGCCCGTTTCTTTGCCCATTGAGTAGTATTATTAAAAAAAAAAATGCACAACGATATTTTTGTCCTTTTAGTAGGCAATTTGATAAAGATCTTTAATACTTTGGTCAATCACACCACGAGTAAAAATCTCTTATTTAGTAGCGCTTAGTATAAGGGAAATTATTATTTCAGCTCTACAAATTTTATGTTTGATTTTATTGTTAACTTTCCGTTCACATCTTAAAATAATTCTATTTTCTGCTAATGAAAGTTTATTTTCCTGCTGTTTGTGGTTTTGAGGAAAACATGTTTGTTGTTGTTTTTTTTTAATATCCTTTAGTTATACGTACTAAAAAATAAAAATAAAAAATTGTAAAAAAATATACCTTTAAATATACACTTACTGAGCTAAAAATACTACAGAAAATAACAATATAAAAGTACAGGTTAATTTCCGTTGGTAGTTAAATGGTATTAACGGTTAATAATTTTTTTGGTTTAGACATTTAGTTAAAAACAAAATAACAACATAAATTCCTTAAGGTAATAAAATCAATTAACAAACAAAAACAGTAGGATGTTTTAATTTTAATAAAAAAAATATGATGAATTTCAAAAACTTTCTACACTTTGATGTAAAATATTTTTGTATGACATGAATAATCTTTGTTTACTCCTCTATTCCTCATTTACACGATTTCACTTTTATACAATTTTTTTTTTATATCACGAAATGTTTAGCAAGACAGGTCAAAAATTTTTAACTACAATAGGGCATAGTTGGAAACCGTAAAATTTATTTTTTATGTAATCTCTTTTTATTTAACCTCTTTTGGACCAGAAAACCTTGCTCAAGAAAGGTTTTGATAACTGGTATGTTTTGATAATACGCTGTTGAAGCATACGATGCTTTTTCTGCAAAATATATGTGAAAAAATTATTTTACTGCTAAGTTTAGACGCACTATTTTTCTCAAAAGCACTTAGATATTAACAAGGGAGTTTTCCGACCCGAACTCGTAGATTTTATTGATATTTGGATATGTTGTTAAGGATACAAAAAGAAAGATGCGCGTATTTTCTTTAGCTGTACAATCTCATTATTAAGGGCTAACAAGTAGTGTTATAAATCTATTAGTTATTGCCTTTTACTTTCGAAAACAAAATTGATTTGTACGTGCGGTTGAAGTACTCAAGAAAACAATAAATTTGATACCCATATTGCTAATATAGAACAGATTTGCAACATTTTTTAATTATTTGAAAAGTAGGTTGAAAAAGGCTCTTCGCGAAAAGGCGCATAAAAACCAAAAGGTTTCTAATATCAGAAAACAGCGCAGTCACCCCGCTCGACTAAATTAAATATGAGTTCTTATGCATCATTTTTAACTTAATACACTAACAGAAGTTTAATTTATAGTATTAATGCATCGATTTCATTAAAATGGAGTCATTGATTAAATGAATAATTTAATTAATTGAGTGAAAATTCATTAACATTGTTAACTTTTTCATTAAATTTGTTTATGAGTTTTTCATAATTTAAAAAAAAAAAATCCAGTAAGTCAAAGAAAATTTGTCGAATTTTTTTCAATAACAATTGATAACAATAACAATTGATTTATTGAAGGAAACGTTTGGTAACAGCATAGTTTCGTGCGATTTAACGCCGCTGAACTATTTTCTTTGGGGATATGTGAAGTCGCTCGTCTACGCCGATAAGCCCGAAACGATGACCACTTGGAGGACAACATTCTCCGCGTTATTGCCAATATACGGCCACAAATGTTGGGAAAAGTTATCGAAAATTGGACCTCCATATTTCAATTATAATGTCAAAAGATCATCTTTTGAATAAAAAAATTGCATGTCAATTCAAAAAATTCATTTTTGTTTTAGGGTTTACTTATGTGTAGGAAATCTTTTAAATTCACAAAATTTAATTCAAATTTTGTTTGATGCATAAAGTATAAAGTCCTTAAAACTTTTTGATGCCTTCTTGCTAGTATTGAGCTCATTAAAATCTTTATCTGACGTACGTTTTGGCGGAATTTATACAGCGCTTCAGCTGTTACAAAGCGTAATGTGTTTGTATAAAAACTGCCGCTGTACCCACTCGGAATTAGAAAAAAATTAACCTTTTTTGCACCTTATCATTTTAGTGCATCGTAATGAAGGCCATGTTTTTTATAAAAATATTTATATTTATAAAAATTTTATAAAATCACAAATTTTAAAAAAGTTCGTACAATGTTTACTTTAAAATTTTTGTACTCGGAGGTGCTGTTTACAAAGAAACTTAGCTCATACGCGAAAACATAAATTTTCAAAAAATGAGCGCCAATTCCTTATAAGTAAGCGATATTCATATCCCGTTAATGGTGCGCTGACATCCAATTACACCGTTTGTGCAATACTGTTCTTCAAACTTAACTCCATGAAACGGCTCAAAAACACTATGGAAAAATAGCGAAATTTTAAAAATCACAAATTTGTGTTTTACTTTTTAGCTCAGATGCGGCTCCAGCAATTAATGTAAAGGGTAATTTCATACGCATCAGTGTACAAAAAACAACAAACTCATGCAATTGTCCATCATGACGAATGAAATTTCCCTGTATGTTAATTGCTGGAGCCGCGCATGTGTTAGCCACTATATAACTTTTCACCAATCAGAGATATGGAATTTACTTCTTTAGTTGATCTGTAAACTTAGTCTGGTGAGTTTTTTTTTTTTTTGGTTTGAATCTAAAAGTAAAACACTATGAGCAAAATACTCTTGTAAGTTTCAAGTCTTTTTTAAAATTATTCAACTTTGTAATGGGCAAAAAACTTTGTACGCCATATATTTTAAGTATAGCCAACCCCAACGCTGTCCATCGCAATTTTCAATTTTTAAAACCTTAAGAAATAAGAGACGTCTAAAGTCAGTTCCAGCAGGTGTAGAAAATTTTAGAAGTCGCTCATATATTTGTTTTAATAACAGCGCATAAAATATAAAAAAAAATAAAATATATATATAATATATCTTAAATTTTCTTTAAAACATAAATTTAGTATTCCCTTTGATTTTCTGTATTTGCTTAAAGAAAAAAGAAAATTGAGAAAATATTGTATATTGTGTAAATTACTTGTACGTGTTTACAGTTTATAGCACGTTGTATGCGTAATAGACCACAATATAGAAGTCATAATTTTGTTTCCCTTGCTATTACAGTAACATAAATATATAAAGAACGCAAGAAAAAAAACCTACATTCACTTATAAATTTCTACTTCTTTAACTAACATGTTTCAAAAACTTTCACCGCAACAATAAATTTAGTTACTAAAGCCAACAGCTTATATATATTTTTTCTCTTTCTTCTTACAAGGAATATGTTTTACTCGTTTTTTTTTTCTTTCCTTGTTATAACCTTTGCCAACTAAGTAAATGGATAAAATTCAAATATAAATTACTGCTAAGTAGGATGTTTTTTTTTCAAAATGCATGTAAATAAAATCATTATTGTAAATAAACAAAAGTGAAAATATTCAAAAGTAAAGTGGTTGAACAGTTTAAGAAAAATGTGCATGATATGCTTGGGGCGGTGTCCTAAAAACGAAGTGGTACAGCATTTCCCTAAGGAACAATACCACTTAACTCAATATTTTCCTTATTCAAATGGTTAGAACATTTAGTGGCTGCAACTAAGATAAAAAAGAAAGGACGTTAAAAAAATTACAGGAGCTGAGCTTGTTAAATTCAAAAAATCTGCGGTTAACCAAATTGGGGTATCAAATCGTAAACCGGCCAGAAAATTTCGCGTTTCCAAGGACACAAGTCGAAAAAACTTACTCCAAATGAACGTGAAACACTACCAGAGGCAGACATTAGCCAATTATAATTAAAAACAATTTTCAGAAACACCAACAAAATGCAAACAACTGAGAAATAACTTTATGAAAAAATTTACAAATACTTTTGGATGATCCAAATTATTTTTTTTTTATTTAGTAATGTTGAGGTTAAGAAAGGAATAAACGTTTTTCTCAAAAAAATATACACACTATTAATTTTTAAATCAGACTAGACTAGTTTCTGCCTTTTTTATGGACAGGGTCATCAGTGATTTTCCATTTAAATTGTATTATTTTTTTGTGTCTTATAATTGTCAGATTGTCTCTATATAAGAAATTATTCAACAATCTGCAGCTGTCAGAATCAAACCTGCGCTCTTCTTCCATTACAATCGTAATAATTCCAAGTCATGACCCTGTAGCGACCACACCCAACTATGGCCTCGAAAGTAATGCAGCTAAATTGCAGTTTTGTTTCCTTTTAGCTTTTCTGTTATTGTACACACAGAGAAAAATTTAGCTATTTGCCAACTGAAATTTGTTTACTATGACTCAAATTCGGTTATTACGAATTTCAGTCGGTTGGAACATCTGAACATTAGTTTCCTCAACATAGTTCGGTCAATTCAACTGAATTTTAGTTGAAACACTTAAAATATTCAAAAATCTAATGTAAATATAGTTGCACTAATTGAATTTATAAGTTCTTAATATTAAAGTACACTTTTCTATTCGGTTGGCACTTTATTTCTCTGTGTGTATATTATACCCAGAAGTGACAACACTAACAAACATAAATATTCTATTTTTAGATTTTTGTTTATTTTTCTAATCCCCTCCGTCTCTATTTCACAACGTTACCAGATTGACGTATGGTTTTTACGTTCAGTGTTGACAACTTCTGCGTTTTAAGTTGAGAAATCTCCACAGGGCAAATTTTACAATGTATTTTAGTACAGTATTATTTTATATAATTTTCTATTACTCAGACCAATGGAAGTAATAATTCTGAATTTTATTCTGATGACTTGAAAAAAACTCCTGATAAGGTACGGTATTTGGCCAAAGCGAAGTTTGAAGCAGAAGTACCAAAAAAAAGTGTGGGCAGATATTTCGGCAAAAGGTATATCACAACTTTACATTCAGAAATTTACATTAATAAATGCATAGTAAAACTGGAAAAATTTATGAGATGTATACACTCAAAATTTTGGAAAGATTTAGTAAACTGTCATTATGCCAAAAACACGCTAGAATGTCACAATGCAACAACATAGCTTTTGTACCGAAATACGCAAATCCTCTAAACGTTTTCTTTTTTTTTTTTATTTATTTTTTACTCTATTGATTAAATCCTTACAGACTGTAAAAAAATTTAATTAAAAATTATTTACAAAATTATATAACAACAAAAAACATAATTAAATATTTAAACATAGTATTATTTTATGTTTAACAGCATCAACATTTAAAGAAAAATCAATACAATTATATAAATCATTAAAGTCTTTACATATTCTTCGTAATGGTTCAGCATTAGGATAGTTACTACGAAAAAACTGCAGTCATTAAGGACGAAAGTAACGAGTTGGACGTTTTAGGAACATTGAGCGTTATGTTATTAATCAAAAATTCCGAAAAAACATCACCCATAATTAAGTTAAGTAGAAAAGATACGTCCGACGGCTTTTAAGCCTATGTAATTTTATAATAGCAAGTCTACTCGGATGTGAAGAAAGATTAACTCCCGGAATCCATGATAAACCTCACAAACAAAAAATCTGAAACTGTTTTTGAACATATTCAATGTGATTACTGTGATTCTTATATTGTGGGTCACAAATTAATGAGCCATAATCCAAAATCGGTCGTACAAGAGACGTGTATAACATTTTTGTAACGTACGGATCACTAAACTCCTTGGTTTAGTGATGAAAGCAAGTACGCCTCTGGAATTGTTTACCATCATATGAATATGAGAGACAAAACTAAGTTTCGGATCAAATAGTATTCCCAAATCCAGAAAATATCAACTAGTTCCAGTTGGCGTCCATGAAAGAAGTAATCAATTTTTATAGGATTTTTTATAGAAAAGCACATGGATTTACATATTTTTAGGTTAAGATCCATTAGGTTTATATTGCACCAATTTTTTAAATTATCTAAGTCCATTTGTAGAAAGACATGATAAGATGGATTTTTATAACTTGAAAAGATCTTGATATCATCAGCATACAACAATCTTTTTGAATATTTTATCACATTTGGAAGATCGTTTATAAATAAATTAAAAAGAACTTCCTTGAGGGACCCCAGACTTAACTGCTATGTATTTAGAAGTAAAATTTTTATATCGTACACTTTCTATTAAAAAGGTATGATGAAATCCAATTCAGACTGTTAGGGGAAAACCCAATTAATTTCAATTTAATCAGGAGCAGATTATGATTAACCTTATCGAATGCCTTACTTAAGTCAGTATAAACAACAACAGTTTGTTTTCCATTTACAAATCCTCGATTAATTATAGTTGTTAAATGCAAAAGATTAGTGACAGTTGAACAGCCCTTCCGAAAACCATGTTGATAAGGGGACAAATATGCGAGACATGATGACATATAAAATCAGTAATGAATTTATCTAAAAGCTTTGGAATTGTGCTAAGCTTCGCGATTCCTCTATAGTTTGATATATCAGATTGTCTACCGGATTTGTATAATGGAATGATATACGATTCTCTCCAGAACTTAGGAAAGTATCCATTCTTAAAAGAGATGTTAAACAACAAAGGCCATGGCTAAAAGAAGATTTCAAACTTTGGGGTCTTTTAAGCCAAAAAGTGTATGAAAATGGTTGGGAAGCCAAATGAACTGAAGAATTTAAGAAAAAAATTAAAATCAGTGTAAAAGAAATTGACATGCGTGATTGGAGGTATCAAGCATAAACTATGAAAAAGGTTAATTAATAATTTATAGTCCATAATGTGTTATAACTAAAAAAAATTTTTACAAACAAAATTAATTATTTTTTTTACTGCAAACGTTTTAAAATTGTCCAACTACTAATTTGGCATAGGTTATAGGGACTAAAATGCATGAATGTGAGTAGTTTTTGTATATATGTTTTATTATAACAATTATTTTATTGTTCAAAGAATTTCTCAAACAAAAAATAAAAAGCCAATACCCAGATGTGCTCAATGGAATTTTTAAGCAACACAATAGGGAAGTAGAAAAAACACACAAAATATGAATTTAGACAGTTATATAAAAATAAATTTAATAAAAAAAATTGAAAAGTTCAAGACTGGAATTTTTGTTATAAGAAAATTGTTATATTTTTGGGGAATATACAAAAATTTTAATAGAAATTTACTTAAAAGTTTTTCAACTCTGCATGCTATGCATAAAAATAAAAACTGGCAATCTCTAAAAGACCCTCTATTAAATAAACTTCTCATGTTTGCGTATGTGCGTATGAGTGCTATAACGTATAAAATATCACTCATACGTAGTGTGGACAATAAGCCCAATATTAGCATGTGCTAGATTGTTAAAGAAAGTGTTAGATGGGGGAAAAAAGTGATACACTTTTTGAATATCTTTACTATGAGCACATTACACTTTTATATTGTAATTGGGCGTTTAAACTCATTAGGGACCAGCTGTTCCGTGATTTTCAGTGGCTATTCTTAATGGATAGAGATAATTGAGTGTATTAAAAGTCTTAAATAATTCAATATCTTTGATTAAATCGTTGGGTGGTTCCTCCAGATTTCGAAGAAATTCAGATAAAAAATAGAGGAGACGACAGTAATACAAAATTGGTTAGAAACATAGCGAACGTACCCCCATCGCTCATTTTGGAGGTAAAATTTTGTTTCAAAGTTGTGCGAGACTTCCTTGTTTTAAATCGTTTTACTACTTTTGTATTCTAAAGAAATTCCATCAAAATTTCTTATAGGGTAGCGAAAATAATGGGCAATTGGGATTTCTTTTGGAGCCGCAATCTTTGTCATGTTCATTATAAAATACGAAGGCTTCTCTAAAACAAATATGTGCATCGACTGTATATAAGTTTAGAAAATCTGACCGATCGGACCATAATCGTTTAAAGTAAACAAAGGCGAAAATATATATAATTCTGATTTCATTCACAAATAAAACATAATGGCTAGTTTTTATCTGCTTCATTTGCAAAAAATATAGTGCTAGCGTTGCCATATGACAGTTAAAAAAGCAGGCAAAACTGTTTTAATATTTAAAAAAATAGGCACAAATGCAGAAAAAATCGCGAACATTAAAAAATTAAATAAAATAAAAACTAAAGCAAATATCAAAAAAGAAATTGAAAAAAAGCTAAAAATTGAACAAAGTAAAAAAATAAAAATGTGTTGAAAATTTAAAAAAATAACTAAACTAAAACTAAAAACAAAAAAATGGATAATTTTTTTTTTTTATTATTTTTGGCGATTTTTTTGTTTTTGATTCAATTGTGACCATTTTTAAGTTTTAGAATTTTTTTTAGATTTTGGCAATTTGTATTATTATTATCATTTCGTGGATTTTTTTAATTTTTACATTGTTCTTAAAATTTTACCGATTTTTTTTTAAGCTTTGGCTATTTTTTTTTTTATTTTGGCGATCATATTTTTTTTAATTTTAGTCAATTTGATCGCTTCGTTTAAGTTTTGCAGATATTTTTTCCAATTGTAATTATAACAAAGAATTATTTTGATATTAAAAACAATAATAACATAACAAATATTACATTATTCAAAAAACAGGGTCACTGACAAAGGTTCACTACCAGAAACTGCGCAGTCTGATTCAGAAAATTGAAAATTTACAATGTAGTTATGATTTTTAGAAAATACACTCATTCTTCTCTACCACGCCTTTCACAATTTAAATTAAATAAAATTGCATATTAATTATAGTATTAATTGCAATTGTCTGAAAAAGACGTTAATTTCAAACTCAAACAAAAATCAAAATTTGCTCTCTGGCAATTCTTTCTTAACTACGTAAGCGCCATCTATCGAATATACAATGAATATATCATAGATGTTTCATCACTTACAACATATGGGAAAACAGTGGACATTAGAGTGAGGTAGGTTTCTAAAATAGAACTGTTGTGTTGTTGGAGTTGTACTTCTGATATTATGTATGCAAGAACAAAAACACCGTGTATTGAATAAAATTAGTTTTAATCACAACACAACTCGACCTGACGATAGCTCAGTGCGCTAAAGCGCCCTGTCTAACGTGTAATGAGAGTGCATGTGACATTAGAAATCAGTTTATCTATACTACGGTCAGTGATTGCACAAAAAATTTCATATAGACGCAATCGACCAAATAAAAACATAACAAATATTACATTATTCAAAAAACAGGGTCACTGACGAAGGTTCTATACCAGAAACTGCGCAGTCTGATTCAGAAAATTGAAAATTTACAATGCAGTTATGATTATTAGAAATACACTCATTCTTCTCTACCACGCCTTTCACAATCATAATCAATTAGATGTTTAATAGACATACTATTTTAATTGAAACTAAATCAATTAAATAGTTACAAAATATTTTAATTGATACTACGATTTCCTTAATAGAGCCGAATTCAATGAACTTTTAATAGCATTTCCGAGTATTTTAATTGAAACTCAATCAGGAAATCGATTATTCAGAAAGTTAGATTAATCGATAAAACACACATCCCTAGAAAAATTCGTTTGATTGTTATTGTGTGTTCCGGGTAGAAGAAGCAAACATACTTTTTACTACACCCAGAAAGCAAACTTCGGTTGCTGCCTCCAAATTATCAGGTTGTGATACAATCACTCGATTGAATCTACTGTAATCCTGACTAGATAATAGAATATCGATTGCTTCAACAAAAATTCGTCAAAAACTACCAAAAGCTTCGACAGCTAATGCTTTTGATTGGACCGAGTCTGTTTTCTGGGTGTACTTTAAATTTGTACAAAATAAGTTTAGTCAAAAATGTCTTGAATTATTGCTTTCATATAAAATTAAATAAGTTCGATTTATAGCCCTCAATAAATCACTAGACCTGAACACGGCAAAAAAGGTAAAAAAATCGAATTTTTTTAAGTTTTTTGCGATTTTGATCTGGAAGGTGAAGTTTTTTGATTTTATATGTTCGCAATTTTTGTTCTTTATGACAAGAGCTACAACTTTGCCATAGAGAGTAAATCGAAATTCTGAACGGTTTGCAAGATATGAGCCTGAGAAAATGATCACTTTTTTGCGAAAATGATACCGAGGGCCCCAAATCTTTGGCGGTCCATAAACAAAAAAGGAGATGACTTTGGGAAAAATTGGGAGACACGGGTCTTTTTTTTAGTCTTTAATCACGTAGTGGTGTTCGTATATGGTTATTTTTTTTCGTGTTGCACTGTGTAATTTAACAAATTTTTAAATTTACCATGACCAAACTTTTTGAGTTTCCAAAGACTCATTTTGTTTTGAAAAGAACTTAAAGGACGCTTTCGGAGGCAGATCTGTTAACATTTTACATTTTGGTAGTTTTCTTAAATATTTACAAAAAAGTTCCTTTATTAGCAAGTCAAATTGATAATAATTAAGAAACGAAAAAACCCAGTTTTTAATGTACAAATTCTAAAACAGGGTCTTTAAGACAACTCTCATATTAAACATAACATGTCGTCAATGAGTTAAGTTAAACTTATATTTTTGCTTATGTGGCGTATTATTGATGTATTCGTAATGTAAAAAAAATAT
Organism: Delia radicum; assembly: GCA_021234595.1. Taxonomy (NCBI): domain Eukaryota; kingdom Metazoa; phylum Arthropoda; class Insecta; order Diptera; family Anthomyiidae; genus Delia; species Delia radicum. Next base: position 124,134,093 of record CM037855.1, read on the forward strand.
CACTCATACCTATGTTCAACCAAAAGAAATCCAGAAACTTAAGCAATAAAAACACTCTTTTAATAAGTTAATTAATTATATTTATTACAAATGAAGGGTTTATTGTAAAAACTAGATAAGCCACATATATTATTAATGGGTTTTCTTTGTTTTGTAGATATGCATTGATTAGTATTTGTTGGAAGTTTTGCTTAAACACTTATTACAAGTACCTAGAGTATAATCGTCCTGGAAATGTCATAGTTCCGCATATTTTCAACCTTTAAAGGCGAAAACAAATTAAAAATAAAATGTAGCTTATCCGGTTTTTACAATAACCCCTACAAATTTAAAATCTGTTTTTTTTTTTTTTTTTTTGTTCTTCGCCAATCTATTAAATAAAATTCTTAGACAAATTAAAAGCATTAAAGTAAATTACAAAAAAAAAAACAAGTTTGTTGTATTAGTGGTCTTATCATGTTCAAACCATAATAGACAGTAAATTTTTATAAGGAAAATCACAAAAATTTACAAGAAAATAGAAGATAAAAAAGAAGTTAATAAAAACAACACTTGAAAACTAATTAAAGCTTAATAACAAAAAATAATAAGAAAACAAAAATCTAGAAATAAAAATCTAAAAAAATAACAAGTAAAGAAACAACACCAAACTTTTAACGGAAAATGTTTTTTTTTTTAAAACTTTTTCAATAGCAAACGGACTAGACTCTTTAAAATAGAAAAAAAAAATACTTAAACAAAAAAATAAAAAAAGGATATAAGGATATAAGGTCTAGTAAATATAAAGATTGTAGTAAATATAAGTAAAGTCCGCAAAAATTCTATAAAAAATCATGGAAAAATCCGTTATTATTATACATAAACGTCTTTTGAAGTTAAAGTTTTTTTTACAATTTTCTTTAACTTTGTGTTTTTTTTTCATTGCCAACAATAATGAAAAAATAACAAATCAATGAATAATAATATCACTGAAGCTCTGCTCTTATACAGTTTCGTTTTTTTCTTCTTTTTTCCTTTTTCCCTTATTCAATGGCAAGACAAAAACCCTTGTCATTGTCGTTTCTTAAAATATAAATAGTTTAGGTAAAATGGTAAAAAAAAAACAACATTAGAAAGCATAAGACAAAACCAATATAATGGTAAGTTTAAAGGTAAGAGTTGTGTAGACATGGTGGTGTTGGTAACGGAAAACGGAAATAAATATATAAAACATATACACAGCTACACACACTCTTAAATACTCATTGTCTTGTTATAAGTGCTAGAGAGTATGAGAATTATAAATCCGCTTAAAATGAAATTATTTTGTTAAAAGATTTGTCTTTTCTACTTTACGTATTTTATTTCTTTCATTATCACTTCACTGTTTTGTGCTTTTTTGTTTAACCCTACAAGGCGTAGAAAAAATATTTCTAACAAAGAAAATTCGTATAAGAAATAATGTTTTCGACAAGATTAATTTAGATTAAATTTAGAATAAAATATAGAATGAACGCTTATCGCAGGATATAAATATTCGGTTGCTTTAAAAATGTTGTTGTTTTTCTTTAATTCCCAACAAAAGTTTTTATTCTTTTTAAAGAACGACTCTTTTTTCATTTCTTAACTCATTAATGACACGTCATAGATCGGCTGGGCATTTGTATACCAAGCTTTGCAGATATATAGAAATATGCTTCATTAAGAAGTTTTTATAACTTGTTTTGCCATAAAGCATCCTCAAGTAAAAATATTAACAAACAAAGTTGTAAATGTAACACGATATAAATCCACGACGGTTGAACATATTTTCAAGCTAATTTTTATTTAAATATATATAGAAGCCAATTGTTAAGGTTAACCAATTGCTAAATTTGTTTGGGAAAATATCGTTACTTTTTTATAATTGTCATTTGGCAAACCTGAAATTATAGTTTTTATAAGTATAACACTGTGCACCAGTGAAAAAAACACAAGAACTTGACTATATAGGTTCGATTGTACTACTAAAAGGTAGTAAAACCCTATACTCGGTTTGTCCAGATTGGTGACAAATTCCTTTTTATGGGCCTCTAAAGTTTCTTAAAAGCAGTGGGACCCTCAAAATATGGTATCATTAGTTTTTGCCCTAACTCTTAATAAGACTTGGTGCTACGGCTTAACTATATTTGGCAATAATGTGGCTAACAGTCCACTGAACAAATTCTTTCAACATTTTATGCCAAAAAAATATTTTTTTCCTGGAGTTTTTTTTGAAAAAATATAGGAAAAAAAATATGTTTTTTTCACTTTTTCCAGTATTACTTACAGGGACTGTTAAATTTTTTCCTAACAATGGCAAAAGTGTAGCCAAGGTAACGCCGAACAACTCTTCTGAACATATCAACACAATCTGAATATGTTTAGGGCACTCTAAATAGCTCATAAAGACCAACGCGTACATTAAAATGTGTGTTTTTGGCTAGACTATACTTTTATTGCAATATTTTTTACACGTTTTTTTGTATTTTTGTTAAACAATGAAACATTTTTTATGTCAGAGTTAGTTCAAAGTTCTGTATGTAGGCCCAGAGGATTTTAAAATGCTATTTGGCCCGCCCCTTTTAATGGGCGTGGATATAAGAATGAATTCAAATAATAATTAAATTGTATAACTTAAGTGCAAAAAGCATAATAAATGATTTTGTAAACATTTCTCGCGTGGGAAAGGTGCTCCCAACATAACTCACCGACTACCAACAACCCCCCACACCTCCGAAAACTCCCTGCAATTTTTTTTTTATTTTTTTACATATTTGGGGTATAAGGATTCGACACAGCCGAGTTAAAGTTGTTTTTTACTTTAATTGTTATTGTTACATTTCTTGTGCTGCTGATTTCAATATTTTTAAGTTTTATCGTTCCTGCGATCGCGATTACAATTTGCGTTTTCCTTAACTATGCAACATGTATCAATTAAAGTTTTGGATCAGGTATAATTTTTTTAGAGGGGGCGATATTTTTTACCTAGATAATTTTTTAAATTACAGTTTTATCTCGAAAATTCATTCAAAAACTTCAGTAATCGGAATAACACGTGTGCAAAAGTTAAAGAAAAACAAATAAATAAATATATTTATACATAAATTTTGCAAAAATATTTGTATTGAGGTAGTGGATATCTTACCGCCCCCTAAATTTTAGTTTGGGGTTCGTGTTTACTGAAAGCATACATTAAATAGCAATATTTTGTAATTTTTTGATTGCAGTTTTCAAAAATAATAATTTCAAATTTTATCGCGATTGGTGCGCGTACTTTTTTGACATTCGCGAAAAAGTAAAAACATTTGTCTTCATAGTTTTTCATGGCCTATGCGACTGTGCTATGCCAATTTTGATATTTGCAAAAAAATTAAAAACGTATAGCCCTAATATACATGTACAAAAAAAAACTTTAAATAATAAAATATAAATTAAAAAACAAAAACCATAAGTTCGTAAAAAAAAAAATATTTTTCTTGTACAAAACAGAAATCCAAATAAAAGTTTAATGGGGGTCGGTCTTACATTTTATCCATCTAGAGGCAACTGCGGGGGCTTTTGTGGATTTTTTTAGTCAAAAACGACAATTTTTAAGGTGCAGAGTAGTCTTTATGAGCTGTTTAGAGTGCCTAACTACGTTCAGATTGTATTGGTATGTTCAGAAGAGTTGTTCGGCGTTACCCTGGCTACACTTTTGCCAAATATTGTTAGGAAAAATTTAACAGGTCCCTGTAAGTAATACTGGAAAAAGTGAAAAAACATATTTTTTTCCTATGTTTTTTCAAAAAAACTCCAGGAAAAAAATATTTTTTGGCATAAAATGTTGAAATAATTTGTTCAGTGGACTGTTAGCCACATTATTGCCAAATATAGTTAAGCCGTAGCACCAAGTGTTATTAAGATTTAGGGCAAAAACTAATGATACCATATTTTGAGGGATAAATCTGGATAAACCGAGTATAGGGTTTTACTACCTTTTGGTAGTAGAATCGAACCTATATAGCCAAGATCTTGCGTTTTTCAAAAAGTCTTTTTTTGTTGCATAGTGTAATTATAGTTTTTATAAGTATAAGAAGTATTTTAATAAAAAGTATCCATTATTTATGTTTTGAGTAAAAACGAAATAAATTTGTTTAATATATTTGACTTTGTGTATTTCAATAATTCATCGGCCGATCAGTCAGATTTTCAAAAATTATACATCATTTGTTTCTTATAATTATTTGTTTACTCTGAATAATAATTTTACACAATTTTTTATCGAAATCTCTTTTAAACATACTTTATTTATTGTTTATTTGTCAGAACTCAGCTCTGATAATTATGACCGTGCATTTTTCGAGAGATACAATTAATTTATTTTTAATTTGTGGCAATATTTGACCAATTTTATGTTTTTTTTTTTTGTAATTTTTCAAATCACATCAATGCACGCTAGGGTGTGCCAAAAATGTCAACTTCTTTATACCATCACTCCCCCCAGAAATATTCGTTTTTATATCAAAATACACTATGCAAAAAATTATGGTGATCGGTTAAGAGGAAAGGGTTGAAAGGGTAATATTTCCAAAGTGGGACATAATTGACCCGGGTTCACATGTGTTAAAGCTGAACTGTTTAAAAGTATTTACTTACTAAAATTTATAATCCAATTAAATTGTTTGCAAAGCCAATTTCGTCAATTTTGTTTATAAGTTTAAAAATTAAAACAAAATACATTCAAAAATTAAATTTCCTTGAAATTCGCTAAATTCAAATCGCTATAAAAAAAAAAACTAGCAAACCGATAATTATAATATTTCACATTTTTTATCTTTACGATATATATAAAAAACTAGTGGAGAGCGATTTTAATTTTTAAAAATTGTCCTTAATAAAATTTTCTAATATGTAAAAATGTTGCTTTTGGGTACTCCGACAAATAACTGCCCTTTTTTGTATCGTAAGTTAAAATAGGTTAGCCATGTCCTGGAAAGCTAATATTTTTTTTTTGTGAATAGCTGTCATGGAACTTATTACAAACAATTTTTTTTTTTTTGCAAAATTGAATAAACAAAAAAAAAAATTTTTTTTCATATAATGGTCAAGTTTGACATATTTCCCTATTTTAAAGGCGTGTGAGGCACGCCTTGAAAACAGGGTCACCATAAGCGATCACCATAATTTTTTGCATAGTGTATTTTAATATAAAAACGAATATTTCTGGGGGGAGTGCCGATCTCTAGCATGATTTTTTTTTTACCCATACAACTTTGGCTTGCCCTAATGCACACTTGTAAACTAATGTTATAAATTCATAACTTCTTTATTTTTTCATAGAAATGGTTTAAATTTAGTATGCAATAAATGATAAATAAACAATAAATGGAGTCGTTTTAAAAAAAAATTCAATGTTTGCTTATTTAAAAATGGGATTCTCATAATTGTGAGGTGAAAAGTAAGAATGCTCCAGCCGTTGGAATATTATATAAAATGAAATACAGACTTAGTAAAGAGACTCATTTACTTATGTATTAAGCTCTAATACATAGACATTTGAGTTATGTGGTAATTATGGTTACAAAAATTTAACTGTTCTAATAACGACGCAAACTATGCAGAATAAAGTTTTGAAAATAGTTTACAATTTGCCTTTAATCTTTTCAATGCATATATTTAAAACATTACACAACATAACTAGGTTACCATACTGTACATTTTTATTAAAATAAATCCGTTTTTAAACAAAAAAGTCAACAAAATCTGAGAACAGCAAGATGCAGACTGGAAACTAGTAAGCAACTTATTGAGGGCATGGATAGTAAAGAATACAACAAACTACTAATAAATTTAAGAACCACTATGTCGCTTTTTAAAATAAATCTGAAAAATACTTATTTGAAAATATCGAAAAGCTTCTTTTGTAAACTAGCTTTTCTTTTAATTTGCAAAAACGTATACATTTAGTATATTGTCTCAAAAATGCCTCAAGGACATTTTATTTAAATAAATAACAAAAAAAAAATAAAAATAACTTCTTATTTTGACCTAAACACTGGATCTTACAACAAAAAAAGAAAAGTTTACGTTTCTCGGGGTTTTGGTGTTTCATTTTGATGTACCTACTGTTCCATCTTCATAAATGTTTAAATGTACTGGGTCGAAAAGGGAACACTGTGTCAATAATGAGTTAAAAAAAAGAAATACACAGATGCAAAAAGTCTTTAAGCACAGAAAGATGAGTTTTAGTTGGGGTTGTCAATTATTGGTGTTTTTATTTTGTTCGAATAAACCAAACTATTTTTGATCGACCTATCAAACGGTTAATTTTTCAAAATTATTCGATTAATCGAACGAATAATGAATAACGAATAGTGAATAAAATTTCAAATACATAAATAATTGGTGTATTTTAGCATATTATTTTGATGTACCTACTGTGTTATCTTTATAACTGTTTAAATGTACGGGGTCGAAAAGTGAACACTGTGTCAATAATGAGTTAAAAATGTACACAGATGCAAAAAGTCTTTAAGCACTGAAAGATGAGTTTTAGTTAGGGTTGTCAATTATTTGTGTTTTTATTTTGTTCGAATAAAAGACCAAACAATTTTTGATCGAACGATCAAACGATTAATTTTTCAAAATTATTCGATTAATCGAACGAATAACGAATTAAAATAATTTAAAAATATATAAATAATTAATGTATTTTAACATATTATTCCAACATGTTATGAATTTAAGCATCAATATGAACACTACAACAATACCAATTCTCAAATGCAATCATTTTAGACTATAGCAACGCCAAATGATTTCTGAATCATACTCCTTTTATCTCGTGATGACAGTTAAGTGGAAATATCGGCGATTGTTTTAGTATATCAAACTGTTGAGATCTTACTTTAGTTACAAGAAATTACATAAATGGAGTTTATGTGCTAACGTGATATCGTTGTAAAATAGCTATATTTGTTATAGTTTTGTATAGTTTAAGTTTCAAAAGTTATGGTATATTAAAACGATATCACTTTATCTGTGAATTATTTTATAATGTTTACTTCAAAGTCAAATCATATATATTTGCCCAATATTAAAGAGTCCATGACTTTGAAAACGTTTTAAAATTTCAGTTATTTCTTCAATAGAGTTTTGATTTTGTACATTACCATATTTTATTGAATTTTTTTCAAAATTGCTAAATTTGGAAATAAAATTTTTTAAAATAAGTATTTTTTAAAATAATTCGTTCTATTCGTTTATTCGTCAATATTTATTCGTATTAAACATTACTCGAATATCATGTTATTAGATTGTTCGTTCAAATTTCCGGTTTGTTCGTTCGATTAATCGGTCATTTTTGTTCCAGTGACAACCCTAGTTTAAGTATTGTTTTCTATTTCACGTTTTAAAAGCATTAATAATTTGTATACATTTTGAGAAATTTAGACTTAAAACAAATAACTGCTTATTGCCGCAATAAAATGACTTTAAAACTTTAATATTTCTTAAGTCTGATACTATAAATATTTTTTTAAAAATTATATAATTTTGAAAAATTGGTTCAAAATGTTTCAAAAATTAACTTTGATCATCTTTATTTTTGTCTGATACTTTGATTATTTAAAAATGATTTTTATGCAAAATAAAAAACTTCATAGATGAAGAGTTATAATAGTTAAATATCACTATATAGGAAAATAATGCAAAGTTCCAGTTATGTTCCCAAATCGATATAAAAAATTCCTTAATTGGTCCAAATTCACTAAAATTCTTAATTGAATTAGGTACATATGTATATTTTTATTAAAACTCGATTTTTTTTATAAATGTAGCATACAACAATACTACACACAGAGAAAAATGTAACTATTTGCCAACTGATATTCGGCTACTACATCTCAAATTTGTTTATTACGAATTACAGTCAGTTGGTATAACGGAACATTCGGTTAATTCAACTGAATTTTAGTTGCAACATCAAAAATATTCAGAAATCTAATGTAAATATCGTTGCAGTAACTGAATTTATAGGTTGTTACCATTAAAATACACTTTTAAAATTCGGTTGGCACTTTTTTTCTCTGTGTGTACGTATGATTAATAAAAAAATGCTCATACGCCTAGGTGAGCTCGATTTTTAAAAAATCGTTTTTTAGACATAATTACGCAGAAAAATACAATCGGTACAGCGTTGGCAAAGCATCGACTACGGTAGGTTTCGCGTTGGCAGAATGTGAGATTAACAATCTTGACATTATTGTCCTGTTAACCGATTGATAACAATGGCCAACCATTGGTTTGACCGAATTTGCACCCGTTCACATAATGTTCGTAATCCAAAAAATGTGGTGCTTTTAAACTAGCTTAAATTAAATTAATTTTGAGAAATATTTATAACAAAACACATTTAAAAAGCTGCAATACAGATCGGTCTTAGTCTTATACATCATATTTAAATGTGTTAAATAATATAAAGTTAAAAAATTCTTCTAATTGATTGTAATATTGGTAAAAATAATGTTTTTAAATAATTTTTCGGATGGTACTGACAAAACACATGCTTTGCAAGCATGACAGTATCTTTCTAGTACAATATTATTTGCACCTTTGGTTATTTTTAAAACGGTGTGTCTTACAAAAATAGCAGTGTTTTGCCATTACTACTTTTTTTTGGTAGGGTTGGCAATTTCTACCTGGGGAGTTATCAAGGTTGAAGTCTCATCGTTTACACATTTCCACATCCAACACACTTTTGATTATACAGCTAATATTATAAGCCTTACCTGTACATTTTTTTAAACTCTAATCGGTGTAGTGTAAATTTTCTTTACACGAGGAAATTTCGATGGAAATTAGCTTTTAGCTCTTAAGCACACTTCGATTCCGTTTGCTCATTTATACGTTTTTATTTCTTTGATGTATTCTCTGGACTCTAGATGTGGTAGACAGAACGAAACTGGGCTCAATGAATGAACATCATTTAAATTTTAACAGGCCTAATAAAACTCTTCTTCAAAAATGGTTATTTTGTTTAATACGTTTTGCGCTTACTGTCTTGATGTTGGGCCAACGCACAGTACTTTGTCCCATAGGCAAAAATTAAAAATAAAATGCATATTTTTTGGAAGACAAGAAGGTAACTCAAATAAATATAAAAACTATTTGGTCTGATTGCTTTCGCCGCCAGTAGATTTTATTGGTAAATTTAAAATTTTTTTTTTAAAAAATGTAACTGGTCAAAAACAAAAAAAAGCCTGGTCAAAAAATAAAAATATTAATTTTTAAAAGGAATTATCATCCCGCTAGTATTATTTTACTGAGCAAATTCTTGAAATTGTTACATAATTGTAGAAGTTACAGTCCTGCAAAATTTTTCACACTTTATTCAATTTCAGGATATATGAAAGGTAGTCGTGTCCTTGCACCGATTTCTTTAATATTTAAAAGTGAAAAAATTCAAAATGAAAGTGGTTCAACAAAACAGTTTAAGAAAAATATTTAAGACGTGCTTGGACGGTGGCCTCGAAATGAATTGTTACATCATTACCTTAAGGAATAAGTACCACGTAGCACAATATATTCAATATTCAAACGGTTTGAAAAATGCAATGGCATCAACTGGGATAAAAAAGGAAGTAAGTCCAAAAAATGTGCCACAGCTGAGCTTGTTAAATTGAAAAACTCGGCGGTTAATTAAAATGGGGCATCAAATCGTAAGTTGGCCAGAACGTTTCGGGTTTGCAAGGAATAAATTCGCAAAAACTTATGCCAAATGAACGTGAAACACTACGAGAGAAAGACAAATATAGCAAACATAAAAAAATTGACGAAAATACCAACAAAATGCAGACAACTGAGAAAAAACTTCATGAAAAAAATATTCAAATAATTTTTGATGATGAAAATTACCGACAAGGTACGGTACTCAGCCAAACCGACGTTTGAACCAAAAGTATTAGTGTAGGCAGCTATTTCGGCAAAAGGTATATAACAACTTATATCCAGGATTCAAAAGATATGGCTGCAAACACGGATGTTTACATTAATATATGTTTAGTAAAACTGCCACAATTCAGCAGAGATAGTCACTCTAAAGACGACATATTATTTTGACTAGATTCAAAAAGCTGTCATTATGCCAAAAAGGCTTTAGAATGGCTCAATGCAAAAAACATACCTTTTGTACCGAAATACACAATTACTCCAAACGTACCAAAAGCACGTCCAATTGATGACTTTAGGGGTATTTTATGCCAAAAAGTGTATGTATGTCGTCCAAAGCCTGATTGTAGGTATCAAGCATAAAATACGCCAAATAGAAGATCGCGGTTCATTGAATATCAACAAAAATTGAATTAATACGAGTTCGAATCACTAAGTCCGTGACTTTTTGAACTTCCCTTGTAGTTATATGAAATTCAACATGCTCCCATCAAGTACCCTGTTAATAGACTACTGTCAAATTTTGAGCAAGTTCCGTCATTTACTTTGCGTTTAACAGCTCGATTTTTTTTTAATGGAAAAAAAGTGAATTTCGTGTGCTCATGAAACATTATTTTTTGCAAAAAAAAAACCGTAAATCAAACCACGGAAAAGCTTGATAAATACTATGGGGACTCTGAAGCATCGATTAAAAAAGGGTTTACTGACTTTCGTTGTGGTCGCACAAGTACAAATGATGCTGAACGTTCTGGGCGGCCAATTGAGGTCAATACACCCGTAAATGTCGAAAAATCCAACAGGCCGATAGAAGAGTAAAAGTGCGTGAGATTGTTGATGCCATAGGCATTTCATATGGCAGTGTGGTTTCTATTTTAAATGATTAGTCGGGTTTAAGAAAGCTGTCTTCAAGGTGGTTGCCACGTTTGCTCTCAATTGACCATAAACGTAATCGTGGCCAGTAAGTAGATGGCAACAGTTTTTGGAGATGCACGCGCGATAATCCACATCGATTACCTTCAAAAGGGAAAAACAGTAAACGTCAAATATTATGACAATTTATTGTACCGATTTAATGAGAATTAAAAAGCCATTTGATGGCTATTTTATGGACCTCGAAAAATCCTATTTTTTGGAAGGGAAACAAAAATTGGAGAAACGTTGGACTAAGTGTATTAAGTTAAATGGAGATTATGTTGAAAAATATTTTTTTTTTTTTGTACAAAAAAAAACCGTGTTGCATTCAAAAATTCACGGACTTATTGATCTGCCCTCGTTGTGTATAGCCTATACTGTGTTCTAAATTAAAACACTTTATCAAAAAAAATAATAATTAGTGTTGCGTTTTAAAATTGTCCCTTTACTAAATTGGCATAGGTTATAACAGACGAAAGCCAAAGTCGCATTTTATATCTAAATATCGTCCAATTGAGCCAATTTTTAGCATACACGTATAATTTAATAACAGGAACAAAAGCAAGCTTGTAGAGAAATAATCGGAATATACTTTTATTTTTCCATACAAGCGTGTGGCCGTCTAATATACATGTTTCTAAAGTAAAGGATTTTACTTTTTATGTTGTCGTAAACTTTTTTTTCGTTTTATGTATACCGTTTCTTAACTCATTTTGATTTGTTTTGTATTTTTTTTTTTTTTTTAACTTTTCTTATTTTGCACAAAAGTATTATTTTGTGCAATTTTGTACTTATTGTCGCCTTATGCTTTTGTCTTGTTGATTGTTTTTCTTTCTTTTCTTTCATTTCGTATATGGCTGTTGGGTTTTAAGCTTGAACGCGGCCTAAATACCAAAATGTTTAAGGATAAACATTGTATAAACTACATAAAAAACATGAAAATAACTTAACTTTGAAGTAACGGCAACAAAATAAAAATTTGTGAACAATACGAGATATTAAAAATCACTTTCATATGGCAAGGGTGGTTGTATTTAAAGAGGATAAAGCTGATAATAAGGCTGTGTTAAACATTGTTATTTTTGGCAGAAAATTAATGTTAAAAGGATTTTAATTTACTTAAACTTTTTTTTTTTTATAAAAGAAAAATAAATTATTTAAAAATTCTTTTTAAACAAAAACCATTAAATGTTTTACTTTTAAATTTGAAAAAATTAAAACCAAAAGTTTAAAAACCATTAATATATAAACTCGTCTCTGCCAGCTCATAAATTCTGCTTTATCACATATGACATATTCTTTGAACGTTTTTATGATAGCATTCTTAGTCTTATTTTACTTCCTTCATTTAGCACGCTACATTTTTTTATTTAATATATTTAATTTGTATATTAATTGTATTGCTCTTTAAAGTTTACTAATATTTTATAACAAATACAATTTATTTGAACAAAAAATTACAAATTCTTAATATCCCCTTAACTAAATTCTTAGAATTTTTCGTTTAACTAACAAAAACTTTTACTACATTTAAAACTTCATAAATTTATGGAATTTATAAAGTTACAAAAACGATCAGAGGAAATAAAATGGCATGAAAAATACCTTTAAAAATACTGTCAAATCAAACCAAAAATACATTATTTTTTCAACGTAAAATACTATTAAAACTTTTGCTTGATTGAAGAATTATAGGGAACATAAATATAAAAGAAAAATCAAACAAAGTTTTAAGATATTTATCTTAAAGCTAGAATGAAATTGAGTCTAGACTATACTTTTTAGGGATAATATTGAAAAAGGCTAAATGTGACATTGTTTGAAACATAAATAATATTAATAGTAACCAAAGAAACTAAATAAGAACATGTTGTCGAAAGGAAATAATGTGGGGGTAAAATAATAGTTTTTGATTTTCACTATCAAATATAAAGGGATATTCCTATAATTGTGGTATTAATTATATTTGCTTAGCAGCCTATCTCAGTATTGAAAATGTAATGATATATCATTTGCTTTTGGAATACCGGTAATAACACTAGCTTACTCTCTGCATTTAATACAAATAATAATGACTTACTAATAAGTAGTTCATTTTCCCATTATTTCAATAAAAAAAAAGAATGAGTTACCCAAAAATTGTTATTTTATTAATTATTTAATAAATAAAGTAATAATCTGATAAAATGTTTAAAACATATTTTTGGACTTGCTATTTTTTCAACTCTAACAAGTACATAAATAACTACCAGTTTTTGGTTTCTTCTAAGCTAGAAAGTGATGACATTTTGTACAAAACAAGTTAATTATGTTTTTAACTATCAACCCTGCGTACAAAAGCATTTCCATCTAAGTGGTTTTATAAGTACATGGTAATTGGCAAGTACTTACAATTGCCATTACAAATTTCATTTCTTTTATATGTCGATATCGCGCAAAATAATGACATATCATTACTAAATACCTTACACAATATATAGAAAAATATGTGGTTACCTATATGCTTACCAGTATGGACAAAAATATGACGGAATTATAGGTCAAAAAACATAATTTTTATTTTTTTAAATAATAATTATAACGAACTTTTGAAAAAGACAAAGTAAAGTCTTAGTTTATATCCCCTCGCAATCATTGTATTTTATTTTAAAATAAAAGTAACAAAGGTGGAATATAAACGAAAAATGTATATATTATCTCTGTCAAAGACAGTGTGTATACAAAATCAAATGTTTTCAATTTTTTAATTGTTGTGGAAATTTTATTTTCATTCTCAACTTAATTCTCATTTGTTTTAACAAATGGGATATATAAGTGTTTGAGTTTGTGAATGAGGTAGCCACTGCTTTCTAAACTTGTTCTGATGATGGGGACTTAGAAAATCCCCGAAATGGAACCATCAACAAATTCTTGAAGGTAGTCAATTAATAAATTGAAAACAAAAAAACTCTATAGATTATTTGTTAGGACAATATCCTAATAAAGAAAATATAGAGTATGGCCTTGAACTTGAATAAATTCATTTTCATATTTTACTGAAATTTTTCTTAAAATAAAATATGCCCACACGGGATTCGAACTCGCACCTGTAGGTTCTCAGTCACCCGTTCTAACCATCTGAACTATCTCGATGTGTTATACTTGATAGGTAAAACCATAAATGACTTGCTTGCACTTTCCAGCTTACAAAAAGTCAAAAGTAAGTAGTTATATATGTACGTACTAGAATTAAAAAAAATATAGTAAAAACATAGTATAAACATAGATTTTCAAAAAATTTATGTTTAAAAGAATGATAAAAATACATAGTTATGGTAACGAAATATTTTTGGTTTTGAAATAATGGAAAAATTAACTAGTTATTAGTCCTAAATATTTGTTTTAAAGTAAAGCAGAAATAAGCTGGTGTCATTACTGTTTGTGAAAAAAGTAATGACATGTCATTACCGTTTATCTACTAGGAAGTATAATATATCGAGATAACTCAGATGGTAGAGCGGTTGACTGACAACTTGGAGTCCCATGTTCGGAAAAATGGTCGTCCTATTCCTCACATATAAAACAGTCAAATTTTCTAATTTAAAAGTAATGAACAGGATATCCTGTAAATAACTAACACTTAACCTAAGCACATATCATAAAATTGGAATTATAATTCCAATTTTACATCTATTATAATAGGTGTAATCCACATTCTTGTCGGGGTTTCATTTAAGTTCTTATAAATGACATATGTTTTTTTGGGTTTATTTTAATATTGGTTTGAATTGTAATAAATATCTTGACACGTATGCTTACTATAAGAATTGACGTAACTTTTATTAAAACTAAGCAAAAACTGTAATTTCAGAATCTTTAAGTTTTCAGTTTAAAATTGTTATAATTTGGCAACGATGAAGCAAATTGACAAAACGCTGATGAATGAAAATTTAACACGGGTTAACACATCAGAAAATGTCATTCATGCCATACAAAAATATTTTTTTTTTTCAAAATCTTAAATTTTTTTGATAATTATATGTGAAATTATTTTAATTTTAATTGCAAGAACTTGAAAAAGGATGCACACATACTAAATAATGTGTTTGATTATAAAAATTAAACAAAAAAAATTAAGACAATCTCTCTACATTGCTAGGTCTGTCAAAAAAACAGAGTAGTATTTGGAAGATGACAAAGCCAATTGTGACAATATTTTGTTGTTGTTTTGTTTTTTCTTTGATATTTTAAATTTTGAATCTCGCTCCTAGACGAGGACAAGAAATTCTCATTGAGAACACGCCTACATCAGATTGTTTCACAATTTGTTAAATAAATTTTGGGACTTTAGCACATTTAATTACTATAAATGCAATTAATGTTTATCCCGATGAAAAATAAATTTAAATGAATAAAACATTAGTTTTAAACCGAATTTGTATTTTTAGCTTCATATTCAGCTGATCCTACTAATTTTTTCAGTTATTTTAACAATACTCAAAAATAAATAACTACATCTCTTTGATTTAAAATAAAAACGGGCTTTAAACTAAGTTTCATTTCTTTTAAATTGTATTTTTTTATATTTTTTTTTTGACTTAAAAACCATTTTCAGTGTATAACTATAACTTTTAACACAAACAATGTGGAAAACACAAAATATAAATCCAAATTCAACTCATTAAGGATCAATTGTTACATTTTCAACATAATACTCTCTTTTACTGAATATGTATAAGAACGTGCTTTAAGACACTTAATGTACTTAACTATTTGACTACAATAGTACATAAAAAATAATCGAAAATTGTTTTCAGAGTACAAAATTTAATCAAATTCCGAATGAGGTTATTCTTTTAGTATACTTCCATAGAAAAAAGTTAGTAGACAAATTATTAAAGTCGTTAGTAATACCAACTTTGCAAGGTTTAAACTAGTTTTAGTTCAAATTAAGGTTTCAGTTGAATTATTTTGCTATTTTCACTTGAATGAAATACTAAATTTTGAACTAATTTTTTTGCCGAATTTACTAAAGTCTAAAAATATTATTTTGATAATCCAAACCAGCAAAGGTCGTTGCAATGCGATGTTTGCATTGTTCAGTATTGTGTATTGTGAAAAAAGGGGAAAGATTTTTTTCTGAATTAAAAGTATATAATAAGTGGCTGTTGTGATTATAAAATAATTTATAATGCAAAAAGAAATAATAAAATTATTTTAAAAAATATTTTCTCTTAACAATGAATAGACAGTGAAAGCTCTGGAAAAATCAGTACTTAAGTAATTAAATTTTTAACTATTTTGCTGTTATTTTAATTTTTTTAATTTTTCTGTTTAAAATATTTGACTAACTTTCAGCAATTTTTTTGCTGACATCGCGTATTCAGCTAAAATTTTGGTTACACGGTTTCCCAAAAAAAACAATTTGAACTAATGTTTAACTAATTCACGTTGTTTCGCAGCTTGTATTTACGAAGTCGAGAAAAAAAGAAAAGATACAAACAAACACAATCATTAACACAAAATGTAACCGCGTTTCATTAAATTTTTTTTTGTATACTATACATCAACCAAAGACACGAATGTGCACATAAAAATTTGTGAATATTAAAAAAATGCAAAAAAAAAAAAAAAATAAATTAATTAAATAAACTAATTTAAAAAATTTGCTAAATGAATGATATTTTGATAAATTTGAGAATTGAAGATGCAGTCAAAAATAAAATACGCTTCGGTGGTACGGTACAAAACAATATTTTGATAAATTGAAAATGCAGGCAAAAATAAAATATAAAATACGCTTTGGTGCGACTGTACAAAACAATAAATGCCAGTCTCAGGTAGTTATTTGTAAAAGATAAATGGTTTTGATATTTAGCGATATTTTGAATTTTTCTTTTTTGTATTTAGAATAAACTTCATATGAAAAATGTAAAATCGCGTTATACATACATGCATTTAAGTAGTTATGAATTATTATGTTCTTCATGATATTAATAAAATATTTTGTTTATTTCCAGTTATTGTATTTAACCGTTTTATATTAATGATATGGAAGTCCTGCCATTTTTATAAATCATTCATTTCATGATGAAACAAACACCGTGGGTGATTGTAGTCAAAAAGGAGATAATTTTGAGTAGATTTATGTTCTTAAAGAAATTTATGACTTCGAAATCTTTGACAGATTTGGCTTAAAGCGTACACTCAAAGCTATAGCTTAATCATATATATTAAAAACCTCATAAATATGATGAAAAACTTCATCGATTTTGTTCGATTAACACTTAAATGAATATGAAGAAACTGTTTCGTAAAAGTTTAAATTGCAGATAAGCTTCGTTATATTTATGGAATGTTTCATAAATATGAAGAAGTTTCATGGCTTTTCATGAACTGTTTCTTATAAAACAAATTATTAATATGATGAAGCAGTTTGATAAATTTGTATGAAATGAAAAATTTTCAACAAAATAAATGCTGCAGCCAATGACAAAAATTTATTTTTAACGCATTATTTTCCAAATCCATTATTTTTGCTACTGTAAAACAGAATAAATCACTTAAATCTCAGAAATTCAAAATTAAATTCAGAAAATATCAGCTCTTATAAATTTTTGTTAAAATGCAAAAACAATAAAATAAAGAAGTTTTATTTTGAATTTAAAAACATTAATTGATGTTAAAAATTTCCACTTCCACTGCAATTTATCAAAATAAATTTATAGATCAACGATAAAATTCACTATTAAACCACTCACCAGGTACAGTGTAAAAATCATTTAATGTATATGCTCTACATATGTATTAATAAAAAAATCTTTAATGTTTGTTGATATGCTTTGCCAATGTAGAAGGATAGTATATGATGACATTAGAGAAAAGAACTGCCATTTAAAGTTTTAACTGAAAGTTAAACTGGCAACTATGATAATGACTAGAGAAAAAACAAACACACTATAAATAGAAATCGTTCGTGGTAAATTTAATTCTAACTCAACACACAGAGTAATGTGGGATTTAACGTTACCCAATTTCTTCAACGTGTGAGTTAAATAGATGATATTTACGATTAACACTAAATGGCACGAAGAATGTTGATGAAGACCGTAGTGGGTCAGAAAATGCATTCCATTCATGCTAGTGTCTAATAACTTTTTCTGTCTTTTTTTTTCTAATAGTCAAAGTAAATTATCATATAAAAATTATAATTTTTCTGTTAATTTAGAGAAAAATTTGTCATGATCTAAAACTGAACAAATAAAATCTCACACATAAATTTATAGATCAACGATAAAATTCACTAATAAAATTTATATTTACAAAATTTCATGCAAAATGTATAACACATTAACTGATTATACTGACTTTCAATTCTGACTTTCTATCGATGTTATTTTCTCAGTTTTAAATAGAAAATCTAACTTTCATTCTCTTAATTTGAAATGAAAATTCTTATTTTTCATTGATGATTTCTAAATTTCAAATGGTAATTCTGAATTTCAATTGATGGGAAAGCAAAAAAAAAATGTATTCACAAGGCTTATAAAACTATTTTGTGAAAGATAGAAGTGAAAGAAGATTTAGGAAACAGTTGCCATAGATTTTTATGAAACTCTTCATTATATATATGAAAACTTCATATAGATCATTAATAATATATGGCAAATGATTTGATTAACAGTGTCATCAATATAATGAAACTTTTTTCCCTGAGTAAACTTAAGTCTATTAAAAATATATATATCAAAGATAGGTTCTGCAAAAAAATAGAAAATTGTTGAGCAGTGTTATTTATATATAGTTGTCTTCGCTTTTAACGTTTTCGCCGAAAAGGAAGTGGTCTGAATTATGGTAGATTGATTAAATTTGTGTATATGTTACATTAGAAGTCATTCTATGTCACAACCGAAAAAATTTTTACATCTCGATTTTAGTTTGCTTTGAAATTTGGCAGATATATTCTTATTTAAAAATAATTTACACGTATTTTTGGAAAAAAAAGTTTAAAATATTTATTTGTGTTTAAAAATTCAAAAACAAAAAAAAAAAAACCATTTTTAGACATGTCTATATTAAAATTAATGTATTTTAAAAACTAGTAGTCCGATTTTAATTCTGGGTACCTTATTTTATTGATATTTGACTCTTCTTTCAAAAGCCAACACATCAGCAGAAAATACCAACTTCTGGTCGCTGTGCATAGTGCCACTCTAGTCTAAAAGCCAACACATCAATTTTGAGTGTCATATAAAATATTTTATAATGCTTTAAATATAAATACTCTATGGAGATTTTGTCTTCAATTTATTAATTTAATGCCTCACTCGAACAAAGGTTTTATATTCCAAACACCAAAGTGTTTCGGTCAAAAAATTGAGTTTGAATACAAAATTTGTTGTTATTCTACAAATGGTAGCCACATGTACCTGTGTACAAAATTGCATTTGAAAATAGTAAGCAAAAGTAGCAAAAAAATTGCACTTGGAAATTTTCTTTAGTGTACAATTTAGAATTTGTGACGCTGACTTCAATGTACGCAAATGCTTCCGTCTTCCTGACCATAATACCGTACTACAGGCGGAGGTCACCGCGATTACGGAGTGCATTAAGCAGGTGAATATCATGGGCTTGACCGGTGATATTGAGATTTTCACGGATAGCCAAGCGGCTATCCGGGCTTTACCTACGGACTCTGTGGGATCAATGACGATACTCAGGTGTAAAGGGGAAATTAACGATTTCTCTGCACGGGGACGCATTGAGATTATATGGGTGCCGGGACACTGTGGTATAGCGGGGGAACGAACTGGCTAATGATTTGGCTAGGGGAGGATCTTCCCTGGAATAAGTCACTTTGGGGAACGCTAAACCTTTTCGAGCTCTCAAGGCGGAGCTGGTGGACTGGGCTGACACCATGCATAGGACCATCTGGGAAAATGCGGGTGTTGGCAGGACTACAAATATTCTCTGGGGCAACCCGGACAAGGACAAGATGAGGGAAATTCTGAATCTCAGTAGGAAGGAACTGAGTCTTTTGATGGAAATCCTCTCGGGACACTCAACACTTAGGGCCCATCACCACCATATTGGTAGGGCGGACTCGGAAGTGTGCAGGGCCTGTGGGGAGGACGAGGAGACCTTGGAATACTATCTCTGTGAATGCCCGGCATTTGCCGGGATCCGAATCGAAATACTACCCAGTGAACCAATATCCACATTGGGGGATCTTAGGGGCATAGATGGAAGAAGTTGAGGAGTTTCGTCAGTGCGAAGGAGTTCCTGGGGTAGAAAGGTGACATAGAACCGGTTGTTTAGAGCGCACAACAAGCCGACATTCTGGCTTAAGTGTAACTCTCAGGGACTTGAGTCGGATTAGGGAAGTATTTTCCCTTCCCCGAATCCTCTTTCCGACCTAACCCTAACCTAACCATAGATTTCAATTTAATATGTAATTCCATAGATTAGCTAAGCAGCTTTTTTCCATAATTTTGCTTTAATTTTGGGTTTTTGGAACCACTATATGTAAATTCCTAAACGTTAGATTGCGTACAAGAAATAAAATATACATAACTTAAATTTTTACTAACGAAATTTTTTTTAAACTTAAGATAAACTATAGGACACTTTTATTTCCGGCTTAAACAAAAACTCAAGGGTTTTTAGTTTGTTGCAACCTAAGTAGTAAGTTGCTTACTATGTTCCACATAATTGTTTAGTTTGCAATGTCAAAATTTAAAAATATCTTAAAACTTACATTTAAGAATAATGTCTCATATATACATGAGATGTTCATATTTTTTTTTGTGTTCATATTTTATATTTTAATATTTCACGACTAAAAGAAATTTGTGCAAGACAAAATATCAATAATATACCTCTGGGATATTCATTATATATTAGGTAGAAGAAATGTTTAAGTTTTGGTAAATAAATATTAGTTTCATTGCAAAGTACATAAGTCTACTCCTTAAGTTTGACTAAATTTCTGAAAATAAAAATATGTATTCCACAAAAGTCTATTAAGATCAGTTTTAAGACAGAAAAAGACAAAATTTTTAAAAATTATAGGCATCGCTTGATAAACTAAGTTTTGCAAAAAAAATCGTTTTCAAAAAAAAATTCGCTTATATCCTTATTCGAGCTAGTCATTCAATTGATTTTTGAAACTTGTTTAATATTTTCAAAAATCAAAAGAAAAATATAAAAAATATTGTGTTTTTTTTTGTGAAATTTTTTTTTAATAAATTTAACCCATCGCCGCCCCACTTTGAAAATTTCATTGGTCATTTAGTAAAAGTGCTAGTAGACGATGATGATATATTGTTTTCATTTTGTAATGGGAAAATAAGTGATAAAAAACACAAAAGAAATTTATGAATAAAAATAACAAAATTTTAAAAATTGACAACATAGCTATTTAAATGAATTCAGAAAAAACAGTACAAGACCACTAAAATTAAGCATTAAAATCGGACTACTAGTATTTCTAATATATCAAATTGAAATTTTAAACACAAATTACTCCTTCAAATAATATTTTATTTTTTAAATAAGAACACTTCTGTCAAATTTCAAATTAAACAAAAAGAAACTTTTTTTTTTGTTCTCTCTAACACACAATCACAAAATTAGAAAAAGTCGATTTGGTTTGAACCGCGATATATATTGTTAACAGATTTTGTAACACTGATTAAAAATATGTTTTCCAAATTGTTCCATCAAGTCAATCAATTTGAGAAAACCGCGATTAAAAACGCGAACATTTCCGTTTTTAAACCATTTTTGATGTCGCGTACACAACACATCCGAAAAGCCTAAGCATTTTTGTTAGGATGGTAGATAAATTGAACTTTATTCTCTATATTGAGTTAACGTACGTTCCAAATTTGCTTATTTTTATAGGTAAAAATTGCATTTGAAAAATACTCTATTTAAAAAAATTACCAAATATAACATTTCTTAAGCAGCCAGGGCCATGCATCCGACCAGCTTTAATTCATTTTAGGGTCGCGATATAAACTTCGAACTTTATTTATTTTTTATGTCGGCGGAAAACGTTAAAATTATTATACCAACTTTGTTTAAATTACATTTCAAATATAAGCTGTCTTTATAATTGTGCGAAATTATAGTTAATTTATATCAATTTCTTATAAAGAAACCTATTTATATTTTTTTCAAGAATTCATTTGATAAATCTAAATTTACATTATTTTAACATTAAGTTTTAGAAAATTTCATTGCGGTGTATTGTAATTACTAATCTGTATTCTGAATCATTAGAAAGCGCCAATCGTATGATAACTAGCTCCAAAAAGAGTCAAAATAGCCATTTTATCAACTCTAACAGCGGTTTACAGAAAATTGTGACGCAATGGAAAAATTTATCAAGACATTCACGTATTGACATTCAAACCAGTGAACTTTGTCGAGGTGTGTAATTATAACCAATTATTTTTTTAAGCAGAGATTTTCAGTTTTCTTTTGCTTTTTTGAAAAGTTGAATTTTTAAGTTCTTTACAAAGGAGGTTAAAAAGGAGTGTTAGCTTTTGAATTCAAATCTGATAAAATTTTCTTGAAATTCAAGCAATAGAATTTTTCGTTACAGTAAACTAATGAAATTTTTTATTAAAAAAAAATAAAAGATTTTTTTTATTGAAAAATATTATTCACAAAAAATTATAAAATAAATAAAGCTTTTTATTATTATTATGAAATTTTCTCTTAATTATGTGAGGCAAAGCTTCATTAGATATTATTTTTATTAATTTCATTGCCAGAAAACTTTTCAAGCGAATTATAAGAATATCTAGTATAAGCATTTTTAACGGTACCTAAAATAAACCGTTAGCAGATTAATTTTTTTATTTATAAAAAATATGTAATTAATTTTAAATATGCCGTAGCCCCAAAACATGATTAACTTTTTCTTCAACAATTTAGCTTGAAGCAGGATTCCATACTAATTTGAACCTTTGTAGTGACCTTCTTTAGTACAACACACTTTTATGATTTTTTTATTATTTTTATCATATAAAGTCCATAATTTTATAAAACTTACCTTTATGATGTCTTATATGATGCTGTGTATATGAGCCCATACAACAGGGTTGTTCATAATATAAATTCCAAGTATTTTCATAATCTGAATAAGCATAATCCACACAACTTGTCAGGAGTAATAACACATGTGTGACCAACATATAAAGTGTTGGTGATTTATTTAATAATTTTATTGAGCACATATTTAATTTAAGAACAAAAAACTGCAACTTTATTATACGACGAAAAAATTTTACACTTTTAAGAAATACATTAATTTTATCTGAGATTAACTTTTTTCTTTAAAAAATATGAGCCAATTTTTTTTAACACACTTTTGAGCTTAAGATTTTTTCATTAATTTTTTAGATTTTTATGATTTTTTTTTTGCAAAACAATTTTTTTTTTTTAAATATATTTCCTTTAAAATTTTTTATTTTATTTTTGTATTAAATTTATATTAAGTTTTGTTATTTTTTTTTTATTTCCTTTTGTTAAGGAATTTTTTTATATTCCTCTTTTTGCTGCACGTATTTACTTGTTTTAAGAATTTCCGTAAATTCTTGTTTGGTTTTTATTTTTTTTTTAGTTTAAGATTTTTCGACAAAAATTTTCTGAGTTTTCAATATGTTATCATTAGCACTAACCGTTACGAACTGAGTTTTTCAAATACGAGTTGTTTAGTTAAATAAACTTGAAAATGTTAAGAAAATAAACGAATAAATACGATACTAGAGAATATAACCGTTATTTTGATTAAAACGTGAGCGTAAATTTATTTCAGCACTGAACGAGAGTAACAAATTTGGTTGAGATTCTAGCAGTTCCTTTTTCAATTACTCTATAATAAACATTTTATATGTTATTTTGACCCGTTATTCTTTAAAACAGGTGTTGTATTCCAAAAATATTCTTCTACCACGTTAAAGAGAGTATGAGAGTCCTTTAGTATATTCGTTAAAACTGCTGTAATGAGAGAAAAAGAAAAAAAGAGGGTTAATAAAAATTTCCATACAAAATGCGCTTGCTTATTATTTAGAGTCCAAATGAGAGAGAGACAATTTCCCTTTTTTTATTTGTTAAAATAAATATCCTTGTTTGGAAAACTTCCTATATTATTTTCATTTTTGCAATACTTTAATTTCAATTTAATGGTTGTAGTGAACTTGTAATTTTTGTTGTTGGTATTCTTTTTTTATGCTCGAACACTAACAAAAATGAACACATTTCAAGAGTAACAATAACAACAAAACTATATAATTGCAGTAACAACAAAAAAAAAACTAAAGCAAAAACAACAACTACAACTACAACTCCAGAGCAAAATATTCATTTATATATGTAGTGCTATCATAGCAGTCCTTGTTTTTTTTTCATATAAATAAAAATTTCAAGGGTAATACCGGCTGATGCAGCACTTATATTTTACTCCACTGTATGTCCATGAAATGATGCTGTCTAGTTTGTCTGTCTGTCTGTCGTTTGTGTCTGCGTGTGTTTGTACTTTAATAGTGTTGGTTGGCTTGTTTGAATGTTTATAAATCTAAAAATATTATTTTATCCTTTTATATATCCTGTACGCACACACACACACATAATATATTTTTAGTTGTTTTATTTTTCGCAAAAATTATTATTTATGCATATGCGTGTAATTGCAAAATAGTTTGCCGTGAAACACAGTTTTTTTTTATGTACATACTTATGTTTTAAAATTTGTTTCATTTTAATAACCTCTTTTTTTTTGTTGGTTGTTGTAACAGACACTTCTGACAGTTTTTATATACTATCTGTTAAGTTAAAAGATTGTCTGGTTCTCTGTCTAAATGGTGATTTCAAAGTTCATTTAAAAAAGAAATATTTTGAATTTAGAGTTGAAAAAAATTAAATTATAAATTTTACTTAGTGTAGTAAAGGCTTGTAGGTTGCACACACCCCCTGGCAACATTCCATCAATACACAGAGGGATATTTGAAAAAAATAATGGTAACAAATAAATATATACATGGGGAGCACTTGTGAGTACATGTAAGTACTTTTTACGCCTAAAGATTCAGGCCGAAAAAATGTTTGACACTAGAACTAAATTATACTTTTCTAAAGGTACAAGGTACGTTGAATCCAAATCTGGCCTTAGATTCACTCTCCGACATCAGGCGTTCGAGCTATATGAACGAGAAAAGTGTATTTTTTGATCAAAATGCTCCGATTTTTGACCTGCCTGGAAATACATTTTTCATAATACTTGGAACGTCACCTGAACAAACTGCTCTTAAAATTTTTTTTCAGTTTTTCAATTTTTAAGATAACTTATTTCCTTACGACATTATCGTCGGTTGAACTTGATAATAAATTTGAATTTTTTAAAATTTTGCATTGCGGGACTTTAAAATTGCTGTTACAACCTCAATTTCAATTTACAATAATGTCAAAAGGAAATAAGTTATCTTAAAAATTGAAAAACTGAAAAAAAATGGTAAGAGTACTTTGTTCAGGTGACATTCCAAGTATTATGAAAAATGTATTTCCAGGAAGGTCAAAAATCGGAAAAAAATACACTTTTCTTGTTAATATAGCTCGAACGCCTGATGTTGGAGAGTGAATCAAAGGCCAGATTTGGATTCAGCGAACTTGTGCCTTTATAAAACTATAATTTAGTTCTAGTGTCAAACATTTTTTGGCCTGAATCTTTACGTGTACTTTTAAAGTGTGTTAAAAATATTTCGTCTTCTGAAACAAAGTGTTCTGAATATTTGATATGAAGATATTGATATACACTCAAAAAATAATTTAGTAGAAATTTTAGTAAAACGTATTGTAAATCAAGCATACTATTTTTTAGAAAGTTTTTTGATAAAATTATGTTTTCAGCTAAAATTTTAGTTCTACTTATTCAGTACTTAACTGTTTTGAATTAACGTTTTTCTAATATTTTACTAATGTTTTACTAATTTATTTTGCTAAAAAAAAAACACTGTGCTGACAAGCACATTAATAGTATGAACGACAACCAGATTGAAAAATATATGCGTCATGAAGTAGATGTAGCGGCATGTCAAGATCTAGTAGATCTGCTGCTACTAAAAGCTACAACTCTTGTAAGACATATAAAAAATCCACCATGGACGATTTTTGTATCTGCTTTTCATACATAAAATAAAATTATGAAGTGAAACACCGGCTTTTGAGAGTAATTGTCTATTCATTAAATAAAAAAAAAATAAATAAAATGCACAAATATGATTTTGGAAGGACTTCTATGCTCCAAGTAGTTGAAATAAGTGTTTAAGCAAGACCTCTATGAAATATTAATCAATGGATGTCTAGAAAACACCAAAAATCCATAAAACAATAAATTTGGCTTATCAAGTTTTTACAATAAGCCCTTCAATTATAGTTTTTGTCATGTGCTAATGAACTTAACGGTTTTAGCGGAAATTCAAGGGGAATATGCTTGCTGTGTTTATTTTTCAGTCAATTTACATAATCCAAGCAAAACCATTTGTACGAATAGTGCTCGAGTGGTGCTCCAACCGCCGTTAAGGCTTGAGTATCACTGAATTACAACAATTGACATTTTAGTTTGCTCTTAATCTTGATATCAAATATCCAAAATGCCATGAATCAAAACAAAAAAGCAGTTCACGCGAAATTTTCAATTTACAAAATTATATTAATTTTTTATATAGCAATAACAATTTCCAGTTTTTTTATAACTTTTTCAACTTCTACCAGGGTTTTTTGTTCTTTTCAATATTCTTAAAGCTAGAATTTTCTGAAGTGAAATGAGCCTGTATTTCTTAAAATAAATTTATGGTTCTCTTTCAATAAATCGGCCATTCCAAGTAAAATCGGTCAAAATTGGACAATAGGTTATCCGATTTCATTTAAATTTTGCATTCAGAAACTCTATGGACCCACTTAAAGATTGGAGCATTTTTAGTTTTTCAAATTCCGAAAAATCCACGATTTTATGCGCGATTTAGTTATTTTTTTAAATGAGAAATATGCAAAAATTGTGTAAGTCTGTGTATTCGTATTTTCTTTAATATTGATCGGATCATCGAGATCTAAATTGCATTGGAATTTTACCGTATTCTACTTTTATACTGCCAATTAGAATTTTTTCCAGCGTTGAAAAGAATTGGATTTTTTTAATTTTTTTTTTTAAATGCATTTTTATAACGTTGGCCACTCTCGATTTAAAAAAAGAATGCATATATGCAAAATATGGAATTCTCACCAAATAGTTGCTCTTTCACTTCTTTTGGTCCCGGGCCTTAACTGTTTTTAATGATTTTTTGAAAAAAGCTTATAGCAATTTTACATAGAGAAAACTGCAATTAGTTGTATTATTTTTATTTTTAAGATTTATTAAGATTAAATTTAAAAATTTAATGTTAAAGACTCCTTTTAAGCGTCTCGGTTTTAAAAACTATACTTTTAATTTTGTGGATTTTTCTGTCGGTGAATGATAAAAGAATCTACTGCTAATATTCTGTTTCAAAAAGAAACATGGCGTTGAAAGGGTTAAAAATTAAATTTTAAAAACTTAATATTTAAGTAGATTCGTTTTTATTTCATGAAAAGAAGAAATCTTAAAAACCTAATATATACAGTTTTTAAAAGAGTGACATTTAAACGGGCCTTAACCCTAAACTTTTAAGTTTAATATTTTTATTTTGGAAAAATTAAAAAAATAACAAATTGTTGTTTTTCATATGGAAACATGATGCAAGCTTTTTTTCAATAAATCGTTAATAATATTTATATCACAGGACCCAAAAAAACGAATGTGTTGTTTTTTAGTAAAAATTCCTTATTTTACAAATCCATCTCTTTTTCAAATCGACGGTGACCAAATTTGAAAATAGTGCATTTAAAAAAGAAATTGCATTAAATATGCAAAAAAGTAGGGGAGTATGCCATTCCCGTGGAATTTAAATGGTAATAATCCGATGAATATTAAATAAATAAAATACAAATATTGAAATTTACTCACTTTTTGCATTTTTTTCATGTTTCAAAAAAAACTAAATAGCCCAGTAGTGCGATTCACTAACTTTTAACACATTTAGCAGGTGTTATCTTTAACCACACATTTTGATGTTTGCACTAACCACTATGCGATTCACTAACTTATTTTTAACCACGGTAAACAGTTTTATATTTCTGTGCATTCAAATTGACTGTAGGAGCACTATTAACTGGCTCATTCTTCAATAAATTGTAGGCTAAATACCCCAAAGCCATTATATTTATTTTATATATTGGCACAACGATAAATAAAACCTTCTAAAAAAAATTAACCACACCAAAAACTCTGCTGTTAATAAACCACAATTTGTGTTGTTAAAAATAACAGCTGACTTTAAACGCCAGAAAAAATCGTTTAAAGTGTTAGTGAATAGCAAAATGGTTATTTTTGTGGTTAACATTTTTAAACGAAAAAGATTATGGTTTAAAAAGCGTAGTGAATCGCACTACAGAAAACCTCGGATTTTTCGAAGTTTTAAAAACTAAAAACGCCAATATTTAAGTTGTTCCATAGAGTTTCGAAATGCAAAATTTAATTAAAATCGGAAGAACAAAGGTCAAAATATGCGTTCTTTGACCGGTTTTCGGTGGAACGGCCTCCATTTCTTCCTCCTTCGCACTAATATGCATTAGTTTGCATTACAAAAATACAAAAGTCGCTCTGTATATATAGAAAAGGTACCAAAGCTTTTTAAATTTTCAACCAATTTTAACGGATGAACTCTCATTTTTCTCTGGAAAACACTAGATTTTAGAATATAGTTATTAAAAGAACGTTGAAGATCGTTGAAGTTGAAAACGTTCGAAAATAAACTATAGCTAAATATCAATTTTATATATGCGGTATGTATTAGATGAGTTATAGATTTTCAAAATTTAATAACTCAAAGAATTATATACTCGGTTAAAAACAATAAATAAAATATATAATGCATATATTTACATCATCTCTTTGTTAGCAATATGAACCACAGGAGATCCAAAAATGCATAACAGAGCGACAAAAAAGAAATCGATATCTAATAGAATATCTATAATAATTTTTTCATAGAAATGATATTAAAAAAATTAAACCAATTAAACCTCTCCACTGAAAAATAAATTGCCAACAGAAATGAAAAGAGCTTTTGGCTGCTACAACTAATAAATTCGGTTAGTTAAATGTGGCTTCCAAATATTTTGGGGCGTTGCAACTAAAGTTTAGATTTATTAACCGAATTTTATTGTTACAACCACTTTTTAGTTGTAACTACCGATTTAAATCTTAGTAACAAAATTGTTTCTCTGCCAGGTCAAAAAAATTAATATGATGCATTAAAGAAATGTATTAAATTTGATATAGCCATATATCTAATTTAAATACAATTTGATTCGAAAAATGGTGGTTTGTATTTATCATTTACTGTTTGTTCGTTATCTATACAAATTTACAATTCTCCACGGATTTTCCTCAAATTCGGCGAGAATAATCCTCGGACCTCATCTTAGATCATAGTATAGTTTTCATCGACCACGGCCATTTCTACGACTACTTTTGACAAAAAACATTTTTTCACCTTTTTCGACTTTTTTGGTTATTTTCGAATACAATCTTCTAAGAAAGTTTTAACGAATTTCTTTGAAATTACTCACATATATTCTACGTTTCCCGAGGAAAGCTTTAGTATAAGTTTCATTATCATAGCCCACTTCAATACAGACTTTTGATCAAAAACGTCGAAATCAAAAAATTACACTATTTTTAATAAACTTTACTTTTTAAATTTGAAAGCATTAAATCCAATCAAAACATTTTAGGAAAAACCATTTCGTTTTTAAGAATTTTTTTCCCCCGTATAATATACCTACTAATTTTTTCGCAATTTCTTTATGATTTTATTTGTTTTTTTTTAATTTTATTTTTCCTTACCGTTTTCGGCAATAACAAATCCATTCAAAACAAACAAAAAAAAATTTCTTTAAGGATAAACTTTTTCGAAACCATGCACTAAAATAAATATGAAACATTTCTATTTATAAAGCACATTGATTTATAGTCGTGAATTGCTACTGAAAGCACCATTTTGTATTCAACATCTTTAAAGATAAAATAATTTTTAATTTTGTGACCTTATTTTTTATCTCAAATCGAATCTTTAATTTCAAGTTTAACGTCAACATCCTAACTGATTCAGCAAAACACAACAGAATTAAGTCGTCTATTTCCTAGCTTAAAATTGTTTCTGCATTCAAAAATCACAGTTGACCCGGGAAACACCAGGCACTTCAGCTAGTTGTATATAAATGCATTTACATTGAGTTTGATATAATTTGATACGATTCAATCCACTGAAAATAAATTTGTTAAATTGAATACGGGGAGGATATATGCCATGGTCCGATTATTAACGTACAGTTCAATTTAAATTTTATATGCTAAGCAATCAAACATTTTTATATGTCAAGCTAAAATTTTTGGAATTTAATTTTTTAAATTGTGATGTTCATTCAAGATAATTCCAATATATATTTGCGATGCAAATTTTCGAGTTCCACAACTTAAAAAAAAATATATATTTTCGTACATTAGAAAAAAACATTGTTTTGTTTAATTTTACACGGATGGATTAAAACTGGATGGGAAAACGGGTCTGGGCTTATGTGACGCTGACTTCAATGTAAGCAAATGCTTCCGTATTCCTGACCATAATACCGTACTACAGGCGGAAGTCACTGCGATTACGGAGTGCATTAAGCAGGTGAATATATTGGGCTTGATCGGTGATATTCTGATTTTCACGGATAGCCAAGCGGCTATCCGGGCTTTATCTACGGACTCTGTGGGATCAATGACGATACTCAGGTGTAAAGGGGAAATTAACGTTTTCTCTGCACGGGGACGCATTGAGATTATATGGGTGCCGGGACACTGTGGTATAGCGGGGAACGAAGTGGCTAATGATTTGGCTAGGGGAGGATCTTTCCTGGAATTAGTCACTTTGGGGAACGCTAAACCTTTTCGAGCTCTCAAGGCGGAGCTGGTGGACTGGGCTGACACCATGCATAGGACCATCTGGGAAAAGGCGGGTGTTGGCAGGACTACGAGTATTCTCTGGGGCAACCCGGACAAGGACAAGACGAGGGAAATTCTGAATCTCAGTAGCAAGGAACTGAGTCTTTTTATGGAAATCCTCTCGGGACACTCGACACTTAGGGCCCATCTCCACCGTATTGGTAGGGCGAACTCGGAAGTGTGCAGGGCCTGTGGGGAGGACGAGGAGACCTTGGAACACTATCTCTGTGAATGCCCGGCATTTGCCGGGATCCGGGTCGAAATACTATCCAGCGACCCAATATCCACATTGGGGGATCTTAGGGGCATAGGATGGAAGAAGTTGAGGAGTTTCGTCAGTGCGACGGAGTTCCTGGGGTAGAAAGGTGACATAGGACCAATTGTTTAGAGCGCACAAGAAGCCGACATTCTGGCTTAAGTGTAAGTCCTCAGGGACTTGAGTCGGCTTAGGGAAGTATTTTCCCTTCTCCGAATCCTCTTTTCGACCTAACCCAACCTTTGTTTAATTCCATATACATACTAATTTAATTCTTCCAATTGCCCATCTAATAAAGTATGACAATACAAATTGTAAGATATAATTAAATATGCCGTTTTACGAAAAATTACAGTGGCCAGTAAAATTTTGTCTTTCTATACATGATGTCACTATATTAAATTTTACAAAACTGGATCATATTATATAAGAGTGTATAAGAAAAATGTTAGTAATTATATTTTACAAAATAAAACTTATTAGACTTTTCAACGAATATCACGCATTTAAAGAGCTGTAAAAAAAATCAACCACTTATATTTCTTTTTAATGTACAATACAATATTTTTAAAACTTCTAACATAATATGTAAACAATTTTTTATAAATAACTTCTTTTACATAAATATATTATTTTGTCTTGTCTACTGCCTTTAATTTTGAGTGTGTACAAATTATCACAAAATTACCCATACACATTATCTGTAATCAAATTTTACTACATATTGCTAAAAACTCAAATTCTTTAATATTTCTTAAATTCTTCTTAAATGTATTATTTTTTATAAATTAAAATAAAAATTTAATAAATTGAATGTCTGCATAGTTTTAGAAACAAATAGCAATACAAGAAAGAAATAGGTTTGCTGAATAAAATTATTTTAGATTTAAAGAAAAATTCTTAGACAACCATTTTTGAATAAAATAATTATTTTTATGGTAAACCACAAACAAAATATGTGTAAGAAATAATTGAAAACAAAATGTAAAAATATAAATAAAAAGAAAATATTCTTGACAGTAAAAGCTACTTTTAGTGAATAAAAAGATATTAAAAAATTAAAACATAAAAATGTGTTTTGCAAATGAAAACTTGCATAGAATATAATTACACTGCTGGTCATTATAATAGCAACACGAAAATAAAAATTTTATATTTTTCCTTACTTTTTTTAAACTTTCCAAATCTATCCAAAATCATACATACTTCACTTACAATTTGATTTAAATAAAAATTAAATATTGCAAGGAATAATAACGCAGACAAAACTATTCTTAGAAGTCTCAAATTAAAACTTTTAAATCTATCTACGACATAAATCTGTTCAGAGCGCACAAATAATAAAAACATTTATGTTTCACTATAAAATTATTGCATGTTGATAAAAAATGTCCTAACAAATAACTCTATAGAGTTTTTATTTTCAAATTTATTAATTGACGACTTTCAGGAATGTGTTGATATATATATTTCGGGAATTTTCTTGGTTCCCATTATCAGAACACGTTTTGAAAGAAGTGACAATCCCATGCAAAACATCAAACATTCATATAAACTAGTTTTCTCACTAAATGAGAACTACTATATGAGCTCGAAGTTAAAGATTATCATTGATATCTTTCTACCAAGTTTTGTTGAAAAATTCGAACGGAATCTATCCCAGTAAAATAGTAAAATCCAAATAACTGGTTGCAGAACAGCTTATACTGTATTATAACAGGTTCTAATTTCTGTTCTGCAACTGGTTCTTTTTATATAGAGTTTGTCCCATTTGCGATAGGTTCTTTACCACCAAACAAGAACAGGTTGCTTAGAACCGGTTCAAGAACCAGTTATAGAACTGGTTATGGGATAGTGACACCTTACATTAGATTCTCAAGAACTTGTTCTAGAACCGGTTTCATGTAGCCGGTGGTAAAAGAAGTTGTTCTAGAACAGCTTCAGAGGTAATCTGTTCTAAAAAATTTTGCTGGGATGATTGGTAAAAAATGTGTTACTGACAAGTAGCTTAAAAATTATAAAATTACACGCAGAGAAAAAATGTGTGTCTGTTTCCAACTGAAATTCAGTAACTACGACGTATCCCATTTGCGATAGGTTCTTTACCACCAAACAAGAACAGGTTGCTTAGAACCGGTTCAAGAACCAGTTATAGAACTGGTTATGGGATAGTGACACCTTACATTTAGATTCTCAAGAACTTGTTCTAGAACCGGTTTCATGTAGCCGGTGGTAAAAGAAGTTGTTCTAGAACAGCTTCAGAGGTAATCTGTTCTAAAAAATTTTGCTGGGATGATTGGTAAAAAATGTGTTACTGACAAGTAGCTTAAAATTATAAAATTACACGCAGAGAAAAAATGTGTGTCTGTTTCCAACTGAAATTCAGTAACTACGACCAAATTTGTTTATAAAAACTGAATATTGGTTTTCACAGCAAAATTCGGTAATGGCGAGAAACAACTGTTCTAAGACTTATCATCTCCAGCAATTACAGTCTTGCCATGTTTTAAGCCCTTCATATTTCCCCACCTTTCACCTCTCTACTAACCCCTTTCCAAAGAAAGCAACACATTAATTAATAGGAAGAATTTCCTGAGTGTTGCTTCTCTTTTTTAAAAAAAATTAAAATAATGCAAATGAATTTTAGGTGCAACACCCAAAATATTCAGAAATCATTTTTTAATATTATTGGACTAACAAAAAACTTTCATTGAAGCATAGAAAAGATATTTTTTTAATTTGGTTTTCAATTTATATTTCTGGTTGCATAATCTCTGTGTATTAAAATAATATATTTGGACCTATTCTAATGACCAAGAGTGTATGTATCTCTATTATACATATCAACACAAAAACGTATATAACAAAATTGTGGTCACCTTGGAAAGTTAAGTATTTTTTATAGAATACAGATGAAAATATATAAACTAAATGTAAAATATAAATATTAGACACAAAGAATTTTTAAAGTTATTTTTGAAAATAAGTATGGGATTTAAAAATCTAATGGCTTCAGTACACATAATAACTTAAAATGTTTTTTTCTAGTATACCCTTTTAAATAAAATTACACAAACTGGAAAGAATTTAAGCATATATTTTAAAATTAAGTAGAACTAAATATATACTTTTCATTTAATATACATTGAAAGTTTTTATTGATTTAAGAATACCTATTTTTCTGATGAATCTGCGGCTTAATACAACAAAAATATTCACTTATTATTAGGGCTCGGAACTACATGGAACACAGTTAACCGAATATCTAAGAAGAACTAAACAAATACTTTTTACAAGTTTGATATAATTTTTATTAAAAATAAAAATTATATTATTTCGACCTTTAATTGTGCAATGAAAATAAGAATTATTCAAGTTCGAGGCGATACTCTATATTTCTTTATTAGGATATTGTCCTAACAAATAATCTATAGAGTTTTTATTTTCAAATTCATTAATCGACGACTTTCAGGAATGTAGATATAGGATAGATCTATTTCGGGAATTTTCTAGGTTCCCATCATCAGAACACTTTTTGAAAGAAGTGACAATTCCATGCACAACATCAAACATTCATATAATCTAGTTTTCTCACAAAATGAGAACTAATATATGAGCTTAAAGTTAAAGATTATCACCATTGATCAAAAAATAATTGAAAACTTGTTTGTTATGTGCACCCTCTACCTTTAGTAGATATATAATACACGCTTTTTCCCCCTCCTTTTTATTTGCACACTTGTTTTGTTTTATTTTATTTAAAAAAGAGATGTAAAGGGGAAGTAAAAAGACCGTACTTTGTCTTTTTTACAAGTTTCATATAGTTTTGTTAAATATAAAAATGATGTTTTTTCGACCTTTAATTGTGCAAAGAAAATGAAAATTATTCAAGTTCGAGGCCATACTCTGTATTTCTTTATTAGGATATTGTCCTTACAAATAATCTATAGATTTTTTTTTTTTAAATTTATTAATTGACCACTTTCAGGAATGTGTTTGTAACAAAATATTTAAAATAAAATTGGTCTTATTTTTCTGATGGTTCTTCGGATCAATACAAAAATAAATATTTACTTATTATTAGGATTCGGAACTTCATGTAAATACATGTTTGTTGTAGTTAGCTGTATAACACAGTTAATCAAATATCTTGAGAATTAACAAATCTGCAACAATATGGCATAGATTTGTTAATGCATACATTATATATTTAGCTATAAATGCATGTTTCGGCATTTGTTGCCGCATATTTTTTATTGAAATGCATATTTTTAAGAATATTTTGGTATATTTTACTAAAATCTTCGTTTTTGCAAAATTCATAGATTTTTATATATATATATATATTTTTTTATTTTTTATTTATAAATAGTTTTTTGATACATATTTTTTTATTGCGAAGAAAAAAATATGTAAAAAACTTCAATTGCTAACTTTCGTACGATGATAACGCTAATAATAATAAAATTACTAATTATTTAAAAAAAAAATATTTTATAAAAAGAATGTTTACAAAAATTAAGATTTCCATGGAACATATTTCAATACAATTCTGAAATATTTATATGATGCAGAAAACATGTCAAGTTAACTCTGAACAAAACATTAAAAAAATTCAGTATACGCATTTTGAGATATTTAATAATCGAAAATATTTTGAATTTTTGTATCCTCTTTTTAAAACAGATTAATTTTTCCTCAAACTCGTTCCGAGAAGGCTTTATTATGGGACTAAGTTCATAACAATTGGATGACGCGTTCAAGAGATATGATGTTTTGAACAAAATGCATTTTACTAAAAAGTTCCAATTTTAAACTGCGATACAACGAATTCAGGAAACTATAAATTAAAACGTCAATAAGGTTCAGGTGAATGTTTGCTCAAAATTTCGTGTAAATAGTAAGACATGAATCCGGTATGTCGTTTTCCGGAAGAATGAACCATATTCAACAATTTCGGTGAATTTCTGGAAATTTATCAGTTGAGTCTTATTTTTGTTTATTTTTTCGAAGTCTACAAAACCTAGCCTTTAATTTAAGTATAATAATGCCCGTAGTTGTTCAACGATGTTTTAAAATGATCTTGAGAATTGCCAAAAATGCGATGTTGGTCTCGCTACAAAACGTTTTTCTCCAAAAAGACCCAAGAAAAATATTTTTTATCCGCACAGTATTGCTCAAATCGTGTTGCCATGTATAAAAGCTATACCCCTTCCAAAAACATATATATAATATGCTAATTAAAACGTAGCGGACATATTTCTTAATATTTTATAATTATTTTTAATACGAAACAAATTGAAAACATAAGAGTCAACCCAAATAAATATTTTTTTGATTTACTCGATTAACTAGATTAATCGTCCAAAGTTCTTCCAGTTATTCTTTACTAGAAAATTAATCGAGTAACGGTAAACCGATTAAATACCCAACGCCCAAAAATGTTTTACAGTAGAATCTACTGGAAATGACAGTTAAAACAACTGTAACTTCAGTTAAAAATGCGGCAAAGGCAATTACCGTGTTGTTTTTAACTCTTGATAAACAACTAAATAATGTAGTAAAAACAATTAACAATGTTGTAAAAAAACTGACCATTTTTTACTACACAACTTTGAAGCAACCGTTAAAATTGGTAAAAACTAATGTTTTTTACATATATTTTTCCGGTGTTGTATAAATATATTTTAATAAAAAAAAAAATTTTTCTATTTTAACATTTTTTTTATAATAAAAATTTGTATTTTCTACATCCTACTTAAAATGCATAGTACAAATTCCAAATGGTATTCCAATTAAGTGCGACGTTTTTTATGCATTGGGGATACAATTAAATTTTCTAATTTTTATTTGCAAACTATGAGCATATTAAAAATAATATATATAAACTAAAAGAGAATTTTTGATAAACTCGATATATACAATCTAGTATTTTTAAATAACTAACAAAAATTAACTGTTGACTATAAAATAGCTGCGTTGGTAGTTGTTTACTAAAGTATTAGTACTAATTTTGCTCACATCATATTAACATAATAATAATAATATAAAAATAACTACTTCAACTACAACTACTACAAACAACTATTTTCACAGTTGCTAAAAAAAATACTCTTCTTCAGCTGTTTCTTAAAACAACTGTGAAAATAGTTTGTTTTTATTATTTCATAGAAAAACATTTCTAATTGCAGTCAAAAACTGGATAGACTGACAAGGGTCAGAATATCCCTCCTCTAACCCCTATTTTACTACATGCCTGTTTCAAAGTCCAAAAACTATCAAATCGATGAGTAAGGTTCTACAATTATTCAAAGTTTAAGTGTAAATATGTTAATGTTTAACAGCATCTACTTTGTGCACTTTTAGAAAATTTTAAAATTTTGTATAAATTTTTGTTTAAACCATATATCATACCAACGTAGCAAGTTTGAAAACCCACATATAGTGTGTGAATAAACTGAATAAACAGCTTTTCTTTGTTTTAGGTTTGACGACCAATTGGACATACTTATTCCATTAAATAAATTCAAAACACATGAAGTTTCTGAAAACATGACAAATTTGACCTTTTATCCAGTGTGTTTAATAATTTTTTTTTTACTTTTCGATAACACTATTCTGATCTGAGATCACATTGACTCAAGTGTGTTTCATATGTTCTGAGATAAAAACTCATACTTTTAGAAAATTTTTTGAATTGTAGGAGAAGTTTAGGCATACAAGAGGAAATAACAACCATATATATTGGACAAGATGTGGTTTAAACAGAAGAGAGATAAATAAAAAATTAAAGTTCATTATAATCACAGAAGTGAGTTGAAATTCTGAAATTTTTAGTAGGCACCAACAAATAATTTAATTAAAATCTTTTTATTACACAAAAAACTAAACACATTAAAATAAACACATTAAAATGTTACTAATGTACATATGCTGATTTTTTTAATCTAAAACTCAAAATGGTTTATTACTTCCTAATTGTTTTCTAAATTTCCTATTTTTATTTTTACCACAATTCCCATACTAGTACTCCCCTTTAAATTAAGCGATTAACAATAATTTTAATAGAATGTTAAAATGTTTCTAATAATGAAGCAAGGACATTTTTCGTGTTTTGTTATACGTAAAATTTATTGCTGATTGCAAAGCAATTGATAAGCCCAAAAGCAAATGATAGCGAACGTCAGCAAAAATGTTGACTTTGCAACACAATAAATACACGTTGTGCTTGATTGTTGACAATAATAAGGCAAATCCTACGATCAAATATAAATGCACACATATACACATTTACGCACACACCCAAACATACACTCTGGTAACTATTTGATATAAAGCTAAAGCCTAAAGTCAAGCCAAGGAAGAAATACAACATTGAATGTGACTGTGTGTGTGTGAGTTATTGAATAAATGTTTTACTCTATAACATTGCGGGATTGATGTGCTTTATATTTGATTGTTATTTGCTAATTTTAACTCACTGGTATTATTGTTACTTTGTAAAGCAGGAAGTCAACAAAACTGAAATGGACGTAATAATATACGAACGCGCGTCTGAACGTATGGATATATTATAAAGTTTAGACAAAAATACATGAGTTAAATCATAGAATAAACAAAAACATACCAACTAAAAATAGCAATCAAATGAACAAATGAAGAACATAGTTAATAGATACAATGAAAACTACAGGCGACAAACACAAAAATGCAAAAAATATTTCAATTAATTTATATACACTTTTGTTTTAAAAGAACCGTCACAAAATTGTAACCTATCTATTACAAATTCCTTTATCCTATTTTTCTTCAATCCATTTTTTACCAACGTGTCTTTAAAGATACAGCAATTTTTAAGAGCCTAAATAGGAAAGCGATTAGGCTATAAAATATACTGCAAATACCTACTGGAAATCAACAGATCTTCCTACCAAGTTATATCAAATAATTCTCGAAGAATCTTTGCTTGATAAAAAATAAATTTCTTTTCAAATTTTGTGATGAAATTCAATTGCACTCGATTTTAACGCTTTGCGGTTTTTCGTTTTTAGTTATATTATGTTTATGTTTTTAAATGTGCGTAGATATTTGCAAAGAATCAACAAAACTAACATCAAAGCGTACGCAACAAAATTAATGTTCTCATTCTAAAAGCAGCATTTATAAGTTACAACAACAAGTTCATGTGAAAATTTCCTGTTGATAAGGGTTGTACAATATCTTTCTATTCATATCTCGACAAAAATCTCTATACGTTTCTGATGCTACTGCTGATGCTGTTGTTGTTCTATAACTCTCTTGTTCATACAAATGTCCTCGTATATAACATTGGGATTTCTAGTTTATTTGTTAATGGTTTATTCATTAATTCCTGCGGATTATCACATCAGACACATCAACCAAACAGTCAACTAACCGACCAACGAACGAACCAAACAATCTAAAATTACACAAAATACTGACGATTATACACATGCATATGAAATCTATACAATAAAAAAGGACTATTTTATACAAATATGTTTGTAGGCGATAATATATTTTTCATTCACGTTTGTATGTTTATTAGGGTGTCCTCTAAAATAGAGTTGCTAATGCAACCGCCCGCTTTATGCAAATGATTCCAAATGGAAGAAATCGATTTTTTTGGATTACATTAACGCGTGTCAAATTTAGCCAAAATGCATATTTTTGGGAAAAAAAATAATGCATTTTTACACATATCTAAAAATTTTGCTATTTGTCAACTGAAGTTCCGTTACTATGACTCATATTCGATTATTACCAATTACAGACGGTTGGCACAACTTAACATTAGTTATCACAACGAAATTCGGTTAATGCAAGTGAATTTTAGTTACAACACATAAAATATTCATAAATCTAATGTAAATATCGTTGTCCTAACAGAATTTATAAGTTGTTACCGTTATTATACACTTTTAATTTCCGTTGGCACTTTATTTCTCTGTGTGTATTAAAATTTCCCAAAATTCTAAATTGCAAAAAATTCAATTTTTTTATTTAATTTAATATTTTTTTTATTTTATTAATTAATAATATGTTTAATTTTCTTCGATCTTCTTTTATTATATATGATTCTTCTTCTAGCTTAAGATCTTTTGTTAAAACGATTATAAATTATTAATTTCCAATATTTCGTCTCCACATTGGGAGACTTCTTCAGGGAAATTTATTTTAATTTAATTTTTATCAATTTTAAAATTTGTTATTTAAAAAATTTTAAAATTGATAAAAATTAAATTAAAATAAATTTCCCTGAAGAAGTCTCCCAATGTGGAGACGAAATATTGGAAATTAATAATTTATAATCGTTTTAACAAAAGATCTTAAGCTCGAAGAAGAATCATATATTAATTAATAATCATATAATTACAAATTATATACTATTACCCTAACCGAGCACTAGCTACTATGGCCTTCGGCGCTTTGTAGCGAAAAGAGACCGG
The DNA here is from genome assembly GCA_021234595.1 of Delia radicum. Taxonomy (NCBI): domain Eukaryota; kingdom Metazoa; phylum Arthropoda; class Insecta; order Diptera; family Anthomyiidae; genus Delia; species Delia radicum. The sequence goes on from CM037855.1 coordinate 124,174,771, forward strand.
TGCCTCTGGTGGGAATCGAACCCACGACCCCCGCACTGATAAGCCAGCACGCTACCAACTAGCATACCGGGGCGCACATAATTTAATATACTCAAAACTATGTCACTTAAATATAGATTTGTCGATTTTCATTCCTTGCACTCCAGCTTTATTGCAAATGGTTCCTAATGGAAGAAATCGATTTTTATATTTTTTTTTTTTGAAAACTTTAAATTTCTGCTTAAAATGGGTATTCTTTGGAAAAAATACTTTTTTTTATCAAAAATTAACAAAATTTGCCACTTTGAAAAATTCCCCTGAAAAATTAGTGCTTACGCAGAAGCAGTTCTGAAAGGCATTATTTAATTACTGACCGCTTCCAAAGCTAATCCTGAAGGCATGATTTTTGTTTGCGATGTCCCACTTGGTATCCCAGCAAAAAATAGAGCTTCCGGAAGGTATTATTTAATTACTAAGCGCTTCCAAAGCATATCCAGAAGGCATGGTTTTTGTTCGCGAAGGTATGTCTCTTTTAAGCAGGCGCTTCTTTCACGTGCTTTAAGAGAAGCAATAAATTCATGCCTTCGTAGAAAATTAAAAGCGCTTTTATTGTATGTACAACATGAATGTGTCATTGTATACATTATTTACTTCTTCTTCTTATATGCATTACTTCTTATATGCATTTCTTACTGCTTCAAAGAAGGCATTTGGGCAAGCACAACAAAATGCCTTCACCAACAGCTTTATTGTATGCAAGGCTGTTAAGCTCTATTTTGGAAGCATACAAATGTAGTTACTGCTTACCAAATCGAGGCTATTTTTTGCTAGGTAAATCTTTCACTTATTCATTGAATATACTCAAAATTTGTTTCATTAAAAATATATTTGTCATTATATCTCCAGTTTTATTACAGCTGGCTCGTGCAGAATTTCGGTAGAAAATGGCCCATTAGTGAAATAAATGTTTTTTTTTATTAAAAACTCGGAAAATTCGAAATTTTTGTAAACTATATTTTTTATGTAATTTATTCCCTTAATATACTCAAAATTATTTTGATGTGGAAGTCTGACTTCATCGGATAACATGGGGAATGAGGAGTCAATTGATCTAAAAGTGACTGGTTAGAGAAGGGCTTATCACAGGACTGGTATAACTTAATACTGAAGTGGGTTAAGCGGTGTCAATTGTCCTGAAATTACCAATCCTGTGACTGGTAAAGGGAGGACATACCACTTAACCAGAATGCTTATTAACAAGAAAAAGCCAGTTGGCCAGAATTTTTACCCATTGGAAGCTGTTTAGTGTTTGTTTATTTTTAAACTAAAAATTATTAATTTCGTTTTTTTTTTTTTTATATTTATGTTTTTTATTGGGTTAATTAGAAAATTATCGGCATGCGAAAATTGACCTAAAAGAACTTGGGAAAAGACTTATCACAGGACTAGTATTACTTACAATTGATGTGAGTTATGTAGTGTAAACTGATCTAAAAAGTCTAGTTCCGTGACTGGTAGAAGTAGGACCTAACTGGTATACATATTGACTAGAAAAAGCCAATAAGTTAGAAATTTATTGTTTTATTTTCTACCATATTTTACATTAAAAATTATTAATTTGTACAACATGTCCCTTTCAGGATAGTCATGTGGTTAGTCCGTTTGGTTAGTCCTCCGACATGCCCCTTTTGCGACAGTCTTATAGTATGCCCATCTTTGGTTATTCTTGTGGTTAGACAAATGACCCCCTCCTATGACAAGCCCATGTTAAAGTTGCCAGTTGTAGGGTCGGGTTTAGCAGAGGACCGGTCTCTGGAATGAAGGGACCGATCCTGTGGCACACGCAGGACTGGTCCCATTCTCCATTAATATTAACCCACTAAAGCCTGGATTCAGAAATAATCCACGAATTTGATAAACGTGCTTTTTTAAAATAATTTTAAAGATTTTTAAATATAATAGTTGTAATTGAAGAAAAAATTAAAAATTGTAATTCGTATATATGTTTAGAGTGACTCCTTTATAAAAATAAATTATTTTGTTAAAAATTTAACAAAATTTTAATGTTTTCATCAAAGTTTTGCAAAGTTTTCGTATAAATATCTCATAAATTTGATTAGAATATAATTATTTAAGGAATATACTCAAATATAATTCACATATGTGTATAAAGGAGTCGCTTTTTCTTTATAAAGATATATTACTTTTGGGTAATAAATGTTTTAATCAAAGATATTAAAGTTTTGTAAATAAACCTAAAGACAATTATCTTTACTGTTGTTTAAGAATCGTTAATCGTAAGTAGTCTGCGTACAAAAAACGCCATGAAACTTAATTTATATTGTGACTATAAGAGTGTTAAGCTTTATATTAATCAAAAGAAAAATTACACTTGATAAAAATAATTGTTTTAGGCAATTTCATCCATATACAATGTGTCCGACGGGAAGGTATACTACTTTGTTTTGCCGCCATTTTGGTAAACGTTAGTCTTGACAGTTCATATTTGGCAGTCGTGAAGTAGACACGTGGCAAATTTATTATGGAAAAATATTCGATAAACCAACGTATTTTAATCGTTAAAACATTTTATCAAAATCAATCATCGATTACTGTGACGACGAGAAAGTTACGTGAAATTTTTGGGAGGAACAACGTGCCAACAAAACGCACTATTTATCGTGTAGTGAATGATTTCGAAGAAAGAGGGTCTGTAGGTGATAGGCCCAAGCATGGACCACAACGCACTGCAAGATCGGCTGAAAACATTACTGCTGCTCAAGAAAGTGGTCAAAACAATCCATCAACCTCAACTCGACGCCGTGCTCAGGAGCTTGGTCTTCAAAGAACAACTTTGGCCAAAAATTTGAACAAGGATTTGCATTTGTTACCATTTAAGATTCAGTTGACCCAAGAGCTTCTTCCACAAGACCATTTACTCCGCCGTACATATGCCAATAGGATGTTACAGCTCATCCATGACAACCCCGATTTTCATGAAAAAATCATAATGAGTGACGAGGCACATTTTCATTTGAATGGTTCATTTGAATGGATATAAACAGAATAGTCGGTTCTGGGCAGTGGAAAACCCTCAAATTATTCTTCAGTCACCTTCGCATCCATTAAAAGTGACAGTCTGGTATGCAATTTGGTCAGGAGGAATCATTGGACTTTACTTCTTTGAAAATTAAAACGGCATAACGTAACTGTGAATGGGGAGGCGATATCGTGATATGATTGAAAACTTTTTAACGCCACAACTGCATGCTTTGGGCTTGATTAAACATGTGGTTTCAAAAAGACGGTGCCACATCGCATACAGCCCGCATTACAATGGAATTACTGCGAGACCTCTTTCCACAACAAGTTATTTCAAGAAATGGTGATGTTGATTGGCCTCCACGGTCGCCTTATTTGACTGCTCCGGACTTGTTTTTGTGGTGATATCCGAAAAGCAAGGTTTATGCAAGCAAACCAGAAACGCTTGAGCAAGTCAAACAAAGTATTAGTGATGAAATTAATGAAATGCCGCGTGAAATGTGTGAGAATGTAATGAAAAAATGTGCTCAAAAGGGCTCGCATTTGTGAGGCTAACAGAGGCGGACAATTATCTGATATTTTATTCCATACATAATTGCCGACATTAAATAAAACATTTATCAATATAAGATCCATTCTCTTTCATTTAATCAAAAATTATAAACAAACAAATTAGTATACCTTCCCGGCGGACACCGTGTACTACCAATATTACTTTTGAGGATTCCAGTTTCCATTTTTCGTTTCTTTTACAAACTATGCAAAAATGGATAACATCCATTTGTTTACAATAATTTCATAGGTTAAGAAAAAAAAAAAACTTTTCCAATGAGAAACTGCCAGTGCACAGTGGTAAAATATTTGCTTATTAAATTAAATATCTGAAATTTGATACATAAATAAAGAATGTTACCTCCTTATCTGTCACATTAATTTGGATGCAATGGGGTTGGTCAAGTTATTATAAAACGCATTGATGATGTACTTAACTAAAAACTATTTACAAATATTGCCCGATATGAATAATTATCAAATTCGGTTTACGCATTCACAAGTTATGTTTAAAAGTATGAACTTTTTTTTTTAGATTTTCATTAATTTTCTGTTAATGATGTTTTTCGTTAGGATATTTAAACTGATGTATTTCGTGAGGATATTTTAGGGTTATCGACATTTTAGAATTATTTCGTAAGGATATTTTAAGACTAACTACATTTTAAGTTATTTCGTTAGTATACGAGTATTATCGGTATTATTGCAAAAATTTTTAAACATTTTCAAAATTATTGCAATTACATATTTTTCATCTATTTAAAGGACACTTCCACACTTCACTTATTGAAATATACAATTTTCATTCGCATTTCCTGACAATTTTACCAACTCCATGGACACATATTAGTTATGTGTATGATCTTACTCTTAATAAAGACATATTTTTTTGTTTTTTTTTAGCTAGAACTAGATTCAAAACCGTTACACTCAGGGAACTTCTGCTTTAAAATATGAAGTTGTTTGGGCTGTTATACAGTTTATTTATTTTTAATGTTAAAGTCAGTAATGTGTATAACAAATTAAATTTTTTAGTAACCTTGTAGTTCATTTATAAAAAACAACCACATCAAATGACTGTTTTATGATTTTACATTCATTTTATACAGTTGTTTTTTGTTATTTAAAAAAATAAAAAAAAATAAATGTTTGTTTATTTTTTACTAACATGTGGTTCATTTTTACTACAATTGCTAGTCATTTTTTGAACATTAAAAAACAAATGGCAATGTTAGTTGAATTTACTGATATGTAATTTTTCTTTCTTTAAAGTGAAATTTCATTTGTTTTTAACTACATTTGCAGTGAAAATTATATCTTACAACCAGCCAATTTACTTCGCAGTAAACTTTTCCTGCATTTAATTATATATACTTTACACCACCTTTTATATAATTTACAACAACTTTTTATATATCATCGAGTTACTTGCTTCTTACTTTTAAATAGGTTAAAAACATCACATTTTAACCAAAAAAACTGTCCAATTCCAGTTTTTTTTGTGTGTTTTTGCTACCAAAAAAAAGGTTAATACATTGAGGCCTAAAATGTTTTCACTGTAATCAATCTTACATGTCAAAGAACTTACCAAATTTTAAAACTTAATCCCTATCTATTATACCTTTTTGCACAATCTGCATTTGAAAATGGTAAATTTTTGGTTCCACCCTTATTATGTTTCCATTTTATTTATTTTTTCTTTGACGAAACTATTACTTTATAGAAATAGTAATCGACAATCTCCAAATTAGATATTTAAAAAAAAAATCTTTTAAATTATTTACAAAAAAACACGTTTTTGCACTTTTATCAAATGTGTGCGTCATTTTTGATTTCATGCTATAACGTTGGTTAATAATATCCGTTGTAGTCAGAATTACTTGGCTTTATAGTTTGAATGTTTGAAATTAATAAATGTAATAAAAAATAAAATTTTTATAAATTTAGAATTTTTAAAACCATTTTTAATAACACTGCTGTGTAATGAAAGAAAATCGACAAATCGTTTTTTAATGACATCCCAATATTTATATTTGTATTAGTAAATGAATGTGCGTACTTTCGTGTGTGCGTGCGTATATGAAAAAATAAGGATTATAGATGTCTATCGTTAAAAAATCACACAATGTGATATGATGTGATATAACACGTTTATATTACGATTATTTGTTTTTAAATATAAAGCCAAACAATTAAAGATTTGACAATGATAATTTTCCACATAAAATAATTGCCACTGTGTAATTATTTTTAATTGTTTAAAAATTAAACTTTAACCTTTTGTTGGTCAGAAAAGGTTAATGCTTGTACTGAATTTATTTGTAAAGTCAAATGTTAAAAAAAATCCAAAATTGTGTGCATACAATTTTAAAAAAGTACTAAAATTATAACAGTTTGTGACATTTTGGAATTAAACACATTCCGCGTACAGGGCAATTTCCAATGTAGCCAATTTTCTAAATTAAGTACAGTCAAAACAATAAGTGAGAAGGAAAGTTAATAAAAAGTCTCGTAAATCAGGTGTACTATTTTTTGGCAAAGTTTTAAAAACTTTAGTTATGCTTATTCAGCCCTTAAACTGTTTTGTACAAACGTTTTACTAATATTATACTAATGTTTTACTAATTTATTTTGCTAAAAAAAATGTGGTGATAAGCACATTTATAGTGTGGACGACAACCAAATTGAAAGATATACGCAGAATGAATTAGATGTCTCGGCATGTACCAGAAATCACTTTATGTTTTGGAATGAAAAGTAACCTTGTATATATTAAACCGACAAAACTTCGGTAATAGCTTGGTATTATGGAACATGTTACCTATTTAGCAATAGTTAAACTCCTTACCCTTGTCTTACTTCGCAGCTTTTGGTATTAGTTACTGTTATTAGCTTTTGTTAGTACCAAATTCACATGTTTCAAGGTTTTTATGGTGTAGTTATTTCCTTTCTATACAAAACTTAATATAATTAAATTTTACTACAAATTTGTCAGTTTTAAAATAATATGCGATATGAAAGTTAAAGATTTAAATAAAAAGTGTTGGTAACTCTTTATATGTAAGTCCGGAGTAACATGTTATCGAGGTAAGTAGTTACCTCGATGGACCGTCATACTAAAGGGTGATTTTTCAAGATCTTTCGGATTTGATTTAAAAAAAAAACACATAAACTTTAGAGAAATGCATGAAATCTTTATTTGAGTCGATGGAACGATCTATATAATTAAATGTTAAAGATGATTTCATGTAAATGTTGACCTCGGCTATGCCTCAAATGGTTCATACACAGTGTCCAATTTTGGCATACTCTCTCCAACAGATCGGCCGGTATTCTCACGAATAAGTTCTTCAATATTGTGCTTCCAGCGCTTGTCCCTATAGACATGAGCCTTAACATAGCCCAACAAAAAAAATTGTCTAAAGGCGTTAAGTCGCATGATCTAGGCGGCCAATTGACCGGCCCCAAACGTTAAATAAACTGTTCACCTAACTCGCCTCTCAATTGGGGCCATTGTTTCGCATTTTGTGTGGCATGTGCCTTAGTCTTGTTAGACAGTCACAGTCTTCTCACCCAAGTCCAGCTCTTCCATTTTGGGCAAAAAAAAAAAAATGTAAACATCGCACGGTAGCGCTCGCCATTCACAGTAACGTTTCTGCCATCGTCGTCTTTGAAAAAGTACGGTCCAATGATGCCACCGACCCATATTAAACACCAAGCAGCATTTTTCGGGATGCATTTCTTGCAGTTATTGCAATGCTTCTGGCTGCTCTTCACACCAAATACAGATATCTTGCTTGTTCACGATATCAATTCAATCAGAAATGAGCTTCATCGCTGAACACAATTTTCCGATAAAAAGGCGATCTTCATACAACTTTGCCACCGCCCATTCACCAAAAGTTAGCCCTTGTGGATGGTCGTGCAGCTTCAATTAACAGTTTTTCGCTCAGTTTTGAAAAAAAAATAATAAAAACTTTTGTAGATTTAAGCAATTCGGTTTTTAAATAAAATATATTAAAATATTATTGAAATATATTAAATAAATTAAATAATTTGCACAATGAGAAAAAAAAAAATCGTTTTAAAAGTTACCAGAAAAACTAAAAAGGATTTATTAATTTTTTTTACTACGTAATTTTTAGTATACATAATTTTAAGATTTATCTTTGATATTCTGATATAAAGTCAGCTATATCAATTCAATATTGTAATTAATTTCTCATACACAGGATGGAATTGGTATTTTTTTATTGGTATTATCTTGATTCAAGAAAATTATGTTGTTTAAGGTAATAATAAATATTTAGTATACCCCAATTTTAAATATGTATACAACACATGTTTAATTGACTAGATTTTTATTTAACTAATGTACTTTTAATTTCTATTTCATTTAAAAAAAAAACAACTACACCACTCAAAATGTAACCACTTGAAATAATAAGGAAAATACATTTGGAGGAATATACAGTATCGGTCAAAACTAACTGTACGGAACTATATGCTTTTTGTTCTGAGTGTATTTTAAAAAACTAAAGCTTATATGTATTAATATTCTCTAACGGCTTTTCTTAAAAAGATTTACTAATATTAATAAAATGGGTTAAGAGCTTTCAAAAATTCGACTTTCGGAACCATTTTTTGGTGTGTAGGAGGGGGAGGATCCATATATATATACCTAAAACTTTATAATTTAAGGAACCTTAACAAGAATCTGAAGCCAAAATAGAAATATAGACATAGAGAAAATCTTAGCTATTTGCCAACTGAAATTCGGTTACTACCACTCAAATTCGGTTATTACGAAGTTCAATCGGTTGACACAACTCAACATTAGTTTCCACAACAAAGTGCGGTTAATTCAAGTGAATTCTAGTTGCAAGTCCCAAAATATTCATAAATCTAATGTAAATATCGTTGTACTAACAGAATTTATAAGTTGCAAGCCATTAATATACTCTTTTATTCGGTTGGCATTTTATTTCTCTGTGTGTATCCACAATATATTAAACTGCGTAAGTTTTAAATTTTTAAGGAACTTAATAATATCGTAGCCTCAAACACTGATGCCACAAAACATGCTGAACTATTTTAACAAATATTCTATTTTTTTCAAAATCCAAATTTTTGATAAAATAATGAAAGCTCGTAAGCTTGACTGTTTGTAAAAAACTACTTACAAGGAAGGTAACCCAATCCGGACCATCAGATCTTAATGAGCTTCGAATATGTTGTAGAAAATAACAATTTAAGGGACCCGTGTTTCTTATAAGCTGCCTTATCTTATATTTAGCGTATATGAAATATTTGAAATCGTTAGGTTTTATTCGACTTTTTCCGAAGCGACTTTTTCTACTAAATTATAAATAACTAAAAAATGTGTCAACTGTGGGTCCACTATAAAAGTCGATTTTTTTAAGAGCTTGCGGATTTGATTAACAAAAAAAAACACAAACACTTTAGAGAAATGTATGAAATCTTTATTTGAGTCGATAGAACGATCTATATAATTCAGTGTAAAAATAAATTTCATGCAAATGTTGACCGTGACTACGCCTCAAATGGTCCATACGCTGGATCGAATTTTGGCATACTCTCTCCAACATATCGGTCGGCATCTCAGTCATTTGATGTAGTTTGTTAGTAAAAAATTTAATTTGTTCTTTAAATGAATGACATTACATTAAGAATAAAGAAACTGTGAAATGAAAATTATTTAAGTTCGTGGTCATACTCTAAATTCATCATTAGGATATTGTCCTAACAAATAATCTATAGAGCTTTTGTTTTCAAATTTATTAATTGACCACTTTCAGGAATGTGTTGATAGATCTATTTCGGGAATTTTCTAGGTTCCCATCATCAGAACACGTTTTGAAAGAAGTGACAATCCCATGAAAAACATCAAACATTCATATAAACTAGTTTTCTCACTAAATGAGAACTAATATATGAGCTCGAAGTTAACGATTATCACCATTGATCAAAAATAAATTAAAAACTTGTATGTTGTGTGCATCCTCTACCTATGGTAGATATATAATACACGCTTTTTTTGTCTCTTTTTATTTATATCAAAGTTGTATAAAGAAACTGTATTACAACCCAAACAACCAGATAATTTTAAAGCAGTTTTCATAAATTTAAGACAATTTTTCATACAGAAACTAATAAACCCTTTCACGTGAGATTGAGCAATTAAAAATGTACGTGTCTCGTTTTTTTTTTACTCCTTTACAACATATCGGAAGTTCATTAAAATAGGCCAGCTCGGGTAGGGATACCTCACTTGCTAGTCAAACAAAAATAACTAGACCTACCGCAAATTATAATGCGTTAAGATATTAGATTTCATTATATAAACTCTTACGTGGTAATGAAAAACTTTTGGTGGCTATTTCTCTTTTTTTAATTTCATATAGACTTTTTGTGCAATACACAATTTTTGTTATCCTTTATCTTAAAGCA
>CM037855.1:124184914-124202869 GCA_021234595.1 Delia radicum
TCTATTGTAACTACCGACATTTAATTACAAATTTCGAATTTTTTTGTAACAATTGATTATTTTATGTTTATGGACTATAATATTCTATAAATAGATTCACAAGCGTTCAACAAAATTTTTTTTATTAATAAAAAAATTATATGCCTCGAACTGTTGCTCGAACCGGCGATCTTCCGTTTGTCATAAAAATACATTACCTCTAGCCTAAACCCAATTTAAATATGTTTTTTTTTTTTTTAAATTTCAACCTTAAATATTTTATAGTTTTTAAATTTAAATATTTGTCTAAAATAGATTTGTACGTACAATACAAATTAATTTGCTAATCTATTAGAGTTACAAATACTATAACAGAAATTTATATTATTTTAAAATTATTTTATTAATAAAAATTCTTCTCCGCGAACTGGGCTTGAACCGGCGACCTTCTGCTTGTCAGGCAATTACTTTACCTTTAGCCTAAACTCAATTTGAATTGTATTTACAAGTTTTGACCTTGAATCATTTTTTTTTTCTCTCAAGTTTAAATATTAATGTCAAAAATAGATTTGTATGTACTACAGAAATTGGCAGTAACCCATATTAATATTTTATTAGAGTTACCAAAACTATTAAAAACGTTATATTATTTTAAAATTTTAGATAGAGTGGTTGTTTTTTGCAGGCGAAACTAATGGATGGAAAAAAGGGTCTGGGCTTCTGTAACGCTGACTTCAATGTACGCAAATGCTTCCGTCTTCCTGACCATAACACCGTACACTCAAAAAAAAAGTTTGTAAAGTCAGCAAAAAATTTTGCTGAGTCAGCAAAATTTAGTCAGGAGGATGCTTGCAAAAAAGTTGTTAATGTGAGCAAAATCTTTTGCTGAAAATCAGCGAGCTGATTTTAGCAACAAACCTTTGTAGATTCAGCAAAAGTTTTGCTAACACTTAGTAGATTAGAAATAAAAAAGCCCTTGCTAAAAATTAATAAATTTTTTGCTGAATTTTAGTAGACTGAAAAAAAATCAAAAAATTTGTAGAAAAATTGTAATTTAGTTAATTTATTTGCTGAAAAATCATAAAACATATTTTTGTGATTCTTTTAAAAATAATTTACTATAATAACGAAATATAAAAATTTGCTTTTTCCACATTGACGACATGAATTAATTTAATATCTGAAAATATATAGAAATAAATATATATAACATAACAAAAAATTTTATTTCAATTACTTACATCAATGGTTGTCTAAATGATGCTGTCGTTTAACTGCCGAAGATAATCATAGAAACGAAACGAAAAATAAACAAAAACAAACGAAACGAAAAAAACAACCCCTTTTTGCAATAAGAAAAGGAACCATAAAAATCTACCTAAGATGTGTTGGTTTGTCTTACTTTTTCTGTCTACATTTGGCGTATACATATGTTTGTTTGCAATTTGACCACACTAGATTATTAATCTATTAACATTTATTATAGAAATACATATTAAATTTAAATATTTTCTTTTGTCTTTTATTTTATTAATAGACAATTATTTTCACAAGCCGGTGACAACGCAAAATTTAAATTGTTTTAATCCTCAATTTGTTTTATGTATGAAAAAGATATATAAAACTTCCATGGTTGATTTTTTTATATGTCTTATTAGAGTTGTACTTTTTAGTATCATTTTCCTTTTCTCTATTACATCTTGACATGCCGCGACATCTACTTCATTCTGCGTATATCTTTCAATCTGGTTGTCGTCCACACTATTAATGTGCTTATCAGCACAATTTTTTTAGCAAATTAATTAGTAAAACATTAGTATATTAGTAAAGCATTAGTATAAAACAGTTAAGTGCTGAATAAGTATAACAAAAATTTTAGCTAAAAACACGATTTTAGCAAAAAATTTTGCTAAAAAATAGTATACCTGATTTACAAGACGTTTTACTAATTTTTCTACTAACTTATTTTTTTGAGTGTACTACAGGCGGAGGTCACCGCGATTACGGAGTGCATTAAGCAGGTGAAGATCATGGGCTTGACCGGTGATATTGTGATTTTCACGGATAGCCAAGCGGCTATCCGGGCTTATCTACGGACTCTGTGGGATCAATGACGATACTCAGGTGTAAAAGGGAAATTAACGATTTCTCTTCACGGGGACGCATTGAGATTATATGGGTGCCGGGACACTGTGGTATAGCGGGGAACGAAGTGGCTAATGATTTGGCTAGGGGAGGATCTTCCCTGGAATTAGTCACTTTGGAGAACGCTAAACCTTTTCGAGCTCTCAAGGCGGAGCTGGTGGACTGGGCTGACACCATGCGTAGGACCATCTGGGAAAATGCGGGTGTTGGCAAGACTACAAATATTCTCTGGGGCAACCCGGACAAGGACAAGACGAGGGAATTCTGAATCTCAGTAGGAAGGAACTGAGTCTTTTGATGGAAATCCTCTCGGGACACTCGACACTTAGGGCCCATCTCCACCGTATTAGTAGGGTGGACTCGGAAGTGTGCAGGGCCTGTGGGGAGGACGAGGAGACCTTGGAACACTATCCAGTGAAATACTATCCAGTGACCGAAATACTATCCAGTGACCCAATATCCACATTGAGGGATCTTAGGGGTATAGGATGGAAGAAGTTGAGGAGTTTCGTCAGTGCGACGGAGTTCCTGGGATAGTAAGGTGACATAGGACATAGAACCGATTGTTTAGAGCGCACAACAAGCCGACATTCTTGCTTAAGTGTAAGTCCTCAGGGACTTGAGTCGGTTTAGGGAAGTATTTCCCTTCTCCGAATCCTCTTTTCGACCTAACCTAACCTAACTAACAGCTTATACCGTATTATACATGGAGTTTGTCCTATTTTCCATAGGCTCTTTACCTTCGAACAAGAACAGGTTGCTTTAGAACCGGTTCTGGAACCAGTTATAGAACTGGTTCTGGGACCTTTTCTAGAACCGGTTCCAAGTAACCGGTGATAAAAGAAGTTGTTCTAAAACAGGCTCAAATGTAATCAATTCAAATAAATTTTGCTGGGTTATAATACGTTTACGATGAATTCTTGAAATAAGTGTTCTCGTTTTTATTTTTTCTAGTTTTCGACTCACAAATTACACACAAATTTTAAATCGAAATCTTGAAAAAACGATAATACGTATTTTGGGCTTCAATATGATGGTTATAAATATAACAAGCCGGCGACACAGATTACTCTTTCATTAATCGCAAACCATGTATTTTTTTTTTTTTACTTTTTATTATCTTATCTTGATATTGAATGGTTTCTTCGGAAAGTTTTCATAGAATTTTCCTTACATTACGTTTCTGCTATGCTCTTGATAGACACAACAAAAAATTGACCCACCTTATTAGACACATTTAGGAAATCGAAAAAAGAAATAGTAAGTAGTTTTATTTCAATAGTATGATGTGATAAAATCCATGTGTTTCCATTTAAAGGATATAAATGTTTCAATGTAAAAATATAAAATCGTAACACATGATATATTTTTTGATTAAGTCATTTTGTGTGAAAACGACACATGTATTAAAATATTACAAAGAAGAAATCCCAAAATCAATATAAGGGTGGTAAACTGATTATAAACTAATTGTAGCTATAACCAAAAGGTAAAATTTATATAATTTAGTTTAAAATTTAGACATGCTTAAATAATTATTGAAAATTTCCACAACATTTTTGTTTAGACAGCAAAAATGAAAATAAAACGACCTTCAGTATTATTAGTATTTGTAAAATGATATAAATTTTGTTTTCCAAAAACACATTTTAAGCCATCAAGGTATTGAAAAGGACCTCTTATTTTAAGAGCAAAAGAAAATAAGTAATGAACAGTAGTTCCCCTTTCCACAATTTTCTTTGCTAAATAGCTTAATGTTAAAAGTAATATTTGTTATAATTTACGCTGATTTGACACTAATATATTTTGTTATTTTAAAAGCTCTCCCCTTCTATTGTATGTATTAATGATGTTCATTGAAACTTTTACTGTACACGTTTACTTGTACACTTTTACTTCAGTTTGTATTAATTTCATGTTTAAGTGGGTTTAAAAAGTGGAAACTGAACAAAAACCTTTTAAAGTATAGAATTTAAAACATCTGCAATCAACCACCCATCATCCCATCCAAGGACCTTTAATTAAAATTGACATCATTTTAACACTTAAGAATTAATAAAATTTATACTAAATTTAGAAATTAAATGATTGAGATCTACGGGTTGATAGAAAAGTACTTTTATAAGAAATCACCAATTTTTTTGTTAACGAAAATGTGTTCAAATAGTCCAATTTGATCGAAACATAATTTAAGCTTACTACGTCAGTTATGCCTGTTTAAAATTTCATTGCAGTGGGACATGTACATTCATCGGTTGTTGAATTTTGTGCCTAAAATGATGTCGAATTTTTGTGCCTAAAATGATGTTTTGCGGGGAAGTCTGATAACCTTCTTTCATTTGAAGAAAACGGCTGCTAAAAGATATCGATTGTTAGTAGAAGCTTACGGTCAACATGCACCAACTCATAAAACTTGTGAACGATGGTTTTGCGCGATTCAAAACTGGTGATTTCGACACAGAATACAAGGAGAGGCCTGGTCAGCCGAAAAGTTTGAAGATGAGCAATTGGAAGCATTACTCCACTAAGATTGTTGACAAAAGCAATAAAATCTTGCATTATCATTGGGAGTCACACAACAAGCCATTTCCCTACGTTTAAAAGCATTGAAATTCATTCAAAAGCAAGGAAATTGGGTCCCATATAAACTAATCAGAGAGACGTTGAAAGTCGATTTGCATGTCGGAAAAGCTCCTTGAACGCTACAAAAAGAAGTAGTTTTTGCATTGTATTGCTGATGAAAATTGGATACATTACGATAACCCCAAGCGCAAAATGTCATATGTAAAGCCCGGCCAACCAGCCAAATCAACGCCGAAGCCGAATATCCATGGCGCCAAGGTAATACTCTGTATTTGGTAGTATGTATTATGAGCTGATGTAATCGGGTCAGACAACCACAGGGGACCTGCACCGAACACAATTGATTCGTTTGAAGTGAGCAATCAACGAAAAATGATCAGAATATTCGGCCAGACACGAGGCCATGATCTTCCATCATGACAACGCTCGGCCACAACTATTTGGAAAACAGTGGATGGGAAGTTTTGGCTCACCAGTCTTATAGCCCAGACCTTGCCCCTTCTGACTACCATTTGTTTCTAACGCCCTTACTTGAATACGCTTCACTTCAGAACAGGGTATCCGAAATTGGCATTTAAAAAAAGTTATGAAACTCCATCCTTATGAGTATGATACATTTCATAAATATTATGAAGCTTGTCTTCAATTTGAACTTTTATGAGACTGCTTCGTCATATTTATGAAGTGCTACATTAAACGAATATCAGTGAAGTTTTTCATAATATTTCATAATACGATGTTATTAAGAAGTCAATATTTTGTATTTAAAAATAATCCCAGTGGTATTGATGTATCATTAATGGTAATGCAAACAGTAATAAGAAGACATTAAGAATATTTTGCTGGGCTTGTGAATATTTCAGTGGAAGCAGAAATTCTTAACATCAATTAATGTTTTTAAATTCAAAATAAAAATTTTTAACTTATTTTATTTTTTCTGAATTTTGATAATAAATGAATATCAATTCATATTTTTGAATTTATATTTGATATTCTGTGTTTTAATTTACATATTCTAAATTATAGTTCCAAAAATATGGATTGTTAAAAATAATGTATTAAATTAAATATTATTTCATAAAAATTTCTGAATTTGCTTTATCATATTAATAAATAGTCTCAGAACATGATAAAACATTTCACCAAAACCTATGGAACTGTTTCATATTTATAAAACATTTTATATGATGAAGCTTGATCTCAATGTTAACTTTTATGAGACAGCTTCATCATACTTATGAAGTGTTACATTGGACCAAAATTAATGAAGTTTTTCATCATATTTATGAAGTTTTTTATTCACAATAACAAAGCTGGCTGTTTCATTTTAACTGGAATATAACTTTTGTCTTGGCAGCAAAATTTCTAAAAAAAAAAATAATTTTTTTGTTAGCTTTAGTCACATCTTTCCTCTGTGCAGTGGGTAATTGGATTTTTAGTATGCTGAATCCAGTGGTACTAAACGATTTTCAGGGTCAGTGCTTAAAAAAAATATTTAAGTTTGAAAATTATGGTTCCAAGCACCAGATTAAACGCATTTTTTGTAAAGGCAGCAGCAAAAAAATTATCACAATCTGTGCAGCGCTTTAAAAGCTTTAATTGTTAAATTTCATTACAAAATAGTACAATTTATTGCTTTGCGCCCAGGTAGGCTAGTTGGCAGCATGCTGGCTTATCAGTGCGGGGGGTCGTGGGTTCAATTCTCACCAGAGGCACTGGTTTGTTTTTACTACGTGCCATAAGCCATAATAGCTAGTGCTCAGTTAGGGTAATAGTATATAATTTGTAATTATATGATTACACTATGCAACAAAACAAGACTTTTTGAAAAACACAAGATCTTGGCTATATAGGTTCGATTCTACTACCAAAAGGTAGTAAAACCCTATACTCGGTATGTCCAGATTGGTGACCAATTCCTTTTTATGGGGCTCTAAAGTTTCTGAAAAGCAGTGGGACCCTCAAAATATGGTATCATTAGTTTTTGCCCTAAATCTTAATAACACTTGGTGCTACGGCTTAACTATATTTGGCAATAATGTGCCTAACAGTCCACTGAACAAATTCTTTCAACATTTTATGCCAAAAAAATATTTTTTTCCTGGAGTTTTTTTGAAAAAACATAGGAAAAAAATATGTTTTTTTTCACTTTTTCCAGTATTACTTACAGGGACTGTTAAATTTTTCCTAACAATATTTGGCAAAAGTGTAGCCAAGGTAATGCCGAACAACTCTTCTGAACATACCAATACAATCTGAACGTGTTTAGGCACTCTAAACAGCTCATAAAGACCACTCTGTACCTTAAAAATTGTCGTTTTTGACTAAAAAAATCCACAAAAAGCCCCCGCAGTTGCCTCTAGATGGATAAATGTAAGACCGACCCCCATTAAACTTTTATTTGGATTTCTGTTTTTTACAAGAAAAATATTTTTTTTGTACGAACTTATGGTTTTTGTTTTTTAATTTATATTTTATTATTTAAAGTTTTTTTTTTGTACATGTATATTAGGGCTATGCGTTTTTAAATTTTTTGCAAATATCAAAATTGGCATAGCACAGTCGCATAGGCCATGAAAAAACTATGAAGACAAATGTTTTTAATTTTTCGCGAATTTCAAAAAAATACACGCACCAATCGCGATAAAATTTGGAATTATTATTTTTGAAAACTGCAATCAAAAAATTACAAAATATTGCTATTTAATGTATGCTTTCACTAAAGACGAACCCCAAACTAAAATTTAGGGGGCGGTAATGTATCCACTACCTCAATACAAATATTTTTGCAAAATTTAAGTATAAATATATTTATTTATTTGTTTTTCTTTACCTTTTTGCACACGTGTTATTCCGATTACTGAAGTTTTTGAATGAATTTTCGAGATAAAACTGTAATTTAAAAAATTATCTAGGTAAAAAATATCGCCCCTCTAAAAAAACTATACCTGATCCAAAACTTTAATTGATACATGTTGCATAGTTAAGGAAAACGCAAATTGTAATGCTATTGTTCGCGATCGCAGATAAACGATAAAACTTAAAAATATTTAAATCAGCAGCACAAGAAATGTAACAATAACAATTAAAGTAAAAAACAACTTTAACTCGGCTGTGTCGAATCCTTATACCCCAAATATGTAAAAAAAATAAAAAAAAAATTGCAGGGAGTTTTCGGAGGTGTGGGGGGTTGTTGGTAGTCGGTGAGTTATGTTGGGGGCACCTTCCCCACGCGATAAATGTTTACAAAATCATTTATTATGCTTTTTGCACTTAAGTAATACAATTTAATTATTATTTGAATTCATTCTTATATCCACGCCCATAAAAAGGGGCGGGCCAAATAGCATTTTAAATCCTCTGGGCCTACATGCAGGACTTTGAACTAACTCTGACATAAAAAATGTTTCATTTGTTTAACAAAAATACAAAAAAACCTGTAAAAAAATTGCAATAAAAGTCTAGTCTAGCCAAAAACACACATTTTAATGTACACGTTGGTCTTTATGAGCTATTTAGAGTGCCTAAACATGTTCAGATTGTGTTGGTATGTTCAGAAGAGTTGTTCGGCGTTACCTTGGCTACACTTTTGCCAAATATTCTTAGGAAAAATTTAACAGTCCCTGTAAGTAATACTGGAAAAAGTGAAAAAAACATATTTTTTTCCTATGTTTTTTAAAAAAAACTCCAGGAAAAAAATATTTTTTTGGCATAAAATGTTGAAAGAATTTGTTCAGTGGACTGTTAGCCACATTATTGCCAAATATAGTTAAGCCGTAGCACCAAGTCTTATTAAGATTTAGGGCAAAAACTAATGATACCATATTTTGAGGGTCCCACTGCTTTTCAGAAATTTTAGAGGCCCATAAAAATTAATTGGTCACCAATCTGGACAAACCGAGTATAGAGTTATACTACCTTTTAGTAGTACAATCGAACCTATATAGTCAAGTTCTTGTGTTTTTTTCACTGGTGCACAGTGTTATTAATTAATAAAATAAAAAAAAATATAAATTGATTGCTTTGCTTAAATGTTTTCTAGGTGTCTTCACAACCTTCAAATTTCTTGACCGATCTTGATAGTTTTTACCACAATGTACTTCGCAAAATACACAGAGAAAATTTTCTTTGACGAAAAACGCAGACAATTTCAGTATTATAATTACCAATATGCCAAAATCGACTTTTTACAAAAAGAACTTTTTTATTGTTGAAAATGGTTCTTTAGGGTTTCAGCAGCAACTTTTGTTCTGTGACTTTTTAATAATTCCGTTATTTATAAAAGTACCGTTATTTTTAGGTTATTGAAGAAAATCTAAATTTTGACCTTTAAAATTCCAGAATTCGATCAATGATGTTTGGCAACTTTGTACAAAATCGTTTGGCAAGTATTTTTGCTAAGCACATGAACTCAAAATATTTGCAAATACAGGGTGTTTTGATGAATTTTTCAATAAAAAGAATTTTGCGCCAACTAGCGGCAATCATTTGTACTAACTATATTTAGCAAGTAGAAAGGTAATTTTAATACCTTTCCAACAAAAAATTTCTGATAAAGAAAAGAGCTATAAGATAATGAAATAATTTCAAATTTATATTAAGCTATGTATGTTACTTAAAAAGTACTTATAAAGTACTTATAAAGTAAAGTTATATAGGTACTTACATTTTTAGTTTTGGAAATAAAATTTTAGTTATTTGAATATAATTGTATTTAACAGAATCTTTATTATTTATACTTTTAAAAACATCAATTTATTTTTATTATGTAAATTTTTAGAGGTCTACCTAAGAGTGTGAATTCTTTAGTTTTTCTTTGAGTGGGACTCTAAATCCAAATTTGTTGTTTGCCAAACTTTTTCACCGTGATATTTATAATTTAAACCTCTCAAAATGTTTATTTATAAATGTTTATAAACAATAAAAAAAAAACAATAACATTACAAATTTAAAAAATTTTAACGGACTATTTACAATGAATTAATTTGAGAATACAAGGTAATGACAACTTTTGAATGTTATCTATTTTATTGATTAATTGAAAGAAAGTAAAAACAGTGTATATGGCAGAGAACGAAGCCGATATTAAATATCGGCTGGCGGCGGCTAAAAAAGAAAACAATGGGCGGACGCTAAAAGTCGACTAAAGCCGAACCAATTTCGGCGGCAGCGGCTAAGCAAAATACTCTTTTTTGTAATTCAATTACTTTATTTTATTTGTATAATAAAAAAAAAATAGTTTCTCATATTTCTTTGTGGTATTTTCAAACTTGTAGTATTTACTTTTTCTAGTAACAGAAAACAGATTGAAGGTGACTGTTTTAAAAAATTGTGGATTTTCAAAAGAAAAAAAAAAGTTTTTTTTAAAATAAAATTTAGCTAAATTAGTCAGCTTATAGCGATTTTGCATTATGGTCCAAATCCACTTAAAATCGGATTTGAATAGATTTCGACCGAAATCTAATAAAAATTTGGTATTTCAAACAGATTTCCCATACAAAATGAAATCCCAAATTAGTTGAGAATTTAGCGAAATCTAATCGAAATCTAACTATTTGTGCAGAAATTGAAAATACAGCCCTGTGCTTTCCTCCTATTTGCAGAAAATTGGGGTTTTTTGTAGAAAATTAATCAGATATTTATGAGATAAAATATAATGAAAATATACAGTTTTATAAGTTTGAGAAACTGAAAAATAACAAATTAAAAGGCATTTTTTCTTTGAAAGAACTATTACGAGATGAATGCTTCAATTTTTGTTTGTTTTTGACCAAGAAAAACAGTAAAAAACATTGACTATTTTGCTATAAACTGTTCATTCCTATAATGTACATATATTTGTGTTCCGGCATTGAATAAAATGTATTTTGGAAATTTTTTAGTTTTGGTTATTTTTTATAGTTTGTTTGCAAAAAATTTTTGTTGTACAATCGAAATCCAATCAGATGTGAAATTTGCTAATGTAAACGATTATGATTTCGAATTGAGTTTCAAACTGAAATTTACTGAAACTTTTTTATAATGTAAATTCGCAATTAACTAATTTAGTCGGCCTAGCCGAAATTAGCCGCACAACTCGACCCTCAAGCGCCTTAAAAATAGTCGGCGGCGGCCTAGCTGCTACTGTGAGCCGACCGGCTTCGTTCTCTGGTCTATGGTCTAATTACTAATGTATAATTCATTTTAGCAGCATAAATTCCCGTTATATAAACTATTCACTCTATTTTTTAAATGAATGAATAAAATTTGGCGAAAATATGCTTTAATATTTTGTATACGGCCCAAATTGGGCTGAATTTTATGCCTTGAAAGTAAACATGGTTGTTAATGACTATAATACAGTGTTGCCAAGTGTAGGGATTTTTCCCTTTTCGTAGGGATTTTTTCCAAAAAATTCATCTGTAGGGAAAAAAGGACAGATTTTGTTTTTCAGCCAAATTGTAGGGATTTTTTTATTAAAAATTGTATTCTATTTATAATTTATAATAAACAATGAAAAATATAATAAAACCAACAAATCTGGTGGCACTGGAAAAATAAGAAATAAGTTTAAACATTTGGCACCATTGTTTGCATGTGCTCTTGGCTTTGCATAAATGAAAATGGTTTTGACATTTACGTTCGCACTGTTGACAAATCGTTCGAAATAGAGAAACCAAATTTTGTATGAAAACTTTTACGTTTTCATTCGACTTGTACTTCAAGTCATCGTTCGCATAGAAATTTAGTTAGAGAAACCCAAATCAATTTTCTTTCGCTTTCTAAGCATTTTTTCAAAATCGAGAAACAGGTGTTTTATACGAGTATTTTTTAAAAATGGCATTTTTTATTTGTTTACCGTATATTTTTAGCTTTTATGTTATTTTTAACTTTCTGTTATTTTTGTTTAATTTAATGAAATCTATTGTACCTGAATGAATTACTGTACAAATTTATAATAAAAGTAAATATAATTTACTGCTAAAAAACAAAATGTTTGCATTTGTTAAAAAAAATGTGTAGGGAAAAATGTAGGGAATATTTTTTCTGTCTGTAGGGAAAAAAGGGATTTATTTTCATTAACGTAGGGATTTAAAAACAAATCTCCTGGCAACACTGCTATAATATGTAAAATTCCTACTTCAAATGTTATATGTGAATGAAGGTGAAAAGAACGAATTTTTTTCACTGTTTTCGCTTTTTCTAACATTTTCCAAATTTTCTTGTAAACGAAAAATGCGATCGTCACACACCACCGCAGAATTTTAGATTTCGAAGTCATTAACAACTGTGTTGAATGGCAAGACATAATATTCAGCGCAATTTGTGCCGCGTTAAATGTTAGCATTAGTATTTTCTTACTTCCAGATTTTGTTGTTGCCATTTTTTTTTTCTCTGTGTATTATGGCAACAATATCCGAAATGGAAGATTACTACCCAAACTAACTATCCAACAAATAAAAATATTGAAAGTTATAAAACGTAAAAAATCCAAGTTTTAAAGGCCGCCCTAAATTTTCGTTTTAGGATAAGTTTAATTAGCAATAAAGGTAGCTGACTGTACCCCCGAGGCATTAAAATCATTCGGCATTCATAGCTTGAAAATGAAAAAGTTAATTTTTTTTGCCATATTGCTAAATATACACTCAAAAAACTAAGTTAGTAGAAAAGTTATTAAAACATCTTGTAAATAAGGTATACTATTTTTCAGCAAATTTTTTGCCAAAATTATGTTTTATGTTTTAATCTGAATAAGTCAGCACTTAACTGTTTTGAACTAATGTTTTACTAATATTTTACTAATGTTTTACTAATTTATTTTGCTAAACAAATTGTGTTGATTAGCACATCAATAGTGTGAACAACAACCAGACTGAAACATATACTCAGAATGAATTAGATGTCGCGGCATGTCACGATGTAGTAGTGACGAGGAAAATTATACTAAAAAGTACAACTCTAGTCAGACATAATATAAAAAAATCAACCATGGAAGATTTTTCTATATGTTTTTCATACATAAAACAAAACTGTGGATTAAAACAACTTAAATTTTGCGTCGTCACCGGCTTGTGAAAGTAATTGTCTATTAATTAAATAAAAGACAAAATAAAATATTTAAATTTAATAAAGATTAAATGTGTATTTGTAAACTAAATGTTTATATATATTAATATTCTGGTGTGGTAAAATTGCAAACTAATATGCAATAAGTAGACAGACTAAAGGGAAAGACAAAGGATATACATCTTAGGTAGATTTTTCTGGTTCCTTTGTCTTATTGCAAAAAAGGGTTGTATATGTTTTGTTGTATATGTTTTGTTATTTTTTCGTTTATTTTATCATTTGGACACTAATTGATTAGTAGTTCAAAGATAATTTCGTTTATGTTATATATAATTATTTCTATTGTTTTTAGATATTACATTAATTCATGTCGTCAATTTGGGAGTATGAACATTTTTTTATTTTCTAACTTATTGTAAATTAT
This sequence comes from Delia radicum, assembly GCA_021234595.1. Classification (NCBI taxonomy): domain Eukaryota; kingdom Metazoa; phylum Arthropoda; class Insecta; order Diptera; family Anthomyiidae; genus Delia; species Delia radicum. Next base: position 124,198,092 of record CM037855.1, read on the forward strand.
TTAAAAAAAGAATCACAAAAATATGTTTTATGATTATCAGCAAATAAATTAACTAAAGTACAATTTTTTCTACAAATTTTTTGAGTTTTTTTCAATCTACTAATATTCAGCAAAAATTTTATTAATTTTTAGTAAGGGTTTTTTAATTTCTAATCTACTAAATGTTAGCAAAACTTTTGCTGAATCTATTAATTTTGTTGCTAAAAATCAGCTAGCTGATTTTCAGCTAAAGATTTTGCTGACATTACCAATTTTTTTGCAAAGCATCCTCCTGACTAAAATTTGCTGACTCAGCAAAATTTTTTGCTGACTTTTCTAACTTTTTTATTTGAGTGTAATGCAACTTTTCTTCACAAATTTGTTTAAATATTTTTGAGCATAGGCCGTATACATTTGCATAAAATTTGTATTATTACTGCCATTATTATCTTTAATTATTATTTAATTAGTATTATCTTTTATTATTGAAAGTAGTTCGATTTTTTTTTGTGCAAACTAAAAAGGTTTTGTTTATACACTAACTATCTAGTTTTCAAAATATTGTTCAATTATTTTATTATAAAAAGCTTTACACAAAACAACAATTGATAACTATATCTGAATTGGCTTATCAATTTTTTCTTTAAATAACTAAAAAAAAATAAGTCAACACGTTATCGCAGATTTTTTAAGTTGATAATGAAAACAAAATTTTGTTAAAAAAAAAAATTACTACACTATCAGGTCTTTAGCCAGTTGTGCAAAAATTGTGTTAGCATTAAGTAATTAAAAATTCAATAAATAAATGCATTTAAAATATTTTATAGTATATTTTTGCACTTTAATTACTGCACTACAGGCAGCACGAATTTTGTCAATATTTGGAGTGCCCGAACCAGCACAATATTTATTTATTGAACCATTGTTAAAAGAATTGGCTTGTAGAGGTCATCAAATTACTTCCATATCAAATTATCCACAAAAAGAAGCAGTGGAAAATTTTCGTGATATTGTAGTAAAGAAAATATACATTTATTTGATGGTAAGTATTAAACACTGGAGCTATTTTTTTTTTTATTATTTTATTATAATATTATTTTTTTTTTTGTTGCAGTCTATGACAATTTTACTTTGGATTATATTGAAACCAATTTTTATGATATCGTTGAAGGCTACTATAACAGATCATCTCAAATGTGTTCAAATATTTTCGATAATCCTACAGTACACAAAATGTTGGCTACCGAAAAATTTGATTTAATAATTTTAGAAGTATTATTTTCAGAATCATTTTTTGGTTTAGCTGAACATTTAAAAGCACCTATTGTGGGTGTATCTACTTTTGGTGCGATGATATCTATTGATGTATTAGTAGGAAATATTTCTCCCCTATCGTATATACCCAATTTGGTATTACCTTTAAGAGAGATTCATTTTTGGCAAAGATTTTTAAATGTTTTGGTACATTCCACTGAATGGTGCCAATATTATTTAAGATATATACCCGTACAAAAGAAAATATATAATAAATATTTTCCAACCGCCAAAATAAGTTTTAACGAAGCACAAAAGAATTTTGCATTGGTCCTGTTAAATGATCATTTCTCTTTAACCATGCCAAGGCCATACGTACCAAATATGATTGAAGTAGCTGGTCTGCATATTAATACAACACTAGAACCTTTACCAATACACACAAAACAAATTTTGGATAATGCCAAAGAAGGCGCCATATTTGTAGATTTAGAGTCTATATTGTCATTGAAAGTAATGGCAACAATTTTAAAACAATTTCAATCGCTAAAACACATTGTAATATGGAAAACTACTCTAAAAATTGAAAACGTTCCTCCAAACGTTTATGTAAATGCCAATTATACTCAAACCTCAATCTTAGCTCATCCTAACATGAAACTGCTTATATCTTATGGTGGCTTCCTTAGTATAGCCGAAGGTATTTATCATGGCCTACCCATCTTGGGTTTGCCACCCAATGATAGATCACAAGGCTACGTTGATTTTATTAAAAAAGTTGGCAATGGTCTGTCATTAAAACAGAGAAATATCTCCAATAAAACGTTATCGAAAGCTCTTGACGAACTTCTAAATTCGACGTTTTATACTGATTTGTCTCAAAACTTATCGAAACGATTTCGTGATCAACAAACATCACCAATGGAGCGGGCTGTTTATTGGATTGAATATTTTTTTGCGTCATAATGGGGCAAAACATTTGCGTATTATGGGTCAAAACCTAACTTGGTATCAATTTTATAATATTGATGTTTCAGTTTTATTTTTTTGTATAGTTTTTTGGTTAATTTATTTACCTTATTTTGTCATTAAGATTTTAACAAAATTCTTTTGTAAAACTAATATTAAAATAAAAAAACACTAGGTGATATAGCAATAATATGTTTTTAACAGAATCTCTAAAAACAATATGGGTAAATGCACACAAAAAAATAAGAAACCCATTTCAATCACGAAAACCACCGATTAAATAACTTTAATTGCTGAAATTCCGCCAACAACGAAAATTGCTAACTCAATTAGAAATTGATAGCTCTTTAGTTATTTTTTTTTTATTTTGTAATTAATAATCATATAATTGCAAATTATATACTATTAACCAAACCGAGCACTAGCTACTATGGCCCTCTGCGCGTTGTAGCGAAAACAGACCAGTGCCTCTGGTGGGAATCGAACCCACGACCCCCGCACAGATAACCCCAGCACGCTACAAACTAGCCTACCGGGCGCACCTCTTTAGTTATTAAAATAATTCATTTGATTAAAAAGTGATAAATCTGGTATACTTCTCAAAAAGCAAACATTTAATTTAAACCCGCGTGTAATTCTCATTTAGTTATTAGATTTATGTATACTTATGTGAACAAAGAAATTAGTTTTTTCCTTCTATTGAAAATTTTATTTTTTTTTTTTAAATTAGCTCTTTTTTAAATCCAGAGTATTTTTTCTTTAATAATTTTTAATTATTTGTAGCACTTTTTTGTTTAAAAACAATGGTTACAATTTTATTATACAAAATTTAACTTCAAAAATTATATTATAAGTTTTATGATAATGTTTTATAATAAATTAATATTTAGATTTAAACCAATGAAAGAAATTATTTAACTTAATAAAACAATAAACCTAATGCGAATTAATAAAATCTAATTAAAATTGTGTATTATTAATACATAAACATTTATAAAAAACAACTACATACGTAAATATTACAAAAAAACAACAATATGTTTTAAGGGGTGGGGGGGGGGGGGCTTAAGGTATTTAGATTTGTTTAGCTTTTTTATTATTTTTAATAAATGCTTAATATGTTAAGAATATTGTGTTAAAATTTCAAGTCGATATTAGCAAAATTGATGAAGTTACGAGTATTTTTATGTCAAGTATGTCAGTGTAGAGTATAAAATTTAGTGTATTCTATCGAGCAGACTTACACGTGCGTTCCTATTCCTCTGTCAATCGTTCAAATTGCAGCTTATGTGACAGCCAGTGTCTTCAATGAAGGTTCCTTTGCTTTACTAACATTCATGCAAGACATGGAAATCAATAATAGATCAAGTGCTCATGACTGGGAGCGATCAACTGACTCCATATGTATAAGCAAAGCAGAGCAGGAAGCTGAGAGACAAACTAAAGAAGGAAGGATTCGTCATAGACAGGAGCAAAAGGTGCTTTAGACGTCATGGATGATAGCAAATCCTTTATGGACCTAGCATTGATGATTCAGTGTGAGGTAAGCCGATAAAATTTAGCTTATACAAGTTTAATACAGATTTTTAGTGTTCAAAACTTTAAAGCGTTTTTCGCACAACTCACGTTTTCAAAGTCGGTGCCCCTCATAACTTCAAAACTACTGCACCGTTCCTTTTGCTCGTAAATTCTGTACATAATTTACGAGGTAATGCTGGAGAGTTTTTTCAAATTTGTTAATAATTTTTATTTTACAACTAGCGGATCCCGGTGTGCTTCGCTACGCATGAATATTAACATTATTTATTTTTATTTTATTTATCTGTTTTTTTTTTTTCATTATTAGAACTTTAAGAATAAAATTCTTTTGTGGTTCAATTGCGATTACATAAGTAAAGTCATTATTTAACCACTTATAGATAAGTAAATTATTTTTTAACGTATAAAAGTTAGACAATAGTTTAACAAATTGAGAAAAATATTTAGTGAACTGGCTTTATAAAGAGTCCGCCATCTAACGTTTTTTTTTTCAACTAGTGCTTATTTCGTGAATGGTAACACTTAGCTCATGTCTGATTTGACAGATAATTAGTTTTATCCTTCCGCTGAACGAATATGGTCCGTATGTTCGTAAAGAAGTGTGAAAGAAACTGGCATCCTCATCTATAAACCAAAGCGTGAAAGCCAAAAACAGTGCGTACACCCGAGGATATTGCTGCTGTGGCAGAAAGTGTGCGTGAAGCGCCATCAACATCAATTGACCGTCGTTCTCAACAATTGAACATTTCGGAGACATCATTGAGACGAATTTTGCATAAAGACCTTGGTAATGACGCCATACAAAGTCCAATTGTTCAGGAGTTCAAAAAAAAAGTTATTTGGCGGACCCTTTATTTTAGAGGAGAGTAAAGAACTAAAGAAAAATATAAACTTAAAAGGATGAAGTTATCGAAAATGTTTTAAAGAAGAAGAGAAAAGAAGGAGAAGGAGAAAGAAAATTAAAAGTACATTGTGAGCTAATTGTTGGAAGTTATAGTTCAAATAGGTATTTCTTGAAACTGTTTTTATTCGAAATA